>VYYJ01000014.1:0-204017 GCA_021029165.1 Cyphoderus albinus | reverse complement strand
GAATGGGAATTCTCTTTTATCAGCACTCCCCTTACTGAGATTTTGCGATGTCAGTGATTTGTTTTGTTGCCACGCTTAGCGTGGCGGTGGTGGCATTCTTGTGTGTAATAATGTGTTATTATTTTATTATGACTGTGGCACACAGACGCATTTTTACAACGTAACGGGACTCCTCTTTGTGTCGTTTTCCTCACTCATTCGTGCAGCTTTTAGTGATTGTAGCAGTGTGGGAAAAGGGGTGAGTTTAAAGAGAATCTTGGAGGAATGTGAAAAGTAAATAAGAGAGAAAAGAACGATTTATTTCGTTCATTCATTACACTTCACGAGCATGTCATCACCAAGTCAAATTTACAATTCCGCTTGTCACTTCGCACACCAAAGCCAAGGCTCGCTGCTGGTGAAAATGCGTTTATCATTTCACGTAACACGTCCATTTCACACAAACATGCCAGAAGACAAATTTTTACAGCTCGTCATAACACTTTTTTTCTTTAAATTAGTGGCTCATAACAACATACCTTGGAAAAAGCGGACACATCAGCATCAACATCATCCACTATCGCTTCGGTCAACTGACTCAACCACACCAATCCAAACCGAAAAAGGCTTTTAAAACAAAAGTTAGTTTTTCAATCAGCACGACGAAACAAGAACGAAATATGCGTGAAGGTGCAACTAACTACACCTATGTGTTATGAAGGGTGGAACGGGAAGTCAATTTTTATTAGCAATCAAAGAAATTCGTTTGCACTTTTCGTTAAAACCAATAAACTTATTTAATGTCTGAGAGAAAAAGGTTAATAAGATGGAAAATTGTGTAAAACTGTTTATGCTTTATGCTCTAATTATTTGTGAAGGCTTCGCAATGAAAATGAAATATATATCAAAGACAAAAAGCATCTACATAAAATGAATTCATGCTGCAGTGCAATGGGGCATCGGGAAGTTAAATTTTTTACGAGTGTCCATTTCATCTCCAAACTGGCCAATCAATAAAAGTATAATGTACATTGTTTGCACATTTACGGACAACAAAAGTCGACAATGTCCATTGAGCTGAAATGAATGAAGGAAATATTCACACCTGAGCAATACTGATAGATCAAGTTTTTCTCGCTTGTTGCAAACTTAACTATCATTATTATTTTTATTATTGTGATGTCTGGCCTAATGAAGAAGTGTTGAAACAATAAAGTGTTGTGGAATGCTCACGTCATCGTCATCATCGCATCATGATGATCACAATTGCAATATGCCGGGAACATAAAGTGTAAAATGATACGTGATGCTTCGAGTTGGCAAAGATTCGGGGTTGATGGCAGGTGCGAAGATCATAGACTAGGTAATTACGAACGACGAAGATGGAAATGTGTTCTGAAGCGTTTCAGGTGCACAAATAATCCTATCCTAACGCTAATGATAATGCTACTAATAGCGCTGTGATCACAAAGTCCATTAATTTAAACACTGACGCTGCGACTGACTGCACTCACTCAGAAAAGGTGTTCATGTCTGCCTTTGACACTCAGTCTTGGAACCACTCTCAAATTACAAATGTCTTTTACAGCCGAAAATTTGCATATCATCCGAGTTGATCTGAAAAATTATACCTGGCAATGAGGATCGCCATGATTATATGAGGAACAAGTGTAAAGCAAATTAATGAAATGCTTCTGATTATTGGCACTCGTATCAAAGCAAGTGATCATGAGTTTGAACTATGGGAAGAGATTTGGAGGGCTGGTGGCTCAAAAGAGGCGATGTTGCTGATGGTGATAATAAAGCTGATAATTGGGTATGGCAACACTAGCTATTTACAATACAAAATGTGTCTCTATCTGATACAATTGCAACATGCCATCAATTGGGAAGCAAGAGTAAACAAATTCAGTCTTGTTGTTATTAAACTCCTGTGTGTAACCCATTCATTTCCTCTCGTTATCTTCATCGACAATCGCCAATGACCAAGTATGAAAATTGGCTGATTGATCGCTAGCCAAAACTAAGAGATCAGAGTCGGTCACTGTTAATCAAGAAACCATGGATTTCAAATTTACACACCAAACAAACAGGGTTCGATCGAGTTGATGAGTATTGACAGACAATTCTTAAAATAAATTTACGCGTAAGAATTTGGCTTGTGGATATTTGCTAATCATCAAATTAATAGTGACTCCTCCACAGTCGCCACGAAGATTGACAACTGTGTTGCAAAATGCAGCAAACGCGCAGTTCACACACTACGAACCTTTCTATTATTAGCCATAGTAATTGTCATTTAGTAAGCAGAAAGGGATATTTTTCTGGTTCATTAACATAAATATGAGCAAGAGAAAAAAACAAGTCCTCTTCCCTCTTGCCCGACTATGGAACAAAGCAACAATAAAAGTGAAAATTTATCTGTCTGGGAAGCAGAAATGGTTTTCCGATGCCGATGCCTTTGTCTGCGAATAACGCTGAGAACACACTCAGGCCTCAGGGAACGCTTCATCTCATCAACATTAATTGCATTGCAGCTCCTTTTTATACCCTTTTTGTTCCCAATGACTTTAGTGTTTTGCTATTCGATGACGAAAACTAACATTTGTCAAAATCCAAATAAAGCTATATTTTTCAATGAGTACCTGCGTATTGTTATGTGGATTTTATGTCTGTGCTTGAGTGCGCCAAGCTGTCTCTGACACCATCATGAGAATTGTTCCTAATGTATGTACTCATTCATTCACTTATTATCATAAATAATCAATGCGTGGTTATCACTCCTGTTAATATAATCAGCTACGTATCGTTAAATATTACAATGATCCATTTTTAACTAAAATGAGATGAAATAAATCGGTCACTACTATCGGACTTGACACAAAGTCCTTATTGTTACACTCTCAATTTATTCTGATTGAAGCGTTTATTTTTAACGATAAAAAGTATTGTTATCTGCTGGAAACTAAAGTCAGAAATGAATGCGAATGTTTTATTGGAAACTAAAAATGTTACAGTAACAACCAGTTTGTGCATTTTGTTATCTATCGTGCGTATCTTTGAAATTTATATAGCGTCTTTAAAAGTGCATAAATAACACTATCATACCAAAAGTGACGGCAATGGCATCGTCATCGTCCTTATTTGAAAATTAAAGATGCGTGATGTGTTGTTGTTGTATGTTTTTATAAACATACCTAGTTAAGTACTACTTGCTCGACAATCACCCTTCGAATCTGGTCGTGGTGAAGTTTTTACTTACATAAACGTGAATCAGAACGTATACCTGCGCCTATCTTCATTAACACCAACTAATTATTTTGTGCTTTGATTATTGGCCAGTTTGTTGACATTTTTATCCCCAACCATGCCATAGCTTAGTCAGTCTGTAAATGTGTTCATAAAATACAGAGAACGATTTCTGAACTGAGCTGTCCTTTTACAACCTGGTGTTGCTTTTAAAACGTAATCAAACGAAAACGAGAGTTTTTCATTGTTTGTCCACATTTTACATAAACAAAGCAAACAAAAAATAAATTATTCTTAAACGACATCCACCAAGGTAAAGCAAAAGGCAAGAGACGGACACATTTAAAAAAAAGTAGGACACGCACATCCCAATTCAAATCTTGTTCTGTACACGCTGTGTAAACATTTAGTTTACACCTCTAGCCTTGTTGGTTGATATAAAACCTATGGTAATTTAAATTACAAATACAAATAATTATTAAAAATTAAAAGACATTACTGACTAACTGAATGACGAGCGAGAGTGACGACACAGAAAGTCTGATTAGACGTCCACTTGTCTTGTTACGTTTTTACGAGTCTGTAAATTGCGTAATAAAATAGAAATGCGAGGGGGTTCTCTCTCTCCAAAAATGTCGAATTTTCTTGCTTCGAGGGTAATTCGCCATTTGGGCATTCATGCTCAACTAAACTCATATTATGTATTATTGATGCACATGAACAACACAAGATTGTAACGTGATTTTGTAATCTAAACCTCTCCGGTTTTTTCTTCACATTCCTCTTTTACATGATTTTTTGCAAGTTTTAGAGTTGCTCTTATAATGATCATCATATTATGGCAAGAGCTGGAGAATCCAAAAGGAGTTAAGCTCATTCGACTCATGTAAAAAGCTATGAGCCAAAGTTGCCCGAATTGTTTGATGATCTGCCACTTTGATATTTTACAGAGCCTATTGTAGCAGTGAAATGAGTTCGAGTGGCAAAAGCATAAAAAAATGCAACAGATCCTAGTGTCCAGACAAAGTAAACTTGATGTAATGCAATAATGCTGGAGAACCGGCTGAGGCTATTTATCATTCATAAATTAGGCAGTAAAGAAACACGTGAGCAAACTAGAGAATTCACGTACAAGGAGAAACCTGGACCAACCTTGTTTCTTTGCAACTTACAAGGTACAAAAATACATGCCTCAAGGGCTAGTCATAGACAAACATTTTTATATATATTTGACTTGTGAGTTAAGACTGAACTGAGTGTTGCTTGCTCACGTTCGAACATTATTCCTATGGAATAAAAATGGTGATGTTTATATTAGCACCCATGATTGTTTGTTTATCTTATAATTAGAAGAATCCAGCCTGCGCGTGAAAAACTGCTCTTGCCCAGAGAGACTAAAAAAGCTAAATTTCTGTACATACACTATACAAATAGAGTTATCTGTTAAAACTTATTGTGTAATTTTTATCTGGTATCAAATGACCTAAAGTTAATTTACCTTCAGTCAAGGGTTGATCTCAATTAGAGTAGAATTGAAATAAGGCGATTAGAGGATTCATTCACTTTCAGAAGTTATTTTGCAATGTTATCACACAAGGGTAAGGCACTGCGCATGAACTCTTCACTTCACATGAAGATTGACGAAGTGGAATCCAAATAATCCTCATTTGTTCAAAATATTTTTCAGGAAGTCTCACAATCACCAATTAACCTTTGACTGCATATCAATGGCATTAGAAACGGTATCTAATTCCCACATACGCAAAGTCTGGCACCGACTGTTAGGAAAAAGAGTGCATTTTTCTTCTCTTTATTAAATCTCAGCGGAAGTCTTTTCACTCACTCGCTGCGTTTTTTTCGATGCGTGGCTTAGCTGACAAATCACTTTACAAGTTTCAGTAGATATAATTACGCAAACAAGCATAAATTTTACTGAACTCTCAGTGCTCTGTATATTTTCTGGATGAGGGAGATTTTTTCTACATCCACGTATTTTTTCAGCTTCACCTCCGGTATACTTTTTTTGGCAAAGGTTGTGAATGACGAGAGTAGCTCATTCAAACATGACACATGCGTGAGCTTACGAGCTCAAGAAGAGGATATTACAATATTGCACCTCTTCGATGTTCACTTTTCTTATGTTCAGTCTTCCAGAAAAACTTGACTGTTTTTAAATTCACAAGGTTCTTCACATAAAAGCATCGATCTAATAAACTCGTTAAAGTTTCATGGAACCCGATTCATAAATTACTTAAATCAATTCTTCTTCGCAAAGCTCGTTACTCTCGTTTCACTCCCACGTAAATAAAGAGGACAACAGGAATTGTCATGAAGACAATTTTCGCTAATTACTTCACTTTCTGCTTCTGTCCGCACCGACCGACGACGGAGCTCAAAGACGACAAACAACTGCACTTCAACCTAGTTTAAGTTCAACTCGGAGAGTTGTGTGAATTGTGTGATAGTAGTAGCGTATCAAATGTAAAGTTGTAAATCTTTCATTTCAAGTGTTTTCCCTTCTTCTAGATTCGAAATCCGAATGTGCATCTCTTCCAGATAATATTCATACGCTTTTTTGCTGCATTGACTACAAACTGGATTATTGTGTACGAGAGCAGCAGTAACAGTCACATCACAAGCAATTTCGTGGTAAAATATGTAAACGGTGAAAGTACAATGTTTATAGTCACATTTTTTCCACCGATAAATAATTCACCGGCAGATACACTCAAACGACAGGGAGGAAAGACGCAGAGGAAGAAAGACCCTCCCTTTAATTGAGAAGTAAATCAAACTGTGTCGTGTCTTCTAGCCGACTGGCACACTCAGCAAGTCTTCCAAATCCAAGCCAAGGCTTGTCGTTGCCACACACAAAGAAAACTGGGAAGTTCTCTCATGGAATGAAATAAAAAAGACTTGTCAACGTAATGTCAACACAACCGAGAATTATTATATTTTTTCCCTTCTTTCTCTAGACTGGAGTCTTTTTTCTCTTTGGGGACCGCTGTTCCTCCTAAAGTATTTTATGAGATAGAAAATATGGGAAAAAATCATTCACTACTAACTTACTCCATTCTTTGGGTGTTTTTAGTTTCTACTTTGTATGAACAACGTCTCTTCATGTTCTTCTTTCTTCTAGTTAAGTGTTTCGACAATTGTCCGCAACAAACTTTTCACCAGCTACGAGCTTTATTGTCCCTGTCTCTGCAAAGCTCTATCTCTATTAAAATCGTCTATTAAAGTTTATGGACGTTTCATTTAGGAGATGGAGAGTGAGTGAGAGAAACGCTAACTCGAAAACACAAAGAGCATAGAAATTGGGAGGTTAAGCACAAGAGAAGAAAAAGTTACTTCAATTCACTTCACTGACACCGACGACTCAAGACGCAAGACGCAAAGCAGCGCTGACCAAAAGGCGAGCAGCAGAAAGCCAAGAGGAACAAGTTAGCAGCTGCAGTTTCTGCCAACAACTGCAACAGCCCAACTTTTTCAAATCCCTCTAGAGTTTTGCGTTGCGTTCGTTCGAGCTGGTTCGAAGCAAAAGTAACGTCCAATCCAATGGATTGCAAGGCAAGGGAAAAGCAGGCAAGCGTGCGGTTGCCGCACAGAGAGCGTAAAAAGGCATATAATAATACAGTAAACCATCGACATCGAACCAACATAACGCAACGCAACGGCGTCGCGTTAGCGTTGCGAACGAAGGAGCGAGCAAGGTGCAGAGTCAGTCAGTCAGAGTCACGGCATCACACAAGAAAACTGCTGAGAGAGAAGAAACAAGAACGACTTGCAAAGATGAAAGAAAAAATATTTCTTCTGTGCCTCTTTCTTGTGAGGAAATAAGGATGCAATGCAGGAAGATTGTGACTAGTGACTTTTCAGCATCAAAAGTGAAGTAACGCGCACTGACAATCTTATTATTGTATTTAAGGATCAAAAACTTTACTCCTCAAGCTCAAGTTGACTTTCAAAGTTGACTTGGAGAGCACACAATTTCTGCTTTATATACATACATTATCTTAACTCTAGATGCATCTTGCGAAAGAATAAAAGAATATCAAAAAAAGTTTCCTGGTATGCTATGTGATAGTATTTAGTAAATATCAAAGAAAAGCACTGGTTGTGGAGTGTGCAATGAAGATACTTTAATAGTAATATATTGCAGTAGTTGCTAATATGTGCTTTTCGCTGCTACTATTGTTCCTCTTATTCGCTCTTTCCAACAAACTTGGTAATAAAGAAACCACGAGAATATACATTGTGGTGAATCTAGCACAATATACAATGCACATAGATTACCATTTCGTTAGGCTCGGTGAGATTTCCTTTTTGTGAAAATAAATTTGGTAATATTGTTCACAAAATAGGGAAAACGGGGCAATGTAAAGGCAGAGTCAAACAGGAACAGAAGCAGCCAGAGATCGCAATGAAAGATGAGCAAAAGATTGCAACCATCGTGGAGCAAAATACCACAGACATTTATGTATGCATTACATTTGGTTTTGCTATTATGCTATCCCTATGCAGAGCAGAGAAAGAAAAAGCAAAATCCTAAGGGAAAAGAGAGGCCGGAGTATTCAATAAAAAGGGAACTTGCTTCGTCGTACCTAGAAGTTAAACTCAGTAAGAAGCGTGTCTAATGCCTTTACTTGTGGCACAGTCTACTATTTTACTATTGTAAAAATCGAAACTATTTTTCAGCAAAATGTAATGTTGTAATGGTAATTGCTATAAATAATTAGAAACAAGAGATAGATAGATTAACCCTTAGAATGTAAAAGAAACAATTGGACTACTACATTAAACTGTACCTGCAGTGTGAGCAGAATTAATCAAATCGAGATGCTGGTGAGTCACAGGATTTTATTTTATTTTTCATACGATGACTCATAAATAAAATCTCTGTCAGACAGATTATTTATTTTCGATTTATGATTTATGTTTAGTAGGGTTTAAAGTTTTTTTTAGCCTTCATTGCTTAAAATGACACAAAATTTGCATGAAATCCTCAAAAAGAAAGCGTCCATATTTGAAATTGTATTTAAAACATGTTAAATCTACATGCAGGAGCGAATAAACAACTCATGTTTCGCAGACACAGTCAGTGGCTTCAGTTTACCACTGCACCGCACCAATCCCAATGTGTAACGAATTATATACTTTCAGCGGCAGTTTACGTTTCTTTTATTTTCTGTATTTTCTGCTGTATTATGCAATGATGAAAAGGGAAGATCTATGTAAAATAAAGATGTGTTGGCTTGGCTGCTTGCTTGCGGTAGCATAAAGTTTATCTTTTTTATTTTGCACATTATCTGTCTGTCTCTCCGAGACGGAACACTACTCACATCACTTATGCACATGTACCACTGTGAAAAGTGAGCTTTGTAATGCAGGAGAGAGAATTAGAAGAGGTAATGTAGTGCAGCAGTGTCAGAGTTGTAAATTGTGTTCCGTCTGAGAGCCAGCTACAGTTTCGAAATGTTAGGTTGTAGCTCGAAATAATAAGACAAGTTAATCTATTATTTCTTTCTTTTTCTCAAAAAATTCGCCAGCGTGTGTTTCTGGCACATGGTTGCCTGCCTTTCCCTCTTTCTCATGATACGATGTCCATGAGCAACCAAAAGCAAGGAATGAAAGACACGCCAAGCCAGGAGCTCTGATTAGTAAAGGAAGCACTTGAAAATGCTAAGAGCAAGCAGAAAAACTTTGTTGATTCAAGAGAAGAGCACAATGATAATATCCCATCTCAACGAACAAACATTTTGTTTTATGTAGTGACAGAACAACAACCACACGCAAGTATCAAAAACCCTGGTAGAGGTCCATCGCAATATTACGATGGTACTATGCTTTGCATTTGCTGCTATTGCACAGAGGAAGTGCTCTTTGTCAGATAGGAAGTTTGAAGTGTTCTTGTAAAGTAGAGAAGGAATTAGAAATTAACGATACCGAAAAGATTTTCTTGTTCACGCTTTAAGAAACCTCTATTATTTTTCATAATAACCTCTTACATACTACAACCACTCGATTATTTCATTTTACGTATTCCATTCTGCAACCCGAGAAAGATAAGTCAAGTGGATTTGAATTAGGATAATGTGCGTGCACAGATTTACAATAACTCAGGTGTCATACCTATTTCTTTTATTGGACTTTTTTGGAATTTTAGTAGCTTGCACAAATGGCAGGTTAATATAATTTGTATTTAAATATTTCAGTTTACAAGACGACCGTGAATTATCTCATGGCGCTCGGGAAATAATGTAAAGGTTGATGTAAGTTAACTAACAGAAAACGGTTCCACCCTATGATACAACTGATGTAGGTATGTCGACATTTGGGATTTATCTAGGTTCCAAAATGCCGGTCGTATAAAATGCCACGGTAATTTTGCAGTGTCTGCTTCGATTACTATCAGCAAACAGCCAACAGGGATGTAGTAACGCAACGATGCTCCAGCAATTCACAGATTCTTTCAGTGTCTGTTACACTTTTTTGTTATAATTACCGGAAAAATTAGTAAATTTTAAAAGTGTAGAAGACAAGCATAATGCAGATTCATAAAAGATTTATAGCAGATAAAAGTATACGTTTTATTTATGTGTGTACATGCAATAAGAATAAAATCTGCATTATACACGATCACGTTTAATTTGCACAGAGCGAGCTCAAAGGTAAATTAAAATCCTTACGTGATACTGCCGTTTGCCTGTCTGTCACTCTAGAAGGAAAGGCAAAGCAAATTAATGTATGTAATATAACCAACGTGGGTGTTTCATGGAAAAGTCATTGTATTTCCCTGTGGGATTCCCTCTACATTTGCCGACAGACAGCACAGCGAGCAAGAGCAAAGTGCCCTTCATTTCATTTTTCCACAATAAACATAAAATGTCAAGCTGAAAATATGAATTAACGTAATGAGAAACGTCTTTTGCAAAAGGTTGGACCGAGGATTATTAAATCCGGAAGTTGTACATCATGAATGTAAATATTAATATAAAGCTTAGTGAAAAACACGGAAAGACATTTAAAGTGGCAGGCAGAAAAAACGAGTATCTAAAATGCTCGCTTAATTTCGACGAATTAAACATTGCATTAGGAATGGATAAGATAAGGCTATGTAGAGGATAAAATACGTGAGTAAAACTTGTACTGTCACTGCATATTACAAAGCATGAAGATGACATCGGGAAACGTGGCAGATGTCAATGCTTCAACAACGTGAGAATGCAAGTGTAACACTTTTGCAATTGAATATGTACCTCATGCTCACTTTTTTCTCCATGTAACTACATTTTAAACTCCTTTTGCACGCGTTCGGCAAAAAAATGTACGCCTATATTTTACTGTGAACACGTAAAACATCCGGAAAGTCAACAAGGAACAATTCTTCATGGGCACAAAATGGATTATCTTTATGGATGTTTCCATGTGCGGTAATTGAGTGAGTCTACAAGCACATTGTGAGTCCCATCACGATAAAAGAGAACTGAAAATGAATTAAGTAACATGGGAGAATGAGCGAGAAATAAAATGACTTTGAAACATCGACAAAATAATCTATGCGGTCTGACATCGCTTTCCCTTTTCTGAGGTAAACAAAGTGCAAACTCGGGATGAATATTGCAAATCATTAGAGACTCTTTCTCGTTAATGGATTTTACTTCCACTTTTCACATAAAGAGAGTAATGAATTTTATACGAATCCATTCGTAAATGTTCAATTACCGTTGAAAATCAAATCCACCAATTCCAACGCAAGAGTTATAAAATAAAGCAAAATCAAATAATGAACATTGAAAGCCATGCTCGGGCTGGCATAAGCAGAGAGACAGAAGTTATGTATTTTACGTGCACATTCTACATATCAAGTTTCCAAATTTTTGCATGACATCTCCATTACTTGTCAATTTTTTCCCTTCTTGTTGTACTGTTACTGGGAGAGAGTCAAGAGCGAGAAACACCCTGCAACATACGTGGCAGAGAGATTGTTTTTGTTTTTAGTTATGTTCATAGCAAGGAACATCGGTTTCACGGAGTTTATTCTGGAATGTGCTACATTGACACTGACAGCAACACGTGTTAAACAAACATGCTGATGGTGAATGAAGATTAAGCCCAACTCGTTTTTCTTTCGAAATGAAATAAAGACAAAAGCCCTGTATTTGTTTTTGGGAACTCAAAGAGGTAAAATGGAAAATGGTAAAATGGATCTGCAGAACGAGAGAAAAAGTGCAAAATATTTCCTCGAAAAAAAAAAGTTTTAAATGGTCTTATCACATTCAGGTCACGTAAGCAACCATTTATTCTGTAAAATGTTATGTGAATAAATAAATATTCAGTCACATTCATTCATCCACTCACAATTCATTGTAATAAATCTCAGAGAAGTATCGTATGCTAGTGGCAAGATGAATGTCATTTCCAGTCAAAAGAAACTTTCAAAGATGTAACGGAAGAAGTAAAGTAAAATATTTCGTTAACTGTACACACATTTGACTTTAATATTGCTTAGCATTAGTTACGACCACGGCTTAGATATTATATTAAGTTTTTAAACAATCACTTCATACAGTTATTGCTGATATTGAAAATGTTTTTAAAGGAGAATTTACTCTTTTCCTTAACAACAAACATGCAACTTGGCAATTTTCAGTCACAAAGATTTTAAAAAACATGATCTCTACTCTAGTCCCATCAACTCAACCAAAGTCATTCTTTCATTCATTTCGCTGATGAAAGCAATTTGTTTCTACGCAGCTGGCTAATTTTTTAAAAGTTGAAGTATTTTTGCCGGATGCGTTTCTCTATCTAAAGCGCACTATGATGTGAAAGTTTGAATTATTTGCAGATTACGCGTTCCACATTCTCGATGGTTAAGTTAGAAAACGTAAACGTCAAATTATGGTGCTAAAAACTAAAAACTAATTCTAACCATCGCTTTTTACCCGAACATGAAAATGCCAATAACCCACATTAAGGTAAGTTTTCGCTTCAATGTTGCACTTGCTCAAGTAACCGTCTTTCACTTTTCCATTCTCTTCTACTTGCCAATTGCGATATGAGTAGAGAAAATCAAAATCTCATTTACCGCAGTAATGCGATTGTTCACGAAAACATCACCGGTGACAAGAAACGATTCGCTTAACATCTGACAATGATGAAAAACAATTTTTCGTTTCAATGAGCACATGTCATGATTATTTTTATTTTTATTTAATAATGTCCACCGAACGCTCATCACTGGCACACAAAATGAAAGAAGAGCCAGCAGCTATAAAAACCAAGTGGGAAATGCGTTTGTGCCGTTGATTTTTATCACATTAGCCACCACACAACCTAACGCAATCCAATTCATCAATGTCAAGCGTTCTCATCGGCAAACTTTTCCACCACCGGCAAACCACCGCAGCATCAGCATCACCGGCAGATAAAAACGACGTTATCTTCTTATGAAAATTGCAAACTTGCAGCTAGATTTTTTTGTACATTGCGCTGCAGGAACACAACATCCTCTATTCAATTATTTTTTTACGATTTTGGTCAGCCGGTCGGCATCTACGACTTTCTTAATTTTTTCACACTTCTTCTACTTATCCATGCTTTCAAAAAATAATAAACGTTCGATGCATTCAAAATAATGAGAGTGTTTCCGTGTTTTGTGTGTCACTTTACACTTACCCCATTCTATGACCAACTACGATTTTGACTGATTATCTACAAATTGGTTTCGCTCATTCAACGAAATGATTTTCACTTCGAGGCAAGGCAGTCAACGTGGGTACTACATTATCTTCTCAATGGATACTTCAATAGCTGTAGTAATAACATAATCAGTCAACGAGCCATGAAAATAACTATTGTTAGTCTTAGTCTGATTCAAACCTTTTTAAAGATGCATTTTTATTTTAAGAACTGGCATATTGAATAGGCATTTCAAAATGTGTGACACAGTTTTGACGTGTGAATGATCTGCCTCAAGAGCAAAAAATAAATAAAAATTAAATAAATGACTTTCTTGACAATACGCATCATTTTTTATTTATTACAAGAATTATTTATACGTAGTGCAACAAGGTATGAAATATATGACTGAGCTAGTTTTGCTTTGAAATTTTGACTAATTTCATTAATACCTATATAGTTCATGCATGGATGCCAACAAATTGATGCAAAGTGATTTGTCTAAATAATTTAGCATAAAAATTAATACAAAATGGCAGTTCAAGACTTTGAATGCTCCACGTTGAATTGTGAATGTGTATTTGAATTACCACTATTGTGCTTCAACTTCAAGTGCATAATCATCATCAACACCGAATACAGCTCACATAATTAACAATCCTCGTCGTTACCGTCGTCTCGAGAAGAGCAAAAGAAACATTAACGAAAATGTGTTCATTTCTTTAAAAACCACAAATGCAATAATAAATAATCATCCTGAGAGACTGTCAGCATTTTTACTTATTGAATGCCGAATATGCTTTTGAATTTTCTCTTGTTTATTGTACCTATTTCTTAAGCAATCAAGCGAGTTTTCCTCTACACCTCAACTAAACCAACTCACATTTTCGTTTGCAGAATTGTGTGCAAATATATTTAGTCAGAGTAAGTACCGACATTGTCGCTTTTAATTTACCATTTGCAACATTGCGAAGAAAAGCGAAAGAATGTGAGCTCATATTTTAATGTCGAGTGACCCCTTTCTCTGTCTCTCGAATAAAAAATATGGAAAGTCTTTCCTTTGGCGGCTTACCGATTACCCAATGTTAGTATACATAGAAGAGCTCCTTCTGCCTGTTTTGCTTTATTAGTAGCATTTAAAAAAAATAGTTTTCGCTTTTTACCCCCACTTCACCAGAAACCACCTTAATAAAGATGTCGCGTCCGCAGACAAAATCACAAGATCACACTGCTCTACCGCAACATCATCATAAACAAACTCCCTCTTAATGACCAAAAATATGACAGCGTTTTCCTTTTCAATCTCAAAAATAAATTTGCACAGACGAAATAATAGAAAAAGGTAATTTTGGATTGCCTCCTGTTAATGATCAACTTTGAACTCGTACATTGTTTCAAAATGCACAATATGTTCAAGTGTCACCAGAAAAAAACTGGTTGTAATCAGGCCGACGGTCGCAGTCTTTGACACCTGAGCCAAGTCAGAACAGTAGAATCCTCTTAATCACATAACATGACCGATAAAAGCGACTGTAAACGTCAAGTTTTAGCCGTAAAATTGACTCTTTTAGAGTACAGCGAGCGGCATTCATTTCATGTGGTCTGTTCATTTCGTCTATTTCAAAAGGGGATCAAATGAAATACCATTGATCATGATCACTTTTTCACGATTACTAGTACGAGTTTATGCTATTTACTAAAAGGGAAGCTAAAACAAATAAGCAATTATTCATTTATCAGCGAGTTTATTGCTCATCGATACTTATCTATCGGTATCTGCTAAATGATTTTATAAATACGTAGGTACTATTTCAAATGAGAAAATCGCTTTCGTATAATTGGAAGATTTTTTTGCACCATCATTACCCAGAGCAACAAAAACAATGTCGAAGCTTGAAGCAAACAAAACGCAACACTTGCGTAAGTTTCGGCTACTCTCTCCAAGATAATGATTTATATGACCACCGCAAGAAGATGTATTTTATCAGTGTGCATCCCCTAGGAGGACTTCTTCATTTTTTCACACCCAATCACATATATTTCAAACATCAAAACGGCACACTAAAGATCTACAAGCATGATAACATAGCGGATGATAGGACATTAAAGTAATAAAATAAACAAGTTTTTCTTTTGTTTTGTTAGTGGATATGAATGTATAAATCCCTCGATATCGGAAAGGTCTCATGTTCATAGATAAATTTAGAGAGCGAAGTGATGTGATTTTTAGTCAGTGGTGGATCCTGACCGATAAACATCTAGAAATGAAGCTCACTTTTACTCGACATTTATTTCGTTCCATTGCAGGAGATTTATTGTCAAGATTTTTGGAGTTATTGTAATCACTGCACAAACAGACTGCAAACATTCGTATGCAAATAATTTTGCAACATCGCCCCATTCGACAAAAATATAGCAGAAGGGAAAATATTATGTAAAACTTTTTGACATTTCTGCATTGTTCAAAGTAGACTTCTCAGACAGTCATTTAATAATCACAAAGTTTGCACTTTGCAGCAATGGGCAAACAACTTGAAGAATAGGCAAAGAAACCAGACCTGAGCGAAAAGTATCTTTTTTCTTAAAATCGATAAGGGTTCTTAACAAACAGCCGCCAAAATATTTTTGCTGAACTAAAATGTTAGTACTTAGATTTGAAACAGACAGTCTGCCTCACTCAACAATAAAGATTGCCATCTGACAGATAATCAAAACGGCATAATTCATATAATCATTGTAAAAACGATAATAGCAGCGCACAACAGCAAGAAAGATCAGCAATAATGTTTAAGGTTTTTGCTGTAAAGGTTTGGTTTGGCATAAACCAAAACTCAGAAAGTGCAAGTCTTGACATATGATGTTATCTTACTCAAAAAACCCGCAGTTATTATTATGGCAGTCATCAAATTAAACCATTACTTAGCACAAGAGAGTCG
The DNA here is from genome assembly GCA_021029165.1 of Cyphoderus albinus. NCBI lineage: Eukaryota > Metazoa > Arthropoda > Collembola > Entomobryomorpha > Paronellidae > Cyphoderus > Cyphoderus albinus. The sequence goes on along the minus strand of VYYJ01000014.1, from coordinate 188,172 downwards.
ATACTTTACTAAATAGTTACACCTGATTGATAAACGTGTGTTCTAGCAAGGTAGACAATTAGCGTTCGTTATAAATTTAAAAGATGAGGTAGCTGCGCTGCAGCACACAAAACACAGTCATCATCGCCATTCATATCCATTGACTTTCCGGTCTGCTTCGACTTGAGTTGAGTTGATTGAAACGAAATGAACCTCAGCAGAGTTTCACTTGTGCCGCTAATTAGTTTGATGGTTGAGTTCCGCCCACCAAGCTCCAAAATTATTATTATCTTCTGTTAAAACATTATATCTCTAACCAACTGACATTTATAGATTTTTGTCTCACAAGAAAAATCCGTGGTTTTTCTATCCGTAAGGACCGTAATGACGATGTCAAGAAAGAAAAACGATGGAGTTGTTAATTCAATCAATATTCTCATTCTCATCCATTCTCCGACTACCATCGTAGAAAAATTATGAAAAAAAGTGTGAATTAAAGCGCTTCCTCTAAAACCATGATTTCCCATTCCCAGTCATCCATTAAGATCCTGGTTTTCGTGCCTGAGATAGTTTCATTTATATACATACATAGTATAGCCAATCCTAGTTTTCATTTTAAAATTTGAATCATTCACTTCCTTTTTATACTATCTTGTAAACTACAATTGTAAAGAGTTGCCTTTTTACAAAAACATGATAATTTCCGAGTCTGAGTGAGCACGCATTGCTATATTAATGCCATTCCACTTAAATCTTTCTACATGTACCTTCATTTGCTTTCCTTCACATTAAATCAAAATCAATTCATGTTTAAGATGCAATTTATGTTTGACAATATTGTCGAGAAAGTGAAGTCAGAATTAAACTAGTGTACTTAGGTATTTGCTTTGTTTTTGAAAAATGTACCCTGCACGCTATGGATTAGTAGTGTGATGACGGAAGTGTGAAGAAATCGTGATCGATCCAAAAACCGGTCGTGACTCTGCTGCTCAATTTTAATCATAAGCAGAGAAGAAACCATTCTGAAATTAAACTACTGCGAGGAATGTCGTGTGATTAAAATGATAATGAAATTAATAATATCAGAATATAATCCCACTCTCTTATAATCACATTATGTGTGTCAGTCAGGCATTATGGATATTCCAAGAAAAAAAAGAAAATTTAAGGTACTGCTTACGTTTTATTAATACCGATATCTCTAACGGCGAATTGCACTTCGATCATCTATCTGAATCTGAACACTGGTCCTGTTCAGTGCTAATGAATGAAGAATGTTACACTTTACTTTGACTGACACGAAACAATGCCTTGCACTTCACTTACACTACCGGCATTTTGCTCCGCTCTTGAAACAGACATCGTTTTTACATTTTATATACTAACTAGAACAAGATGATAACGTGTGCGAGAGAAAAGCGGCCTTCCGTTTTTATTATGATCGATCAGCAAATGCACCTCAAAAGTGAGGCGGGTTGTATTCAATGAAATGAAACGATTTCAATTTTCAGAGACCATTATTAACTAATACCTACGGGACGCAGGCACGTAGTCATAGTTCAGATAGATTAAAGTAAAGTGGCATACAATTCTATATTTATATGAATGTGTTTTAGAAAAAAGTGGTAAAAATAGTGAGAAACGGATAATGACGTCGAGAGTTTGCGTGGAGAAGCGAGCAGCGGTAGACTTGCGCAAATATGAAAAGGATTGTAATCTATCATATAAAAATAAATGATCATATTTACGACACTTTTACAAGCCTGGTCATTATTTCGTGAGTGGAATAAAGTGCTGAGAAATGCAAAGAGAAGAGACAGGTCGAGAGACGTGTCGGTGCATCAATGCCGACACTTGACAAGAGGAGTGTGGTAGTAAATAATGAATTACACAGAGCAATGATCAAATAATAATCGCAGTAATGGATAGCATTGCGAATGTATGTATGTTCATGTACGTACATTATGCATTTAAAAGGGTAAACACTTAACTTACAACTAATTTTATTGAATGTACCTGCTAGTTACTGACTGAGCAAACCGCTTACTTTCAAGGTCTAGTCAATAACTCTCGTAACTACTTACGAGTGAAAAAGATGCAGAGATCTGATGCAGGTTAAATGATCTCTTTGCACATGTGCTTCACTCGATCGAGCGCTGAGTGAGCACGATTATGATTTGAATTGTCGCATGCATGGGGAAAGTAAAGTTTATTTATTGTCAGTAATCAAATCAAATCAATGATTAAATGCAAGTTGGAGAGCGAGTTCACAGTCGCTTTTGTTAGTTTGCCTTTTGCCTTTCCATTTGTTATACGAGAATGACGAATGATGTTGGACTTAACAAAACACTTGTGTTGTGTCGTGTTGCACCACTAGGAAAATACATAATAACAAGTGAAACTGCAACTTCAGACAGAAGGATGAGTGATGAACATTTTTGCAACATTTTCATATAACTAAAAACTGAAATGCAGCATTTTATAAGGTTGTAATTTGCATGGTGAAGTAACACAAATTGAGAGAAAGAAAGCAAAAGTGAATCACCTGTACCCTTGCAATAAAAACTCGCAATCTCTCTTCAATTGAAATTCCAATTTTAATTGAATTACTACTTTATGATCGTATAAAGGAAAGCGTAATTTGTAATCATCTTATTTGAATTTGAATGCAATGCATCCATATCCTTCTCTTTGCGTAATGGGCACGATTGAGGAACGCCCTTGATGAAAAAACACGTTTTTCCATGCGTCAAAAATAAGCATCCTTTTGCTACAAATTTTGTGCACATTACAATAAAAACTGAAGTGCATCCACCTTAACATATTTACAATGTTTTTAAGTATGTCACAGACGAAAAAGGATTTATTGTGGTTTACCATATACAACGAGAATAATAAAAGTTATTTTTAATTTTCTTGATGAGATTCCTTAATTTAGGGTAAGTAAAAACGTCAGTCATTTCTTCCAATATTTTCCCTTTCATGACGCCTCAGCTCAACTTTTCACAGTTTATTTGACTTCTAGCATTACTTCAACCTAGTGTCATAAATTGTTGCAAATTTTGACAAGGAAATTTTGGAAATACAAGAGGACTAATTGGCTATGATTGAAATATGAGTGGCATATATTTTTGTGGGAGTTCTTGACTTTTTGTATCATAATTCTACTACCATAAAAATAAAAATTATCTTTTTGAGATCTTTGCTCTGATTTCAAAGAAATGTTTTGTACGATATGAAAATTTGCCCTGCTGCATTTTATGCCTTTTATTTTATTTTTTGGTTAAAAAGCACAAACTGCTCACGTCCCTCTTTCTATTTCTTGTGTATTTCATATCTTGCAACAAATCTGCCCCCAAAAGTGTTCCTTTTGCCACGTTTTACAAATATTCAGAGATTAAAGTTTGCTTTGTGGTGCCATGCCCCTCCCTTCTCTAAATATTTTACAGTCCCTTACTGGATGCCTGCAGGTAATAACTAAATACATTTACTAGTCATTCAATTCTAAATAGGTACATATTTTATATGAAGTTAAACCATACAGATTATTTTCCAATAACGTTCAATTATCTCGTTCATACAAAATAACAGTAGTAGCGATACAACCGAGGAACGAAAATGAAACAACAACGAAAATCCATTAAAACATTTTTACACTGTGTGCCGTTAACCCGCTGAGCTGTGTCATGATAATACGCATTACGATGACTAGAACGATTGTACGATTCATCAGCTAATTATAATCTGGTTTAGTAGATTGCACTTTACCATTTAAACAAGTTAAAAATTCGCAATTATGTAGTTTACAGTTTAATGAATGATTCAACAGTAGTAGTAGGCTGCCTCTGCAAATAAAACTTTTAAAAAAATGAATCACAAAACGATGCATTATTCAGTAGCAGTTGTACACTAATTTCTTAGATCTAAGACTCATGCCATGCCGATACAAATGAAAATGTTTTTCTTTGAAAACTGTTTTCTTTACTAATTACTACTTTGGTGTTGTTACCATTTACAAGGTTGTTACGTTGAAAGGGAAATGACAATTTTGTTACTAAATTTTGAGCAAATATTGTAAATCCAATGCGAACAGAAGTTCACTGACAAGAAAGACACGTGCAAGCAAAAGGATATGTCTAGATTATCTTTTACCTTCTTCCGTTTCTTATGTTTCGAGGCTGTACTGCATGCGTCAAAGAAAATGGTGGCTACTTTATTCAAAGATATTGTTGAGTTGAACCCACTCGCTTACCTGAAATAAATAAAAAGAACAGATGTATTTTAATTTTTGAAAGCCTAGTTACAGTATTAGCTATATTAAACGCCAACGCAACGTTACGTTACCATCACCAGTAAGAAATTAATCAGGACGCGAATTTCGCACATGTTCCCAATTTACAACTATTTTGTCACTTTACTATTCCACATGTTTGAAGCCATCCGACAGTTTTGCGCAAACCAGGAAATAGCGTATCCGTTAGAGGCATGCAAAAAGGCATGACGTTCGCAATATCAGTAAGATTCGGAAAGATGTTTGAATTGTCTTTCGTCACTTGACGTAAGTATGCCAAAATGCCCCTTGATGGGGGATGGATACATCACATCTATCCGCGTGATGCAACGCTCTACTCACATAAATTTAACTTTACTTCCGCTCGATGATTCAGATCAGCCAGAGCCAGATGAATAATGTCAAATGTCGGTTCGTACTCCTCATGAAAGTTATCGAATCATTCATCTACGAAAGTGTTGAGTGTCAATAAAGCCATTCACCCTTATCTCCAAGGATTTCCTTCCAACCCAATGATAATACCTTTTTGTCCCGCGGCATTCTTTCCGGTATGTTTTGCAAATACAAAGTAATGGTTCAAAATTCGTCAAAGAGCCGCACTGTGCATGAATGCTTCGATGTAAATTACTTTTTATTTAGTCGTGAGCCAGCATAAGTATGCAAGATTTACGTTTCGACCACGCAAAATCAATTTACCGGTTTGTCGCCTGCCGTTAATAATAGTGTCTAGTTTAACAGCTACACGAGAAATCCTCAAGTCCCAATTTTCACCTGTTTTATTGCCACGGAGTGACTTATATTTTTATGAAGATTTGCATTTGGATGTGTGAGGTTAGAGACCCAAAATGGGAATTGATCGGTCAACCACAAGATGCTCGTCGTCAAATTGCCATTTTATTGCTTTTCTTCTTTTCTTGTACAACGCATCTTGGTCTATTTTAATGTATGTACCAAGTTGGACAAAGTACATTTTTATTCTATTTTATGACCCTATGAACATCTATAGTCGAGAGAGATTGGCACGTTATTTTTTATTTTGGGTCGGCACATTAGCAACGGTTAGATGAATTCGCAACTCAAATGAAAGAGTAATGGAGTTATTATGAGAAAACAATATTGCCTGGTGATTTACAGTAATATGCACCTTTCGTCGGAATTGATTGCAGAAACCAAACATGGAGCTTAACTAATTGGTTTGCAGTAAACTTTATTGCCTACCTCTGACTAAAGCCGCTTTCAAATGCATATTGTGCACAAACGCGGTGGCAGTGTTGGAGTAGTAGCAGGTTCATTAGTTGGGAGTGTCTTAATAATTTGCCTTTGACTTCCAATCGGCTAAATTGGCAAAAATTGAATTTCATAATAGTAGACTTAATTTGCATGAAATAAATCCGCATTCGCTTCAATTTGTTCGGGTTAAAATCTCACGTCTAAAATGTTTAATGACTTTGCATCAAAACTAATTCGAACACATGCTCGTGGTCATGCTTTCATTTGTTGAGCGATGGAAATTTTACAAATTCAATAAACAACGACAAAGTTTTCTCGGCTCTATTTTCTCGATTGTTCCTGCGTACCTCAATCAGCCATCAGCATGGGCACATTTTTATAAGAAACCACATGATTTCCTTTTTTGTAAAATTATCAAATCCACTGACAGTAGAATCTTCAATCTAATCGTCATTAGTGTTATCGACATCCTGAGAAATAATTGCATCCTTCGATTCACAAATGAAGAATCTGCAGGCTATTTCATCAATGTCCTTCGTCCTTTGTTCAAATTCAATTTACAAAACTTTCCTTCACATAAATGCATTTTTGACATATTGACGATGCAAATCTTGTGCATTTTTCTCCTTGATGCATATTAAAACACTACAAATACAGAAAACAATTAGGAATGAAGTTAGCTCAGACGGTTCATTTAGCCCAAGTGCGTGAAGGTCGTGACACAGTAAAAATGTAATGTGTGCATAGATTATTCACAGATTATTCGTGACTGCAATTTTTCACTCTTCATATCATTTATATAATTTTCATACAATCAAATCACCGGCATTATGAATAGTATGATTATGAATGCAGTGAGGATTACGATTAGCAGCAGAAACACTAATGATATTCAGTCATCTACGTCGGGAATTGTGGTCACCTGCGCATTTTACACCTCATCCTGTTTTTACATTATGATAATGGAGTGATGATGTGATACTGATTGATGATTTTAGATCACATAACACATCAAAACTAGAAAACCAAGCCAATGACCTGAACTTTTGTGGTATTTGTTCACGATACTGATCCTGCTGTTGATTATTGGTATTATTAAAAATACAGACAATATGTATCAAACGTGAATATTTCATGATTCATACTGTGAGAAGCAAAGAAATGCCACATTATGCATCATAAAAATGTTGGGTTGTTTTTTAACAAGGAGAAGTACTTCACCTTAGTCTTAACTTGTTAAAACGATTCGCATATCATCAAGATTACATTTATTTATTCAAGGTGTTCTCATTTGTTGATATACATTAAAAGATCATATTTTACTTTACCTCACCACAAATGTTCCCCATTCTCTGAGCATCATCATAAAACAGTAGAAGAGTTTGTGTTTGCCTCCTTTAAATGCTTGTATTATTGCAGATTTATCGCTCAGATAGTATTTTCGTAATTGAAAATCTCGTTTTAGAGGGAGTACGAGAACACGCAATAAAACTGTAACAGTACGCTTTAGATTGGAAACATCTTACAAAATCTTTCAGATATTTATTTTTTCTTTACTTTTGCCCTGCATTACATTGGGTAATCATAATTTTAATCTTCTTGCTTAACCAAATCAACATAGTTAAAAAACCAAAAGGTATTTGGACAAATCTTGACAGGACAACACATCGATCTGTAGATGGCATGGAAAAAATTATCCACTTCATCTATTGGGTGCTCGATGCTCGATTTTGGTTCTTCCTTAGCTCATAACAAGTTCACAATATCAGGTTGAGATATTCGTGTTTTTATTACAATTTGCGGTAACAGTGGATATTTTAATATATCTTGTTCATCAGTCTTGAATAAACAATAATGTTTAATGGCGTTTGAGAATTTAACTGTCTCTCCTTAATGCAAGGTGCAGAAGAGAGTCAGAAGCTGAGGCAAGATTTTTTGAAAAACAATGATTTCACTGTTGTTTTTGAGTTTGCATAAAAGGCCCATTATGTTACGGTTTCACACTACTGTGTATTAAAATTGAAACCCAGCCGAGACGAGGTAGGTTGAAAGCCAACGAAAAACATGAAAGCCACTTAGCAGACAAGAATCAATTCTACCGACATTAACATAATATGCATTATGTGCTAGCTCCGTCTCCGGACTTTATTACTTCACTTTGACATTTTACATGAACTAGTTTTAATCATTAATCGGAAAGATTAACAATGGTAAAATACTTTTCGTCTTCTAGTCTCTTGTCAAATCTTATCAGAGACAATTCGAAAAGCAGAAAATTGCGTTTTATCGCTTTGACCCTGTCAACTCCAAACCATAAAATAACCAGTGTCCCCAAAGTTGACGGCTGAAATTGTCATCTGCATAGCATATTTAATTTTATTGTGTTCACAGACTTCCTTGTCACAGGTCAAATGTGCAGAGGTAATCTGGTTTACAGATCCTGGTAATTCCCAGTACTAAATCATTCAAGGGAATTCCATTGTGAACCGAAAACAGTTAATGATCCAATTCCATTCGGCCAGTTCTGAAAATTTTAGCTCATTGCAAGTAAAGAAAAGCACCACAAAAATTCACATGAAGGAAATTGATATTTCCCTTGTATCATGCGATTAAGTAGCTCAGATTAAATTTATGTTCCTAGCCACAAGAATTTAATAAAATTACAATTATATCGCCTTAATGTGCACATTCGAAAATAGAACATCTCTAAAACGGGTAGATCTTTGCAATTGCAATTGCACCAATTGGCCAGTTTGAATCTTGTAAGTCTGTAACATTTTACGATAGAATTTTTGGAGTCATTATTGGTATATTTTGGCTACGTTGATTTTCCTTGTATTGAAGTAATTGGCATAGGTAACGTACAAAATGTTGTTGCTGTTGGAAGGGCAGAGTGTCGATTGCCAAAGGAATTGAAAATGAGAGCACATAAACACTCTCAACCTTACTAGTAGCTTAAAGTAAATATCACTTTAAAGAAATAACTACTAACACAAAACACTCAAAAAGTTAGTTAACGTCTCGTATTATATCTCAAGAAACCCACAAAATAGTGTGTAGAGTAGTGCAAAGCAATCTAAAATGTTTTTGCCAGCAAAGTACATTTCTTGTCGAGGAATGTGGACAGAATACTAAATTAGAGCAGAAATAACAAACAGAATGCAAGTCAGAGAGTACAGTCTCAGAAGCCGGAGAGTATTTTTTAGAGCAAAATGCAGGATAATAGCCTTGATAGCAATAAGTATTCTATTATTTTATGATTTTTATAAAATACATGTATAAAGTAAACTATCATTTATAAAGTGCGATATCCCCCCAAAAAATGACGTTATAAATACAACTCGCATGGGATATCTATGGTTCGTTTTTACACTGAATACAAATCGGACGGAACTAGAGAAGAATAACTACATATTTTTATAAAGTACACTAAACTACAAACAAATAAATAAAAACAGCTCATTTTTTATTTTAACGCAGAGAACACTACAATAGTGCAATGGTGCAGTAGATTTTAGCCAATAGTAGCAGTAGGCAAGCAACTGCATCAATAACAAAAACGGACTCAATAACAATGTTAACTCGAATACTTTTTCCTTTATTGAATCTGTAAAACTTGGAAATTGAAATTGTAGTAGTTTCTGTAAAACATTCTAACAATCCGATGACGCAGTGTTTGCTCATTATTGTATAAACGTGCAAAATTTTATTTCATAAAGTACTTTCGCTCTTTCTTCGTAATTGCACTCGCTATCATTTTCATTGTCGAATTTTATTGCACATCGATTTCAAATGGGTTTCAGCACAAAGCGAAATGTAGTTCAGGAGGATTTACCAGTAAAGCAGTAAAGTTAGGCCAAGAACATGGAAAATCAATCTCTTCAAAAAATCATTCTTCACGTAATAATGCTAATATTATTAGATGAACATGAGAAAAAAGAAGAGTCAGAATGTTTTTGAGGGTCGGTAGACACAAGACACAAACAACCTTCAAAAATATTTAAAAAGCCTTACAACATGCGTCATGATATCATGATATACTGCTACCATGTTGAAGTGTGTACTGTAAGCTCATCTTCATTCATTATAACTGATTGTCATTATCACGTAGTAACGCTGCGTAAATTAATGAGCTAGCTGATTAATCAAGTAGGGAGCAAATAATGTTTTGGTTTCAGTAGAAAATATTTGAAAGAATAACAATCTCGAAACTCGTCATCATTCATTCTCCCACTCACCCTAATCATCTTTACCACCAAGAAGGAATAGGTACCATCATTGATAAGTATTAATGCATATCATAGCTTTTGCTTTTCTTGCCAATCAAACAAGTGTTTAACTCTCATAACGAACCATGGTCCTCCATCTGAACAACTTTGCTTACAAAAGAAATCCCCTGAAGCTGGCCATGGATTACTACAATATATGTAGATCTAAATGTAATTGCAAACATTGAACGCTAGACATCACATCACTCGAATATTAAATACAAAACAAAATGTCATTAATATTTATAAAATCATTAATCATAAAAAATCATACATACCAATTATAAATTATCGATCGTTGAAATATTTTGATAGGCACATTTATTTTCTTGTTAACCTTTCCGTTCAGTGTTTGAGATTTGCGAGTCTCTTCATAAGATTCTTTATTACCTTATTACGACCCACTTTTACAAACTATTATTACGAAAATCTGAGACACCGAGGTACATCAAATTATATTAATATCTTGTTGAGAAATCATGCTATTTTTTGCCTTTGCCTTCATAATTAAATGACACACAGATTTTTAAGTTCAAATGAATGTGTGACGGTAATCGTGATGAGGATAATAAATAAAACTTGCGTGCCTCACCTGATCACAGTGTAGACTACCCAGTAAAGTCTTTTTTTAACAAAGAAATTTATACCGTAACGATAAATGATGCAATGAGGGAGAATGCAGGCACGATTAAATGTGGAATACACGCATTACCTACCGTCATCGTCATTTATCACTCATAAAAAAGTGCTGCGTACTCTGAAATCATGAAAAATGGAAGGAACTCATTCTAGTGGCTGTAGTGGTCTCACTAACAATGCATTAATAACTATTGTTTATGGTACAACGCAACGCAACCTAAACCTACAATTACCGTCGTCCTCTCATGGAATATTTAGCTTTTGTTCAGGTAAAAAGCGACTATAAAAGCTAAGTTTATGAAGTGACAAAGCACATCTCCAACGAACGGCAGTAGTACGCAGTAGTTGTAGAGCAAGGAATGGAATGTAGGACACCAAATTATAGAAGCGATGTAAAAACAGTTTGCTAAGATTTTAACGGTTAATTAAAATAATTCAAATGCTCTTATCTTTGAATGTAAATTGTTATCCGCCAGCAGCGGTAGGTAACTGTGCAACTACTACGTACCTTGGGCATACCGCGTTTTGACTTTGAAGTTGGAACTTAACCGTACTGCTAAAAGTACAGAGGAAAAGAAGAAGCGAAGTAGAAAATAAATTCAGTTTTAGTAATAAAGAGTACAACAATATTTTAGAAATGAGAATTCATTCAGTTTGCCAATAATATGAATTAAGGTGAAGAATGTTGCTTACAAGATTCACTTGAATATTCATGATAAGTAAATTAGTCTAGTCAAGAGACCAGAAGAATGCAAAAGTCACAGCATTCTTAACTATTATTGTATTCTAATTGAAGAATCCGTGATTCGTTACTGTAACAGTATTTATGAATGTGAACAGTGAAACGAACCAAGTCAAAGCTTGACTTAAGAAGATTAAAATGAAAAATGGTGAGAAGTTAAGCCTATGCTCCACTCAAAGGGGCGAATGCTAATGTTTTTGTGCAACTGTCTGCGTTGGGTTCGGCTTCGGCAGTAGCGGTCCTACTTCAATCGATCATAAATTACTACCACAGGCCGCAGTCCAACGCTTACTTTGCCTTGCATTTTGCCTTGCCTCAAAGACACATGAAATTACACACGGAATTACAGGAGTTACACAAAGAGCCAAGTCTAGGCTGAGCAGAGAACACACACTCGTAATGTATGGAAATATATGCTTATTTCACACAAAACCACTTTCAGTTACGTTCTATCCTAATAATTTGGAAAATTGAGTCCTATTTTATACATTTTATATAATAAAATAAATTACCGTCATTTGCTTTGCGTTTAATATGACGCAAGTAGACGTTTCAGTCATCGAATATAATATTATATCATATACAGAGATAAATGCATTAAATATTTGTCTCCATGTCGTAAATGAGAAAATGGGCTCTGAGAGTGTTTAGTTAACGTTAGTTCGGCAAATATAATTTTACAGCATGTCTTGGATACTTATGTCGTGTCAACCTTAGACTCAGTTCAGAATGCTCACTCACTGTGTGGCAGCACGTATGAGATGCTTTGTACAATTTAAGTTATTTTCTTTATTTCACTACACGACCGTCTGATTACTTCCTTTTGGCGATTTCATTCTTACACACAAAATAATTTAGCAGAACACGCCAAATGATTTCTTTGAACCGAGATTAAAAAGTGAGTTGATGTAAGACACACAAAAGAACAATTTTTAATCAAGTTATTTCACTCAAAAGCCAAGCAGTGACTTGGCTTTTACTTACATATGCAAACATGTGGATTACACAGTATGCATTGTTGGTGCAGACTTGCACAACTGCAACAACGCTGCTTTACTGACCACCACGAAAAGTCACGGTCTTTTTGAAAGCTTGCTTTTACTTTTGTTACAAGAACTACTGCGTGGTTAATTAAAGTGTAACTTGTACTTAATCTGTGTTGATGCGCCGCGTGAAGAAGAATAAAAGAGTTAAAGAAAAATATTTTGCCCTTCTCAATGTTATGACAGCGTCAAATAATGCAACTCACTGACAGGTCGGTTGCGTATTCCAATTCAAATTTGAACACCTCAAGTCCATTAATGAGCTACTGAATTAGCAACATTTTCACTGTTTTTGCCACTTGCGAATTGTTTTGTTGAAAATTTTCTTAGAAAGTTTGTATTCCCCAATGTCAAGTTGCATAATTTCTACAAAAACAAAAAATGAAGAAAGAAAGCTCTAAAGCAAAAATTAATGAAATTTGAGCTTCCCCGTAGAGATTCGTATTAACTCAAAGTTGCACGGAATGGACAGAAACCTTCCATTATATTTTCAAGGATTTATAATTAACACCATCTGGCTAAACATTATACAAATTTATATCGTCGATGTTCGGATAACTTTCTTGAAAATCCCACAAGTCACAATCATTACATGTTTAACTAGAAATGAAAAATTAACTTTTAGGAATGTCAGAAAATTGCTCGCTTACTTACATATTTTTGCTTTTTGATTACATCAGTATCGATTACATGTAAAATTACATTCCTGTCTCAAGAGTGTTGATTACATCTATTCTTTATTTTTTTGTAAATCATGAAAATTTTAATCATGAAAATGTTTATGTCTAAAAGTACACGACATGTTGGCAGTTTCTTGGCAGACAAAATTAAGATTTTTTTCCCTGCACTGCATTTACGGAAAAGTCAGCAACAGCGACAATGTTGATAGCAATTATTATAATATTCTGTGAAACATCATATTAATAAACATTCTTTGTTTCGCAAAAAGCATTCTTCATCACCATTAACTCAGTTACGCTACTCAATCAATCTTCCTGTTTATCTATAAATATTGAAGCTGAAATGTGTATCCGTGCGTGCATTGCTCAAGTTCTAGGACATGTTTATAGCTCTGCTCTAAGACTTTTAGTGTTATTATATTTATTAATAAACTCTATCATATAACTATGTAAAACGCTAAAGTGCATCACATTTGTTTCTGTGAATTCTTTAAACCTAACGAATTTTGTCAAGAAATTTGAATACTTTCTTCGTTGTGAGCATACGTTTGAACAAATTTGAATATTTTATCGATGTAATTCTAGAAGCTTTACTGATAAGCTACAACAGCAGAGCGCAATAATCCTACCTAATTTGCATTTGCCCAGAAAATTTGCAGCCTCTTTATTACATCCACAAAATATGGCATGCATTTGAGCAAACAAAATTTATGGTTGGCTAATCATGACCAATCACACCGTTTTTGATTTGCTGGTTTGCCTGGAAGTAGTAATGCAAGCAACGGGAATTCCCCGGGAAGCGGAGACTAGAACCACCAAACTTGGGTTCTATTTAACCAGAACAGTAATTTCAACATTAATAACTACAACGATGTTAGTTTGTTAGTTGATGTTGTTGTTGAATGTTTCTTCTATCTTATTAATTTTTGCAATTATGCATACACTCACTCATTTAATTAATGTTTAGAATAGGTAAGTTTGGGTAAGGACGAAAAGTCAGTATCGCCAAGAATTATTTACAGATTCCAGTAACAGTAGATTAGATAAATTAGTGTTCAGACATAAACACATAGTCGCGCATAAGCAAACTTATAATTACTCGTCGTAGACGTAAATCACGTAAATTAAATCTTAACTCAATGAAATGATATTTTCTTCCGTGTTTACTGTTTCCTATGCATATCAATTCCCGGTGCTAATCTAGAATTAGCACAGTTTCATATTTTAAAAAGGATAGTAAATATACAACGTTTTAATGTTAAGTCCAATGATAAAAGAGAGGCTTTCAAAAATTTCATGTTTAATATGTATACTTAACCATGATAATAATAAATCCGTACAGATTAAAGTAATTAGTCAGGGCATATTACTTTAATTACTGTGTGTAGATTTTAAACAAGCTTTTCTTTAACATATCAGAGTAATTTTTACATTTATTGCAATGATAACGATAATGCATTCTGAACTCACGTAGGTGGACTGCTATCGTTCTCAATTTCTTGACAGTTCAAGTGTGAGAAAGCAGGCTAGTATTAAAACGTTTTTTCTATAATTATCAACAACTGCATTACTGTAACTACAACCCCTTACTTAATTGGTTGTACTCACTTTGTAAATTCGTTCAATGTAATACATTTTTGTAGAGAAAGAGCTACTTTATTTTATTTATCTGAACATTGATCTAAATCAAGTAAAATTCAAGTGGCTAGCTAATCGCTAATGAGAAGTAAATAAGATTCCTTCATTGCTTATTGCTTATAAAATAAATCAGTCAATTCTTATCTCACCTAGTATCCCATTGTAATTTGTTTAATTCATTCAATTCAGTATGATTCAGTAATAAATCTCACTTTCGTTACAACTATCAGCAACTGTGTTGTTCTGTTGCAGAAAATAATAATTGCCTAGTATTATTTTAATAAGAGAGTTATATCCGACTTTGATTCTTTTGTGTACGAGTACGACTCGATTTTATGTCTTTATGTAGCACTGGTGTGAGTAAATCTAACCTTCATTCGTTCATAGTACAATTTTTGAAAATTTCGCATTTGCAACTAGTTTGCGACAAAATTACATTACACTTTTAAAATCAAAAAGCTGGGATTAATATTTTTGTTCATTTGCAATCACGTTTGATGGAACACTTTTTACAAATAATGCGACATGTAACACACTGCCATTAAAAGGATTTTGATGTAAATTTAGTATCAAATCACAATATGCATTAGGTATAAATTAACTTGTATCTTCGTTTGTAACCTCCACAGGCGGAGATTGGAAGATCTATGTTGTCCTCATTATTTGTCTAGAGGTTGTTGTCTTTGTAGCGCACGTAATTTGGTTGACGAAAATTCACGGATGAAGTTGACCAGATACGTATCTCATTAAAAAAGTGAATGAATCGAAATAGGTAGATCGCAGTTAGGAAGATTATACGGTGACTTGATGGCCAAGAATAAATGGAAAGCAGGGAACGAGGGAGTGAATGAATATTGAATTTGATTGCGGACAAAGTTAAAGTTAAACAGAACTGGAATGTTTTAGCATTAGCGATGCAAAGCTTTCATTGTCATCATGATCGTACGTGTCCTTCGTCAGCGTTCTGATGAAATTCATTAACAATTAATGACATATGGAAGTACGAGATCACGCTTGTTGTGTAATCAAGAAAAATCCAATTTGTTTCGTTTCAAGTGAGAGCTTTTTTGCCAAATGGAAAAACTAAATACGTGCAGACAGAATTAGAGATGCTGAGGATGATACCTTCCCGACAAGACAAACTGCTTAATTGTTACTCTCTCTCTGTTAACTCTCATAGTGAGAAATGTAATCTGCCATTTGGTGCATCTCCTGTGACTAGATTGCTTTAGAACAACAAAATGCAGATTTTGTCTAGTTGTGCAAAACAAAATTGATGAAGACGGACAGGACAATGTTTATCTAAAGCCTTATTAGAATACGTCGGACAGTTCCTCGTAATCGTTATTCCATGGCGACATATTTTTCGAAGAAAACGGAATTCAGATTTTTAGACCAATTTTGGAAAATATTAGTAAATCCTTGTCCCATTCTTTGGAAATACGTCAACAATGTTATAAAGGTATTGTTGGTCTTCGCATCCTACACGCTTACACATTTGCGTCACAAAAACGGAGAATGTTTAATGGTGGCATGGATCCGAGAACGATTTCGCGATCGCTTTGATGCTCTAAGAACTTATAAATTTTAATGCACTTTATTTTGCAGAAGAGCTACCGAAAGTTATGGTAATAATATTCACAGATTGTCTGCTTTCTATTTAAGTGAGTGGTTCAGATGTGTCTTTTCATTCGAAATAAATAAATAAATAACTAAAGCAATATTTTATGTTTCGTTTACTACGTATCGGGTGGAATAAGAGATAATAAGATAAACAATATTTAGGTAACTATTAGTTGACTGGTAGAATACCTTTGATTTTGATGTAGGCTTTTTTGATCCATTGTCAAGACTCTGTGGCACTTTTGAAGATGTCTTTAGCTTGCCCACGGATGGATTCGGCGGAGCTTTCCTTGTCGTTGACGCTGTGGCCATTGTGAAAATAATAAATACAAATCGTCCTTATCAAAACGACTCTCAATCTCAATTCAACTTAAGCACCGGCTTGCCTCAATGTATTTTTATCTTCTTCTACAATGACATTTAGGCAATATGCACGTTTCACCTTCTCCTCTTCTTCAGAAAAAAGTAGGATTTCTTCAAGGAATAGTATTTATTTTTACGGGCACTTTTCATAACACAACAAACAGCCAAGTGCGAAAGAGAAGAGTTTTATTATTTTCTCTTCCACTCCTTGTCAAGTAGTGAAAGCAGGCGATGATAAGAGAGGACAAAGTGGTTCGTTTGATGGTGCTCAACGTTTGTCGTTTAATGTGTTTTATATTGCAGAGTCGATTGTGTTTCTAGCGCAATTTCCAATGCATACAGAAGGCGCAAAGGAATAAAAGTGCAAAACTGAAGTGGTACTATTTTTCCTGAAAGTCCTTTTTCTTCAAGGATTATTTTAGTAATGTAATCTAATACACTTTTTAAACTTTTTTTTGTCAGGACACTTTGTTCACATTGAGGCTAGTTTGTCCTTGAACCTGTCCCGGGACATGTACAAAGATGTTCTTCCTTTTTAAATGATTTTCTTTTCTTTTCTAGTAATAAGATTGTATCCACTAGAAAGAGGCAGAGCTTTTCACTTAAGTTAAGTAGTTTCTTCTACATTCTTAGAAACATTAAATCCCGGATGGATGTGTGTGACTTAGTTTTGCCAAAAATATATTATATTGGTATAACTAGGTCTTATTATCTTGTGTGTCTGCCTGCTGCAATGCAATAAATGCAATGGAGCTCTACTGGTTTGCTGTAGTGATAAAGCGGAGCAGTGGTCCAATGGCATGGGCATTATCTCCGCTTCAGTTCACTTTTATTTTCCAAGGACTCACTGGGGTAGTGCTGGCTGCTGCAGGCGGAAGGCGAATTGGCAAGGCTCCTTAGTATTTCCATGTGGTGTGCACGACGGACGACGACAAAGCAAAGCTGTGAAAAACAAAACAAAAAATGGGTTGAAGGAATATTTTTATAGTACTAGTTGCTAACGAGGTGAAGAGTTATTCTTTTCCATGATGACGATCATAAGACAGAGAATGAACGCATTTTCAGTCAATTGCTTTAGCTTTTAGCCCAGAGGCGAAACTTGTCAGAAGATGATGAGATACTGATTCGTTTAATTACAGCGACACTGACTAAAACCGCCTTTAGCTTCAGGAGGATGCAGACGTGTTTTTGAGCTTTTGAGGATAATTTTTTACTCCTGATTTTAGCGACATTGTAATCTGGCCAACTATCTAAACTGTCACGTAGCTGCACTTTCTTCTAATAAGTCACATACACAGTCGCTTCAGATAACATGACACCAGTGATAAAAAATCATTATCACCATTACTGTCAAGTTTAATAAAAATGTTTGTATCTGTTCTGATTTCCCATAAAAAATCATTCATTCACTCGATTGATGCCTGTATGAGTGATATTAAAAGATGAAAATTGGCTCGTTTTGAAGCTCAATAAAGAATGGTTTACATTACCATAATTTTTCAAATACATGATACAAATGTGAAGTGCGTGCTTGGCATGATGCCGGTGTGCTCTGATATTATATGGCAGCATGGCACATAGCTACAGTTTATCGTCATTTTAACATTTTTAAAAGGTACGTATCTTACCAGATACGCACACATCAACAACATCAACATCATTATTATGACTGCTCTTCTGCCTCAGTAGCCTGCATGTCAACTTTTAAAAAAAAGTCAGGCAGGCTGAGCTTGTTTTTTTCTGCAATTGATCTGATTGAGTTTTTTTCTGCATGTAACTGCAGCAAATCGGCTTTCGCACTGAGTTGCAACTTGCAATAAACAAAACGTTTTTTAAAAATTCTTTCTAAGTCCATATCTCTGCTTATATTCGATGCTTTACAAAATCAGCATTGACTCTAGGGCAAGGATGATGGCGATGGGATGATTGCAGTCGAAGCCAATGATTATTAGGCTAATTGCAGAGTCTAAAATCCTTATTAGCCCAACCAAACAGATTTTCGATATCTTCATTGTAACAAACGTGCTTGTGTCTGATGGGTAGCCAAAGAGATACCTACACTAGCTACAAGGAACAAGCACGTAAAAATTTAGATCAAACCAGAGCCAGACTAGACGAAGTAAGAAACGTTTCTAGAGTGAGAGTGATTTGTAACATGTAAATTTGCACAGTCTTCTAAATGACAAAGTAATGAACAAATATTAATAATAATGATCTACCTTATCAGAACAGATTAAAAGAAAAATGATAGTGTAGAAAAAAATGAAGTACTTAAATAAATTTGCTTCCTTTCAAAATTACATATAGAGCACAATAGTTGAGTTGTAGTACGCAATGTAGTGGAGTTTGTTGGTTGATGAACACATAAAATATGTGCATAGCGTAAGGCAGCTAAAAATCAACTAATCATGATTATGACGACAATTACTGTTGTCTTTCCATTGATTCAGAAACGACAACCAAACCAACTGCCAACCATGTGGTCTACATTTTGTGGCTTGTGTTTGTATGTACAGTTCACCCAGACACTGCTCGATTATATTTTTTACAAATAAGCCACAAATTTATTACTGATTATCGTTGATTAGTTGAAACCAGCAATCAATTGCAAGAGTATATTTTTGCTTCAACTTTTCTGCTCTGTGTACCGTACCACCACACAACACAAAAAGCTCACAGATCACTTCACAATTCACAACATGACCTACCTTCTTTACTTTTACGACTAACACGAGAAAACGCGTGCGTTTAGAGTTTGTAAGAAAATAGAGAAAATAGAAATTCCATATCCAATGCTCGTACTAGAAATGAAACCAGTCCACAAAACCGTGATGACTTTTTAATGAACACAAATGTGTATGGGTATGGATAGCAGAGAAAATGTCAAGCAAAATTGCGAAAAGGTGATAGTGATACTGAAAGATTTCTGCTTTGATGACACAATATTACCTTTAACACCCACCGCCAGAAACTAAAACGGAAAGGTGAAACAGCAGCAGGCAAATATTAACTCATAGCCGCAGCACACTTTTGACATAACCTATCTATTAATAATTATCATTAATATCAGACCTTTGATAACTCAAATATTCGTGTTTTTCACCTCTCCTTGACTCCATTCGCTGTCAACAACAAAGCCCAGATGTTGACGTATTAATCTTCCGTATGATTTTTGAAAGTTCACAGGCTTATCATATCTCAGGCATTATCCCAATAATTTGATAATGCGTAGTAAGCAGCAAGATACATTACGAACGAACAAATTGAAACATTTATTACATGCAATTAATCGTTCCCGATCAAACTGGAACACCTACAATCTCCAATAAGCGCGTGGGCTGTGACTTGTGATTGTGAATGAAGAATTACTTTTTTATCCATAATTTAAATTGACGGGAAATAATTCAAAATCCAATATTTCCAACTTTCAATGTAGAAGGCACACCTGGCGAACCCGTCAGATAAAGATTTATGAGTTCACTTTAGTGCAACTGTGAGTGGCACGGCACGTCATGTAACGTCAGAATTTGCGTGCGTAGAGAAGGAATGTGGTGAAAACAATGATATTTTATCTTACACACACACGTTCTCTCACTTAGTCAGTTCAACCTGCCTTAAGTCTGCTCGACCATCTCCTGAAGCACTCTAAGAGATTATACAATATTTGTCTGTGTTTCACTTTCTTCCTCCAACTTCAATTACATCATGGGTTCGTTTCGCTATAAAAAGTTTCTTGTGAAGTGGGTAAATTAATTCCAGCCTGCTTGGTCGGCCGGTTCAATAGAGACGGAGTGGTTCCTCTTCCTCTTTTTCTTTTGATGATAAGATTTTTCTCTCTGACTTCTCCTCTTTACTCATGCACACATGCTTTAATAATAAAATTGTAACAGCTTGCCCGTCGTTAACTCTACTCTAACTCTGCTTTCTCTTCTCTCCCCTTCTATCTCGGCTCGACGTCAACGTCGACTACCCACTGAGGCCAAACATGCTCCGGTACCGTTTTGTATGGAGGTGTGCGTGTGAAATCCTATGCATTCTTTCTACGTGTTCCTTTTGTTTTCTTTGGGCCGGGTTGGTCACTAAAAGAAGTAGCCTTGTCTACGGGTAACAACACTTCGTCGAAATGAATTTTTATGTGTGCAGCAGGCAGACAATGTACATACAATGTGGTACCTACGCACAGTTCTTTCTGTTCAGAAAGCAGACACTTTCTTTCCATTTAGTTAGTAGTTTTTGCATGCCTGAATGTAGTTAGTGAATCGATAAATCGTTAGCTTTATAGACTCCTTTTTTCCCCTTTCTCTTTTAATGGGAGAATGGACCGAAGAAAAGAAAGCATGCGATCGGAAATTTGCCTTTCCCTTTCAAGTGGCAATCTTAAGTAGTTTTCTTCGTAGAAATCCAATAAAAATGAGAGATTTTCATTGACTGACATTTCTCGGACGGTGGCTTTACACACAAAACAACTTAGTTTCGTTGAACAGAACGAAATGGCATGTAATTCAGTGAGAGGTTGAAGTCTGAACTGAAGCTCATTCGATTACAAATAACAAAATGGAATGAGTGATCTGTTTTTTTTTTGGCCGGCTCGTGTGACACTCTTGTAAAGGAGAAGTGGCATGAAGATACCTGCCTCATCGGTTATCTATGTATCTATCTACTATCATGCTGGTAGAAAATGGAATGAAATTCGATGCAAATACAATTTATTTATGCGGCATGGCATGATAATCCAGTTTGAATCTGACATCTACTCCGCTTCACTCACGTCCTGACACTACCATCTCAATTCCAGTGAAATTTGGAACAAAAAATGCACTTTACAAAGTACACTTTTCCAAATAAAGAGAAAGACAAAACTTTGCCAAATTATCTATATTTTCTTTTTAGGTCACTTTTGTACTTGTTTCGCTTCTACTTATTTGTTGAAAGAAATTGCCATTTGTGAGTTAGTTTATTCCAAGGTTTCGTTGCCCAATACTTCACATGTCAGATTAGTGTCTAAAATAAATTCTCAAGCATTCTCTTAAACCCTTCAGTTGTGCACATTAGCTAATCGTTTTATAAATGGACATTGGAACTGGAACTGCACCCGGAGCATTGAAAAACTGTTTTTTATTAGCAAATGTGCATTGCAAATGTTTACTGCAAACATTTTGCAAGGTTTTAGGTTTAACCATTAGAATGAATAATGCAACATTTGCCTCCATCATTATTTCTTATTAATACAGTTGCAAATGTTTCTACAACCCAAATCTTTCTGCTTCTGCTGTAATTCTTCATTTTGTTAATTTTTAAAAGAAACGATTTTTTATCTCTCTCTTACCTTTGCCTCGAGAACAAAAAGAAAGTTGCTCCCAGGTATCAGGTTTTCCTCCTGCGCAGTATAATACTATCTCAATTGACTTGTCTCAACATAAATAAATACAAGAGGTGCAACCACAACGCAAATGACTGGACAAGATATAAATTCCAACTTTTGAAAAGGATATTACAATAACATAACCAACGTAACCAAGTTTACACCAAAGCAATATAACAATTGTGATTATTATCGTGGCGGTGGTGGCAATGCTGGAAATGAAAAGTGGCAGTGGAAACAACAACGGTGGAACACTTCATTGAATTCCCACGAAATTGTGCCTCGACTCGACCGACAACCAATTCACTCCATCAGCGCGCCATTTAATGATCTCTATGAAATGAAGTGAAGTGAACAAGCCCGAGCATGAATAGGCAAAGTTTTGGCTTCTTCAACTTTTTACTCTGCCTTCTCATTCTCATCATTCTCTTCTGTTTTGTTTCTCCTTTTGTATTCTATCTTATGACATGATGCATTCGACTAGAACGAAGCAGTAATTTTCTACTGTTCTGAATAACCTTGGCAATGCAACATATCGTCCTCAAGGTAATCATAAGAGGAGAAGTAACGACCTATCGAAGCGTCCAACAAAACGAAACTTCTCAAGTGGAGCCGTTCGCTGTCATCATCCTCATTCTCATCATGGGACATATTATATATAAATTCTTATTACTAACTTCCCTCCAAAAAATATTTTTTTTTCAACTTATTGAATACACATTTAACAATGACAGACAATGGACACGGAATTTGCAAAGCGTGAGGTTCTGAATTGAATGATGATGAGAGCACTTGTGTTCTGACTTCTGGATATGAAATAGGTATACAATTTTTTGAACTACTGCTTCACAATGAGCACATTAATATGAATACTAAAATCCAAAACTGACTTTAACTACTATGAACGCTTCTGCTTTAATACAACGCTAAAACTGCGTTTTGTTCCTGAGATTTCTGTTGAATGTGACCCGACTTGGCATGATGAGTTGACAGAACAATGGTACTGTAACATCATCACGTACCATATAAATAACATTTTAACGTAGCTGAAGCTCTAGAGCAGTATAAAACATGCATCCATCAGTCAGGATATAGGCAAAATCTCGGTTCGAGAATATCATTTTCTTATTCTACCACCACCGCTCATTAGCAATTCATGTCATTTGGTTGTTGGGCTCTAATTTGATAGTATTTTGTACAGACAGTCAAAAACAAATTTTACGACAGTGGCATAACACAACTTAACAGAGCGAATTTGCCTTATTCGTTGCTTCGCTTCTTGACTTTAATACAGGGAATAAATCAGGTGAATATTCGCAACTAGCTAAAATGTACGTACGTTATGCTTGAAAGATTTTTGATAGGTTTATTTCGTTTCGTGCAGCTGGGCAACTGAACCTTACGTGTTTCCTGCATTTCGCTACAGAGAGAAACAGCAATTGGAGCTATTATTGTTGCCATTACCTCATGATTTGAACACGAACCTAACATAGCCATAGACCGATAATATTTTTTCAGGAGTCAATTCCCAAGCGAGATTTGTTGGAAATCTTTATACATACATAATAAAGTTTCCTGAATCTTCCTAAAAAAGCATACGAACCAGGCAAAAACTTGCATACTTTTTTTTAAACAAGCGTTATCTAATGCAATGGAGAAAATAGTTTTTTCTTACGATGCTGATGACGTTGATGGTCTATGCAAAAACTTAGTAATGGCTGCAATAACATCAGAGCTGAAGAGAGTTGAAGAAACGATGACAAAGCGAATTGTGCACCAAAAATAATACACTCACAATTGGAATACGGAGCCAAGAAGCAGAATTGGTCTTAGAAGAAATCACGTAATGGTAATTGTTATCCAATGTCGTGCACACGTCCGACGCGAAACATTATTGAGATTGCACACGCAATGAAAGAATAAAATGCAATTCTTTTGCGGCCAGGTAGCTTCTATTATTACCACTTTGTGTTTTCTACTTTTTTTTTAGATAAATGAAAACTGTCCACTAAGACTTGATATCCAAAACGCAAACTTGTGAGAAATACGATTGTTTGGACGGTTATTCACCTTATTCCCAGAGAAGTTTCTTGTAATATTTCTTGATGAAACACACCAATTTCGATCATTATCATTTATTATTTTTTAAGCAGTGATTGCAAACGCGGGAGTAGTATAGTTACAGAAATAAATACATGTGCACATGAAATAGTTGAACAGAGTAGTAACTCGTTCAATACACTTTGCTACACAATTTCATCTTGAAATCAAAGATTATGATACTTCTGGTACAATGGTAACAATGATGGTGGTGGTGGTAATGATAATCTCTGTAATAAACTGAATAATATGATGAATAAATTGCTCCACTGAAAAAGTCTCAGCTTTCATGGATGAAAAGGAAGATGAAAACAACGTGAACGGCGCACACACAGAGAGGTGGTTAGAAAGCGTTGAGAAAAAATAAATAATAGGATCACGCACTCACGCTCCAAAACGGAGACTGACTCGCTGGATGGTGAGTCACAGAGATGTGAAATTTTGAGAGGAATGAGAACTAGCGAGACAAGAGGAAAGGAAAACTGTAAGGAGAAAACTATCAGAACTCCTGCAACAACTGTGCTCTTCTGGCTACATGTATGCTCCACGCGACTATTAAGTAAATAAGAGAAAGAGATGCCCACTGGAGCTATAGCGAAAGCAGCAACTTCTTTCCCTCTTTGGAATATGAGCACCACATCCAGCACATCATCCATTGTATCCGGCGTTATTCTATAGGTACAGGCAGCTCAGAGCACAATGCATGGATTGAGCAGACACATCTGTCTTCCATACCCTCCAAACCAAGTACATGATACGTATTCATGGAAAAGCATTTTCCATCATCCAATACTTCCCCGCAGTAATAACAGAACAACATGTCGGCGAAAGGATCGCAGAATAGAATATGACATGGCATATGTTTTTTTTCTTGGTAAGTTCTTCATATCCCCCATTTATAAATGTCCCGAAAACATTTTCCTCTCGTACAGGATGAAACGACGGAGACAGCGACAGCAGTGAATAAGCAAAGTGAAACATGAACACAACGCAAATTATTGCGAGTGAATGAGAGTGAGCAAAGCAACCTAACGTAATGCAACAACACAAGAAAGAGAAAACAGGATAAAGCGTTATTACGAGGGAGGGAGAAAGTTGGTTGATGTGGAACGGGAAAAGCAGCGAGCGATAAGAAAAGAACATAAAAAGTAATTCAGCGATGGTTAAGAGAAGAATGCCTCTACACCTACACCACCCCCATACACACACACACACTGCACGTTCACGTAGTTAGAGGAGAGAGAGAAAACCATTAAATGACTATCTTTTTGATATGATGATTCGATGTTTTTGGTCGGGTCTTCCAGCAAGCAGCAAAATTGCTCAGGGCTTCCCAACCGACAACCAATGAAAAATATCTGTGTATTTCTGGGCGAGTTTGTTAGAGAGCCCATAATATATACGTACGTAGGTATTTATACAAATATAGCGACGGCTCTTGTTCCAATCTGCGGAAGTCAAGCAGCAGTTAATATAAAGAAGAGAAAATAGTAGGCATATCTACATGGTTGCTTGCAAGCAACGTGCTGGAACAGGAGAGCGTGCAGTGGGTAAATACAAGAATAAGACACTTTCCCCTTCGAAAGTTCCCAGTTGCTGCTCTGCTGCTGACAAAAATCGATACGTTTTCTGTATGCCGCTCGCTACCCTTACTGGAAATTATTTTTTTGCACAAGCGCTCCCTGGTTGCTTGCAAACCGACTACTTTTTCAATTCAATTCCACAGTAGTCGCGAGAGTGAGAGAGAAAGAAAGAAATGAGAAACCACAAACTGAAATGGAAATGCTATACATGGAGAGCTCGGCAGGCAGCGAAAAGAGAAGACAGTTAATGGGTTTAAGTATGAGCGATGTACAGGTCTCTGGAGTTACACTAACACCGCTCACTGATCTGGTGCACTTGCTCTTTCCTGCTGTTGATACTTTCTGGAATTGGGATTGGAATGAAATGAAATGGGAAGCAATACCATGTGGGATAGAAACATGAAAGTGATCCTATGTGCTGGTCCGCTGTCCATGTCCAACTTTCGCTCTTTCTTCGTTTTTCCATTTATTTCTCTTCTTTTCACATGTGAGATCTATATTTTGCCGTAACAAAGAAAGAAAAAGGAGCAGATTCCTTGTTTACACAAGATGTCCTACGTTCCCCGAATAATAAAAAGTATGCTGCAAGCAGGTAATCCATTTCTGTGCACAACATACTATGTACATGACTTTGCTGATCATTCGGTGAAGAAAGAACTTCCGGATTGAGCAAAACACTGATTCTCGGTAAATGGTTGCCATTTTTGTGATAGTATCATTCTATTCTCATCACAGGCGAAGACTCGCATCGAAGTCTCAAGGTCTCGCTCTGTCTACCCTATCAAGACAAAGCCATCATCCTCTAATTTATAGCCGATAAAAATTTGCTGCCTTCCTTCCAAATTAACCTTAAACTCTTGTTCTCTCTCTCTCTCTCTCTTGACTTCTAAACCATACATATTATAGAATTATTCGTTAGACGTACACGTCATTGTTTGTGTACACTTTCATTTTCTCACATGATCCATTTGCTGAAGAGCAATCTCATTTTTATTTATTGGTTGTAACACCGAGATGAGATGAGCTTTAACCTAGCCGTCGTATCGTTTGCATGCATGATTCGAGCGAGATCTCCCACGAACTTCCACCTGGTTACATAATCTTTCAGGGTCATCATGCTACCAGCTTACGACCATGAAGAATTTACCAAGTACCTAAGCAAAAAAGGAAAATTTCCACAGGGAATCTTCATGAATACAAAGCTTGCAGCTGCTGCCGTTATCGCGATCACGATGACGCTCACATTAAATGTTTGTGGATTTACACATAATATCAACAACACTACCGCAGTTAGCTACGTTGTTTTCAGAAATGAAATGAGATGAAATATGGATGCACGAATCTAAGTATTCCCTAGAATAATCATCATCCATAATCATATTCAAAAGAGGAATGAGAACAATGAAGCGTGCAGCCATTTAAGTGTTCCACTCCGCGTGCATGATGAGCTTCCGCTCTCCGCTTTCTCCTATTTTAACTTTATTTAGATTTTACCCGTGTGAGAATGAGTAAACAATAAAAAAATGCCGACGGTAAAAGGAGAAATGATGGTGAAAGTCAAAAATGACGATGCGTTTTGTGCGGGTACAGCACGGCATGAAGAATTCGGAGTTTCTGTTTCTACAGCGCAGCAGTTTCAAAGAGAATCTATTCATGTAGTACGCACAAACCTCTCACATTTTCAACCCTTTGAATTTTTCATTCTTTCTACATACACATTCCACGAGATGCAGGTATCTATTATTTAATTTCAGTGTAGGTAGGTAATATTACGAGTACGCAAAAGGCTCTTCTATGAATCATTTTTTAACTGTGAGTTGAAGCTTGGAGTCCGATGTTTTCATATTCTAGAACGGAAGACGTGGAGATGCTATGTAATGGTAGAACGCAAAACCTTTAGGATGCAGCAGGCCAGAGGCCACCTTCCGCAGCTCCTTCCTTTTAAACTAGCATTATCATCTCCCATTCTCCATTGTGTCGTAATAATTCTGTCTGACACATTCCTGCGCCTTTACCGTGTTATTATTAGGCCCTAGATGGTCATGGGATGATCATGTTGTCGTAGCTTCTGCTTTCCACGCATCAAAATATTATACAAAATAAATGTAATGAAAATTATATTAAGCGTACTTACACTTGAGATGAATGATAATATTGTTATTCGTTCTTGCACCCCACATAACAGGTCACAGAAGCAATTATTTTCTATTAGTCACCGGAGGAAACCTCACTTGGATGATCAATTATTTAAAGGAGTTTTAAGCGAGGAGATCTCCCCCGATTATCATGGCTCACTGGTTATCACATGAGTTAAGCTAGCGTTTGGTAAACACGTAAAGAGATGTCAACAGGTTTCTGATTAAAACTTAAAACTGAATTGTTAATCACCAGCAATGTTAATTTCTTTTGTTAGTGTTTTAAACCGGGTTGATTAATTTTCTCGTCAAATCAATAAAAAACATACACTGCACTGATTACTGATTCCACCCACCTAAAATCGCATAAAAATTCCATTGAATGGTTCAATTCTAATACTTAAGTAACCTATAACATGTTCGAGAAAAATGATGTTTCTAAAGTACAAATATTTACACTTTTACATTCAATTCGTTTCGTCACGAACACAAAAATATATTACAAAGTCTTACAAAGTTTTATGCAACAAAGAACAAATATTACAAAACGCCACCCAGTGACATTTTTGTCTTTAAATATTTTGTCACTTTTCCCCCGACTTTGTTATCACACTGCGAACAGAACATTGCTCAATATAAATCCTGTGGTGTGAGAAAGATTTGGAGTTTTGTTAAAATGGCGGAGCAGAAGATTTCACCAAGTATTAAATCACGAAATAAAATCATAAAAACGGAATAAAACGCATTACTTAATTTTAACTGTTGCAAAATTGAAGAAAAGAAGCTTTACGAACTATAAAAAATCGCTGATGTATCTTATATAATGATAAGAAGAGTCGTGCTATTTCTGTGACGACGCCGACTCGGGGAGGAAATGGCGTTGCGACGAATGAGAGAACAAAAAGCTTTTATGTGTGCCTGTTAGTAAAAAGCTTTCAGTGGGGAAACTTTGTCTCTCCTTGTGGGTTTCATTGAAGCGAAACGTCATTCCACTCCTGTGATGATGTCCCATGCGTTGAGTTTTTGATGCTAAATTATCTTTGTCGAGTCAGACAAGCCGACTCGTCGAATCACTGACTGTCTTGCGCTTGCCTCAACTCAAGACTGAGCAAATACTACATCACTCACTAACTTACTAACTTGCGTCTGACTCACTGACTGACTGGCAACCTTCAATGTGAGATTTGAAGTGTTAGGTAGTTTAGTTTAGTTTTAGATGGATTGTTAGTGAGTTACAGGTAAACATCACCTCCGTCATCATCATCATCAGCATGATATGATTATAGCGAATATCCTCGCCACCACCCGCATTATCATAATATCATTCATTGTATTCTGCTTGACTTTTGAGTAGAAGCATCTGAATTCTGAATAATATGTGCATGTTTTAATCATACATTTGACTATATTGTATTTTTTAGTAGTTTGCTCGCTTTGTTCAAATCTCCCAATTTCAATAATGTATTCCCATTCTGCTCTCCTACTAACCAGCGAACCTAACATTGTATTCGTTCGCACATATCATTATTAAATGATGCTAATGTAATGGTATGTCCGCTACTAGTAACGTTTACACACAGGTAAAAACGCAGCAGCCGAGCCACCTCACAGCAATAAAGCAAAATAAAAAGTACAGAAATAGAGTGCTGTCGGCGTTAGTAGTATCATGTTTTAGCGACGTTCGCGTTGCCATAGTTCGTGTTGTAGTGGTGTTGTTGCACCTCTTAAATATCTCAGCAGGTAATAATGTTAATGGTCGTGCATGTTTTATGTTCGGTATTTTACACGGCTACTCAGGCTACTGTTTCCACTTTACCCCGACATTTTTACCCCATAACAGAACAGACAGGCACTATGGTTTAGTTCTGTATGATTACTGGATAAATGAAAATGAAACACAGGATGAGTGTGGGTTTGATGAAAACTATTTTATGTGATTTAAATAAACCAGACGAACCAACTCGAGTCAAAAATATACAAAAAGAGGCCTTTACATTTACATAAACGGTTTATGCTCCCGTCCCACCGCCGCCGCCGCAGCTGTCGCGGAATTTTTATTAGCGGAGAAGTGCAGCGTTGTTTTCCACTGAGTGACTTTGTTTAGCAAACCCCTTGTTGGAGAGAATAATCTGATAAACAAAGTCACCGGCGCTCCGCGGAAAACGCTGCACTTCTCAGCTAATAAAAATGACCCGTTTATGTAAAGGCAATTTTACCTGCCAGTGGCAGGCTGCCACAAACAGCTAGTCTTTTTTTTACATAAACCCGACTCAGGAATCCTGAGTCAGTCAGTCAGGATTCACCTGATATGAATTTAACAAGTGTGAAAAAGAAAAAAAATCTAAAAGAAAGAACGCATCTGTCAAACCAAGTGTTGAATTCATTAACATACTACAGTGCAAGTGCATAACACAGATTTTATATTCCATTGCTGGCTTCCCCAATATCTCATTCAATTCAATTGTCCTGTGTACGCTACGAGCAAGTGTATATTTTTTAGGATGGCAGGTTTAAAAATTTTAATTTTAAATAAAAGCAGGAAATAGACAAGACAAGCAGACTGGACCATTTCAAAATAAACTTTTTTCTTGTCTCATTATCGTCAGGTTAAAGTGAAGTTAACATATTCCAAATTCCAATATTCCAGTCGTATTCTTCTGTTTATCTATTCATCCTCCTGCTAAATTCTCATTTCTCATGAATTTCTCATTATTATTATTTATTATTCAGATTAAGGATAGGCATGGTTGAATATAATAAAACTACATAGTAGAAAAATAGCAAAGTTCGTGTTGTGGTTGTGGTGTTAAATACCTCTGATATCTCAGCAGGCAGGTACAATAATCAGTGTTTGCTTTGCTGCTCTTGCTCTAGCATCTAGAGTCTGAGCAGTTCGCTGGTGAGGCTGCTGTCTCTATATTATAAAGAGGCACATTCTTTCTCATGTTTTGGTTATTAAGCGCTGTTGCACTGTGGGGCAGACATTTTAGACTTTTCCATTAAATGACATTTTAGAAAATGTCCTAAATGCATGCGATGAAAAAGCCTAGAACCCTCTCTCTCAAATCCGGTCATATAATACATAAAAATGACCGGAAGTTTACGTAGATTACAGTTCCGTTGTCAGCTTTTCAAAAGCGTTGCGTTTTTTAAAAATAAGATAAGAACTCTGAATTTTATTTCCAGGCTCTTCTGCAATTTTGAAAAGAGACTCATCCCATATACTGCGGAAATTACGATTATGTGCAAGTACGGCATGGGTAGTGCTGTGGAACACATATGCCAATAGGGCAATGGTAATAGTATCTCAGCACTCCTCCAGAGTGGCCTTCTCTGTGTAATGCAAGTAAGTGAGAGAATGAAAGAACGGAAGAAAAAATAAAGTTCACCAGTTGAGAGCCTCGAACTCCCGTCTCCTCACCGCGAATTGGTGTGCTAACCAACTACACCAAACTGGCATTATTGGAATAGCACTTGAAATAACTTCTACTGATTCATCTACGGTCCTTAATATAAGGTTTACTTTATATCTGTGAGATGGGAACGGAAGTTCACGGGGTAATGGCAATAATCCACATTGTGATTCCGCCGTGACCGAAAGGTCGGCCCTAACAGTTTACGTTTTTTAGGTCTCTAAAGCTTTCCCCAATATTAATGGAAATGGGAAGGTTTTCTGAACTGGTGCCCCACAGTGCAACAACAGCGCTTAAACCAAAACATCAGCATGATACGGGAGGGTGTCTTGACAACGTTATATACATGGGCGAACTCTCTGACTCTGACAGCATTAATAGCAGCAAAAACACTAGTCTATGATTATGATGACGCTTTACGCAGAGGAGAAGTATGGAACGAGCTCTGAGTGGTAGGCAGTGGGAGAGCATGGCGCCACAGTTCTGAGGCAATGCCAAGGCCTGCTGCTACCTCTCTATGCAACAAGGTTTACAATTGATGCAAGCAAACATTTTGATACAAGGGAGAGGATACGAAATTACGAATCTTCTGTGTTGTGACCTGTTCCGAGAAGAAACTTAAACGTTGCTTTGTGAGTGATAGTCAGCCAGTCAGTCAGTAACACTCGGACAAAGGATCACGTACGACCAAAGGGAGGAAAATGTCGAGTCTGAACAGTTTGTTTTCCTTCACAAGTCCAGCGGTGAAAAAGTTGCTGGGCTGGAAGCAGGGGGATGAGGAGGAAAAATGGGCAGAAAAGGCCGTTGACTCACTTGTGAAAAAGTTGAAAAAGCAAAAGGGTGCCGTTGAGGATTTGGAACGGGCCCTCAGCTGCCCTGGAGCTGCAAGCAAGTGTGTTACCATCCCAAGGAGTCTCGATGGACGGCTGCAGGTAACGTTATTTACAACAAAACAAAAGACTCTTTCTTTGATCCGTCAAGGTTACAGGCAAACCTGAAAAGTGTAAATGTGATGGTGGTAAAAGAATGAAGAAGTGTGAATAAAAAGTTCAAAATTTAAATTTTATTTGGTGTGATGTGATTGTGATAATAAATATTTTGGCAATCATGCATCATGTGATGACTAATAAAAAGTCGAAGAGTAAGTAATCAAGACTCGTTTTGCGGTTCTGTGTATTTGTGCAGGTGTCTCATCGGAAAGGCCTTCCGCATGTGATCTATTGTCGGGTTTGGAGATGGCCTGATTTGCAATCGCATCACGAGCTGAAACCACTGGAATGTTGTCAGTACCCGTTTTCCGCGAAGCAGAAGGAAGTCTGCATCAATCCGTATCACTACAAGCGTGTCGAGAGCCCGGCCATACTGCCACCTGTCCTTGTACCAAGACATAGCGAATACCCCTCCACGTCCAGCAGCATGATGACATACTCACCTGTGTCTGAACCTGCGATGCCTCACAACGTTGCATACTCACATAACGGTTTTAGTACCAGGTAAATATCAAAACAAGCAATCATTTCTGAGAAATGATTTCTTACCTGTGCCTGTAATTGAAATGTCTTCATTCATCATCACCCTCGTTTCGTTCGTAATGCGTGCGTCTATTATTAGGTGACATGCTCATCAATTTTTCCCTCTCATTTTCATGTATGTTCAGCAGCACCGCGTCAAATAATAATGGGCCCAACTCACCACCCATTTGTATTCCAAGTCCTGGCAGCTCACAGCCGCAAAGCCCGTACACGAACACGTCCATGACTGAAAGCCCACCTCCAGCGTACAGCCCCTCCGAAGATGGACAGGCGAACCTGGGTGACAATAGTATGGACACTATTCCTTCGGACGTCGCTGCAGTCCCATTCCAGGTATTTATTACGTTTTTTATGTACCATATCGGTAAAGAGATGGGCGTGTGTAAAGTGATTAACTTGTTTTACTTATCCGAGAAAATATTAATTACCTACACTACACGAAACGAAATGAAAATGTGTAATGAAATGGCTAAGCAAGCTAAGATGAGAGAGCGCAAAGTTCTATAGCTGATAATATCTTGTCCTTCTTTCGTGGAATGTTTCTTCTAGGAACCCGAGTACTGGGCTAGTATTGCTTACTACGAGTTGAACAGCCGTGTGGGAGAAGTTTATCATTGCCATAATAACATCATCACAGTGGACGGCTTCACCAACCCAAGCAACAATTTGGATCGGTTTTGCCTTGGCCAATTGTCCAATGTCAATCGAAATTCCACCATTGAGAATACGCGACGTCACATTGGCAAAGGTACAAAATTTAACATATGTAATATAATGAAGCAAAGAATTATTTACTACTTTGTGGATGCAAATTCTTTGCGGATTATCCTTTGTTTTTGCCGTTCTGCAGGCGTCCGCCTTACATATGTGGGTGGAGAAGTTTATGCGGAATGTCTCTCCGATTCTGCAATTTTTGTCCAATCCCGTAACTGCAATCACAGTCATGGGTCGGTTGTATTTTTTTATTCTTCGAGTTAATCTAAATATGTGAACTGATACAATTTCAACTTAATATATCAATAAATTTTGAAATAATAAATCATATCAACTTTTTAGATTCCATCCAAGCACCGTATGCAAAATTCCACCAGGATGTTCGCTTAAGATTTTCAACAATCGAGAATTCGCTACTTTGTTGGGGCAAAGTGTCAATCATGGATTTGAGGCTGTCTACGATTTGACAAAGATGTGTACAATCAGGTAAGAAATTTTATTTGTGGCTTTAATAAAAGCATGTAATAGTACCGTCATACTCATAATATATTATTGCTTTATTTCTCTCCTTTCAGGATGTCTTTTGTCAAAGGCTGGGGTGCAGAGTATCATCGGCAGGATGTGACCAGTACACCTTGCTGGATCGAAATTCATTTGCATGGACCGCTCCAGTGGCTGGATAAGGTGTTGGTTGAGATGGGCTCACCTCATTGTGCCATTTCGTCCGTTTCATAATCTCATTATGTTATGTTAGTTCCTCCGTTTTGAGATTTCAAACTTATATTAGTATACATTTTAGTTAGTTAGGCTAAGCGATTTTGCGTGGAAGGTAGAAATGAATGAATCAAATAAATGAAAGAGGAATTTAATGCCATGAATATTCTGCGACTAATTGTGCTGAAATCTCCTCTTTGGGAAAAATCGTTCGTTCAGGAAGTGTAATGTAATTTTACTGACTTACTTTTCTTCTAATGCAACCTTAGAAATGTATCTGTTTTAAATGTTGATCGTTGTTGTCATTACTTAATTAATGATAGATGCTGTTTTTAAATTAAGGATTTTGGATGTGTAGGAAAAAAATAAGATTTTATTAGTGCAGCTGCATGTTGCTGACTTGTA
Source organism: Cyphoderus albinus (assembly GCA_021029165.1). Lineage (NCBI taxonomy): Eukaryota > Metazoa > Arthropoda > Collembola > Entomobryomorpha > Paronellidae > Cyphoderus > Cyphoderus albinus. The sequence continues at coordinate 153,718 of VYYJ01000014.1, read as the reverse complement.
GTAACAACTATTTGAATCAAATATGCGAATATATATTTAATACCTCTAGTATTAGTAATACACAAATACAATAGTTTGTAAAAGATACGTTTGTAAATATATTTTTCATCAGTAGACATTTAATTCTCTTCAATTCCGTTAGCCTTTCTTTCCCATCGTATTTTTAGTTGCGCCAAACAACAAATCAACTTTTAAGTGTTCTTTCACTGTTGATCGATCCATCGAGCTTTTTTATAGACTCCGATGGAGAATGACAAATACACACCACCGTAGTTTTTAAGTATGAGAAAAGTATACACAATTATATTATATGATTTATTGTTAAATCTTATTATTTATATGATATTATTTATTAATAATAATGTCTATGTTTTCAAACAAAAGATGAAGTTAAACTCGTTTTATATAATTCGATTCAGTAGATATAATATTAATAACAATTTTTAATAATATATATTTCATTTTTCATTTTGTAATCTTCTAGTAAAATTTATTACGTTTCCACGTGCATACGTCTCATCTAATTTACCTACCACTTACACAATATACACATAGAAATTTTTATAGACCACACCGTAAGTAACAAATTTAAATTCTCTTCATTTCAACAGGTCTTTTACAAACGATACTTTCATTAGAAGAGATACGGTCTCGACGGAGAATATATTTTCATTTATTTACTTACTTACACTGGTATCTTTCGTAAAATACTGTAGAATTCGCTGCACAATTAACAACACTTTTTTACTTGAATGAAATTCAATAGAAAGTATAACGTTACATACAAGATATTTTGATTTGTTTGTATTTTTCCAGTTCATAATAATAAGTCTTGATTAGCGTATTTTTGTTGTTGCACGAGCGTGTACCAACGTCTCGTAACAGGTTTGTAATTTCATAACAATTCTACTAATGTAATTATTATCAGGTAACCGTGGACAAAAACAAAAACAAGACAGTTTCGATGCAGTCCTTTATCCGTACGAAGAAATACAAACATTGCAAAGAATTGCGTAAACAATTAGTATACATAATTAGATCAAATGTCTCAAGTTTCATAATAGGTTTCATGCTAATCAAAATTATTTTTTAGTACGTAGAATGCTATTTTGGTACTAACTATTAACTATCCAGATAATATTGTTTGTATATTTTAAAAACAGTTTACAGTTTCAATCTACTAGCTACAAACTTTCCTGTGAAAAAAAGAACAAAATACGAAATGGCAAAAAAAGAGATTCATAACATTCATAACGAAGCAGGTCCTCAGCCCCTGTGTTATTAAACGAAATCATTTAAAGAGCGATATCTTGGTAGTTACGAAGGTCATCGGGATCCTCAGCGCACAGTGAGCTTTTGCTCCAATGATCTTGGCTGTTGTGATCATTGAGAATTCCACCTGGATGAAGATTGTGATGCGCAGCGATGTTTCTGCCGTAATAACGATGATAAAAATGATTCAGCCCATCCACAGACTGCGCTCGTCGTCCTGTGGCAAGCCAATTTCGGCGATGGTCAGGATCGCGCATAATGTTAGCCCCACAAGAAGTTTCATGCCCATTTCCAAGCATTCCTGGGTGGTTGCTTGTAGCAATGCTTGTGGTGCTGCTGTGAATGGGATTGCGATAACCCTGGTTGTGACCACAAGTTCCCCCAAACCCTTTCAGAATCATCTGCTTGTTTAAATTCATTGTTGCGTTCGAATTATTGTTAACTGATAAGTAACAATCCTTGTGATTATTCAACTGGTCCAACTGGTGGATATGGTTGACATATCCCATGGAAACTGGTCTGGAGGGCGGAGGACGATTCCAATATTCTTCATTTGACACGTTCCAGAGTGAGCGAGACCGATTCATTCGATTAAATGTTCCAATGGGGATTTGCCCGGGTGGCTCCAATCCAATTCCAGCTATGCCCAATTCACTAATTCGGCTCTTACGGTAAGCTGGGTCAAAAAGCATCGCAGGGTTGAACTCGCTCTTCATCGCCAATGACGCGCGGTTTCCCAAAGTCGCCTGGACGTCACTGTTCATTGTAAAGCTTCGTGTATTAAATAAACCCCTGGAAAGTTTACAGGTGAAAATATTGGTGTTAGTATTACCGAGTTAGTACTTGGTCTTAACTAATGGTACCGATATTAGATTTGAGTGAAATGTGCGAACCTTTGCGCGCCAGAAGGAAGCTTATCACCGCCACAATCACTAGCAATAACACCACCACCAACTTGACTACCGGATTCGGAAATAAGCGATGTAGCTGAACGATGAGATATACAACAGCGGGCAGCGCTTGCCAAATAATGAAACAGTTTCAAGGGACTCCCTCCACCACCGTCTTCCGCCTTTCTCTCTTCTACCGCTTTGCCATTCTTTTTAGACCAGTGCTCCCTTGCCTTGCAACCCCCCTTGCCACGTTTCCTATGCTTTTCGTCTACAATAATGCTGGCCGTGCTGTTATTCACGGAGACTTCTGCATCCGCCGGCACCGAATTGATAAGTTGCTTTTCGTTTTCTTTTGCCTCACGGGCGAAACCGTCTCCACCTGCCCCTTCTTTGATAACTGATCTCGGAGAGTCAGACATTGCTCTCCGGAACTGACGTAACGGAATAATCTTATCGTAGCGATATGCTTGTTTACAATTAGTAATATGACTATCCGCGATGCACTGATGATGAGTTCGGCGAATGACTTTGGTTTCCACAGAACCATGAATTTCAGTACATATCACGATTTCTATTTTAGGTACTTCAACCGCACTCTGGGACGAGGACGAACTGAAAGAGTGTCTATCTCTGACAAGGTTACACGATTTGACAAGGGCGGAAGCTGCGGTACACTTTAAAGAGTGTAACGATAAATTTTCACCATTTAAATTCAGATCAGTCTTTGTCCTGCATTTGTCACCGCTGCCAATCGGTTCACTTTTGCGATGATGTAACTGTTTCGGAGAAATTAGACTAGTGAGGACAGAGTCTCTCCAAAGAGCACTTCCCGTGCTTCTCCTTAAATCCTTGAAAACTCTACCCGGATGGCAATGGTGAAAGCAGGAGCATTTGAAATGTCTCAGAGGAGCGTTAAACTTTTCGTAACCGTTTCTATTTGTACAAGCGCTATTGTTCTCCGCACTATAAAATAATGTTTTAATTCTACCGTCGCTAATTACAGCACCGCAAGCACCGCCACCAACTTCCTTATTAACAGTCGAGTTGCCTCCACCAAAAAATAACGAGTTCGCTCTACACCCGGCGCTACTGTGTTTTAGACAATCTTCCTGCTCTCCAGTGCAGAGACAGAGGTTATCAGCGTCGTCAATAAAACCAACACCAGCGCCACCGTTCGCGAGACAGCAAGCTGCTACGCTGGGAGAAGCGTCCGTCCACAAAATTGGCAAACTAGTGATACATTTCTCCGTGGAATTGCTCAAGCAACAATTAATGTAGTTATTGGAGAGAGAGACTAAATGACACTGAGCACAGTATCGGTGATTATGGTGAGAGAAATTGTACTGCTTAGTATTCCTTTGTTGGCGAATAAAGAAGCTGCGCAAGCTGGTCGGTGAGTTGCATTTTTTGCTGGATCAAAAATATACAAGAGAGAAAAACTACTGAAAATCAATGAGCCGACTAAGGGCACTCTTCTTATTTACCTGTGAAAATTGTTGGAATTTTTATAGCTTAAATTATCTGGAAGACCCGGAGAAGAGTCTACATACGCATAATTTTGGTAGGCTAAGTTGCTGTTCCCTTTCAGGGTTCCTGTGTAGTTCCTGTGCACGCCGACTCCAGTCGATCCTGTTTCTACGTTCGCCTATTCAAACAAACAAGACAACCGGAATGATTTCTTTTCCTTTTAATTATAGATGCCTATAAAATACGACTATTTAGTCTAATTAAACTGACAATGAATATTCGCACAAAAAAAAAATCTGCCTTAAAAAACGTTGTTCACTTTCACTTCCGATTGCAATTACCAGACGGACACAAATTGCCGGTAGTTTGTGAAATGAGCTGGTCAGCTAGAGTCATGAAAATGTTCTACAATGAAATCCATAAATTCTAAACTAACGTGTGTTAAGGAAAGAATCACACTAATTCGCCTCGTCGCAAACTAAAAACTTGCCCTAGCAATAACTATTTTAAGGTATAATTCAATTGGACTATGCATTCACTTCCTTTCTGTATTGTACATAACAGAAAAGGTTGTAGATTGGGATTATACGTGCAATTAAATGGCAATAAGTTAATACGTACAACCGGACACGGACCGTATCGGTAGCCACGTAGTTGCGAAATGTCGTAAAATAGAATTCGACACGTAAAAAGGCGACACTTTTCAAATCGGTCCAACTAAGCCAGCTTCTTAGGCTGTTATATCCCTGTCTACTTTTCCAAGAATCTCTTTCATATAGCTGCCTCGAATAAGATTTGACTGATACAATTTTGTATTTGTAAACTCGCACAAAGCATTATTATATTTATTATTTGGTTTATCACTAAACCATAGATGAAAATCTATTGTATCTGTATTTTGGAATATGGAATGAACGGCATGGAATTTCCACGCATGAAAATTTGTGGAACCTACCCGAATGCAACGTTCAGTTTGTTAGCCTTGTCACTGGAAAGAATGAGTGGTTTTCTTCACTGACTTTACCTCTCAAACTCCACTAATTGTTAATAAATGCATTATTCACAGACAGACGAAGCCGTCACGTTGGAGTTTATCACTTTTACTTTTATGACATGGCATTTCACTATTTAAGAGCAACTATAATAATACAACTTCTTAAAATCAAATAAAGACTTGAAAAGTGAAAAGAAATCCCCTATCGCCTTACTCTTATCACGCTTCTTTTTGGTATGCATGATTTACGATAATTACGATATGAGTACATTGCTCGGCTGAAAACTCTTAAATAAACCATTACGAACTAAAAAGTGTATTTTAGTGGATATGCATGATTTGGAGATATGGAATCAACAAAGTGGAAGCGATTAGTACAAAATATTTTACTGCTAATTGCGCACAATAATCCGTTCATTATCTTCATGCTATGTAATGCCTACCTATGTAAATGTTTTTTTTTTCAAAACCTGAAATAGTAAATCAACAAATCTCTGTTAACTCTTAGCTTAACACTCAATTGTCTTACCAATGTGAGATCATGAAGACGGCCCAGAATCAGCTCCTCATCCCTCCACGTCAGGTACAATGAACAGACGCACACGGCACCGAAAATCTAAAAAGAATTTACACTTTCGTGAGACCATAAGAATATTCCAAGTCTTTATGTGAATCGTTCGATGTGATTAAGAAATTGACACGACAGAAGTTGATAATGATTTAAGCAATGTACACGCCTTTCACACTGCATATTTTTTGCAAAACACACTAGGCAAAACGGTATTAAACAAAAACTGCACGTTATTATACAATTACACTCACAAAATAACTTTATGCGTGGAGCACGTCTGACCCTTCTTTTAAACTGATTTTTATAATCCATTTTCTCAGGGAGTCTATTGGAAAATTAGTTAAACCAAACACTTTCCTTGTGTCATTCGTGCAAAATCTATGTTCCACAAATTTATTGGTTGCGTTATGCGTGGCCGACCTATGGGGAAAAGTAATGACTTGATCACTTATGTCTTGTCAAATAACTGACAAGCAACTGCCCAAAATGCTTGCCATGTCACATCACACTGAATTATGTGTGTAAACAAGAAACTAACGTAACGTAATGTGCTCCAAACGTGAGATATGGAACGACCTGACATTTAAAATTCATAGATAAATAAATATTTTACTGAACACGATGACTTTTGTACGTTCACATTACTCATTCATCAATTACTGTGGTAATCCTATCCTTCTCAATCAACACGTGAACTCGAGCAACACAACAGTAAAACGCTTCTGTGTAAACGCCTTACACAGAAATATAAACATTTACAAATGGACAGAAAAGGATGTGTAATTATTAAGTGCTTATTAACTTGTTACTCTTGAAAGGACGCTTGCTCCAAAGCAACGGAGAAACCAGACCAGGTCCAAAGGCTTTTTCAACCAAATGAGAGGATGGGAGCGTAAATAAATGAAATGGACATTAAACACAAAATTTTCACTAATCTCCTCTCGATAACTCTTCCGATCTGAACTGGTCAAGATTGGTTAGTGCAGCTCAGACTAGGTCAGTGGAACAACTGAGCATTTTATAGATAATTAAAGAAATAAAAATAGAAAAATGTAGTAAAAATGAACTTTCCGTTTCTACACCAAACTATCAAATGATGTGCCTCCAGCCCATGCACGCCATTTTAACAGATAAAAACTAACGAAAATAAGTCCGTACCGAGTTACCAGATGAATGACATGACAAGTAACTCTTTACGAGGTGTGTATCCGTTGACAGATTACCGATCTTGTCAGTTAAATGACATTTTAATGGGCTATTCGTATTAGGCTCAAATCAAATAAAACCAAGAATTATTGGCTCTAAGTTCTTGTAACCAATAATTCTTGGTTCATGACGCACGTTCTTGATGTTATTGGTGGATGTGGATAATTATTTCTTAAATGTTTGTAGAAGGCAATACACTTTGCATATGAAAGACTGAAGGATAAGAAAAAACTTACATTAAAAATAGCGCGGAGCGACCAGTAGACGAGCTCAATAACACCGTACTCAAACTTGTGGACAGGCTGTCGTTGTAAGGAAGATGATATCAGTTGAAATTTATTGATAATGAAGGAATTCCATTCATTTTCCAGGTGATGTTCCAGTGATTCAATCCAGAGTTGATGCAGGCACATAACCAAAAAGAAAATTCACACAAAAAATACATGAATAAAAATCACTACAAATTTCTCACAAAACTGACTTCACCTACTCAATTCTTTTCACTCTGCCACTGTGTAATGTGTAGTAATATTTATTTGTCACCATCAATCTCGCTTGCTTCAAACAAAGAAATGTTGACATTTTTTACGTTTGTAAACGAAACGAACGCACATCTTGTTTAACCTGAAATGTTTCATTGCGCGACTGGAGCACAGCCAAAGTGCAAAGAAAATCTTGTGTGTTAGTTGTCACAGTCACAATGATTGGCTGTGCTGTACCGAACCAGATCTGACTAACTTGACTATGACTTTAATGCTTTGTGGAAAAACTGACTTTTCAAATGTGGTTTTGGACTGAGATTATGCTATTATTACATACATGCCAACAGTCAATATTTTGAGAAGGGTGCAAATAAAAACAACATAAATTTAATATGATATATCATCACATCATTACGGTTATAATTTTACGGTTATATAAATATAATGTTTGTTATGTGTTAGCTAGTGTCTCTGGTTACTCAACTCACTCTCAATTTCTCCTCTGGACTGCATGGGAGCAAGTGAAAGGATTCAAATTAGCGTTTTTCTTCCTTTTTTTATATTTTTTCTCTCTTATCCTCTATTATACTCCCCGATTAAAATGAATCGTGTCAACGTCACTGCATCTCAAGCTATTAGCTATCACTAGTTGACAAGAGGACTTGAGTAAACGGTTTTTATCTACAATGAAAGGTTTAGAAAAAGTATTTTGCATGCACTTAACTCTACAGGCATCCATTTTTCGCAGTAGAGCTGAGGTTGAGGCTGAGCTACCGTCCAGGGAGTTACACAAGAGTTAAATAAAGAAAGGATCCAGCGAGTCAATTAAAAGTGCATGCGTCAATTCAACTGCACACAAGATATAACCTTCCAAGTACAAGCTCTTCGTTTCGAATAAGATATTTATAACCTTTAATCTGTAGCTTGGGTTTGGATTATACATGGAGTGGAGTGGAGAAGAGTGCAGTGACAAATTGTAGATGATTGCGGTTTATTATGTGACATGAAAGTGTTGTGTTATGTATTTGGCTAAAGAAGCGATTGCTAGAGGGATCGGATTGAGACCCTAACTCCATGCGTCATATCTCTCTCCATCCATTTACTTCTGCTTGATTGACGATCCTGATTATTGTCCTAACAGTGCTACACATTTCCCATCGGTACACTAGTAGATGCAAAGATTTATTGCATATGAATGAAAGGAAACCATTTATGACAAGGGAATGGCTACGGATGCGTTTGAGCACAATGCGGCCACATAGTTAAATAATCCAATGTTCAATCAATGTAAACCTCGTCTGTGGATTTATAACTTTAAAATTGATAGTTGGTTTATTTTTGTTTAAAAATGTTAAACACACATAGTCAAGCGGCATGAACATTCTAACTTCTGGCTGCGTAAAAAATGTTTGAATTTTGGATTCTTCATTGTTTGGAGTGGCGCGCCTGTGTCTGTGATTGTGCGTTTTTACGTGTAGGTTCAATTTCATGCTGAATATCGGTAATCGAAAGGCAACAATTTTAATTTCGTGTTGAAAACAACGTTTAGTTTAACTATCTTAAAGTGGCTGGTTTCTCCAAAGTAGGATAATAAAATGTAAGATTAAAATGATTAATCGGGAAGTTCGAAGATAAAAAGCAAGGCAAGAAGCGGTGACGTCGACGTGGTGAAGTATGAAATGATGCTTAAAGTATATAATCACATGCATTATTTGACTTACCCAATAGTATAATGACATGAAGAGAACCATTCCTGCCTCAGGGAAAAAGGAAAGCACAGTCATCAGCGTCCAGCTCATTAAGTACTTTCGTTGTCTCTGTAATAGACACATCAAACAAAAATGAGTGTGTAATCAACCCTTACTCAATTTTATTACCATTCAATAACTTTGTGACAAATAATTCTCTTAAATTTGCAAATATATGTAATTTGCAAAAGCATCAAAAATAATAGGGAATGCTTGCAGAATGCAGGTTCTATTGTTTGTTAGTGTCCGCTTTCAACATTCAGGACTCAATACAATGGAATTAGTACTCAGTGAGGAGAATTTGTCAAAACGGAACTTTTGCAACTTCGGCCCATTCTCAATAATACCCATTGTATTTTAATTTATCGAGACTTAGAACAACAGATCTGTAATTCAAAGTAATGTGTGACTTCGACAGGCCAGTTCTTTTTTTATTTTTGAAACCGATGCAAAGATAGCTTTGAAGTTAGCGACAGCTCCATCATAATCGCACCTTCATCAGATTGCAAAGATAAGTGGACCGACTAGGCGACTAAATTAGTACCTTGCATTATTTTGCAAATGAATTGGCTCCACATTGAAAATCAACAGTTTTATGAGCCTGAATATGAGTTTCAAGCACATGAATGTCTTATTTTTTGACAGAAAACGATAAATTACTTTTGAATTTTATTACGTATTTTAATCAATCTAATGATAGGTTACGATGTTCATCATCTCTCCACGCTCATTCATACACTCATAAAAGTTGAATGCCTGCTTCTTTTTATGAGATCATGATTTCCCTGCTCACTTCTTCTTTTTGGTTGCTTTATCAAATCCAATTTGCAACGCTCTTTTTACATCATTTGATGCAATGATCATTTACATTGCAATCAACATGCATAATTTTAGTGCGCATTTTTTTTATTTCTCTTACTTCATTTGTATGTAGGTCTTCATTTCATCTTCATCTCATTCTCATCTTTATGAATATGTGTGTACTTATAAAAAGTATCCTCTCTGTCATCTGCCAATTTGCAATAAAACGACTCAATTTTACACCCGAACACCTACAACAGCAAAAAGCCAGAGCAGCGCACGTGATTATGATCACAAGTCATTAATTCGAGCTAAAAGATTGATAGAGCAGCCACAGCCAAGAAAGAGACGTTCGTTGACTTCCTTCTCATGGTTCGCTCGCTCAGAGTTCGCAGTCGCAGCTCTTTACGAATAATTCGTATGCTTTTTATATACATACACACAAATCTACGCACAATCGTGCAGAAATATTTTTGGCCTTCTTCGTCGTTATCATCTTATTTCTATTACATCAAGTGATAAAAATCCTCATCTCGTACACTTTATGATCCTAATAATCTGTATAGAGTCGCCAGTACTGACCACCGCACGTTTTTTAGATTCTTTTCACGTTTAGCACTTATATTTTACGACTAATATTTTTGATTTCTCATTTTATTATTCTGAAATGTTCCTACTCAGGTTTTGGAAAACAATAGTTTGCTACATTTCAGGCCAGGCTGATCCGTATGTGGTACAAATCAATGGGTTCTATATAACATTTCTAACATTTCGATGACTTGACTGCCTACATTCGGAGATGATTGTTTATGGACTCTCAATACAAGATTTGTTTCAAGTTGGTTGTGCATTCGCTTAATTAGATTAATCGACAATACAAAAACGCAGAAATAGAAGCATATCTGTGAAGAAAAGGAAAGCGAAACAGACGCTTCGTTCATGCATGTTGAATGGATGGATGGATGTTCGCAATCGCAGCAGGCAATGGCAGCGAACTGATTCCGAGAGAGTTGAGTAGTGCCAGAAAGAGTTGAGTTCTTTAACGTGGCATAAAAATATCACGGCGGGTAGCTCACATATAAGCACGAAAATGGGAGGTTCAGATGTGACATAAAGATAGCCATTTAAAAGGATTATAGCGCGATTGCCCACTTGTAATGTGTGGCAGTCTCTAATTTCAATTCTTTTTTGCTTTTCTGCACAATTATTTTCAAACTCGCCTATAAGTTCAATCAATAATCATGCATTAAATTCTAGACTTCATCTTTTATAGCGTATGACTAATTCAGTTCTTCAGACAGACGTTTTATGAGTTTTTCGTAGAAACCAAGTTAATACTATTTCTGTTCATTTAAACTGAAAGGAGATTAAACTTCGTGAAGGGAACGCAACTCTGTGTAGCTGTAAACTACTGAAACGATTTAAATGCGGTTTAGACGTGAGCTTTATAAGCTTGACACCATCATACCATAAAAAATTCGAGTTGAGTGTCGCAGCCGCCTAGATATTTCTTTTTATTATTTATGTGCATCTTGAACAAACTTATTTTTTTGCAAGTAATATGATATGGGAGCAAATCGTGATTTCATTTGCGTGAATGACTCTCTATCTTCTAAACTCGTTGTTTTCCTATGCTGCGCTCCTTCTCCGTCAATTTCTGTACCTTTACAATGAATGTCTGTTTTGCAAGCATTTTTCTTTCCCCGTGTATGTATAAATAAATACATACTTAAATATCCAACACATACCTACATATTTTCAAAGACTAGACGACGATAACTTCTAAAAGGGATCGCCTGAGATTTTGGCAACGAAGATGACACACAGATATTTAGGAAGAGACGGTAAGAATGCAAGAAATAAATAAATCCATTCTTCTGTGATTGACCCAGGGAGATACAGCATAAAATAATTGCTCTTTTTCCACATAAACCTCTAGTTCCTTTTTTCTTGCTTCAGGTTTTTGTACTTGAAGCAGTAAAAAGTTCATTACAAGCAGGAAATGATCCTCTTCGAAATTTCTGGTAGGCAGAAGCGTACAATTAATTGGATCGCTGATCGCACGCTCTTTTTAGTGTCTTTAGCTATGTAAATCTTCCAAATCATATTATGGCAAAACTGCAAAGTTTCCGCATTTATGTGTTCAAGTCATTAGAGATAACGTAACAGTTATCTAGAACGTGTAATAATATTGCCTCACGTAACTGATTTGATCACTCACGCAGTCACATTTTAAAGCAAATCGAAAATTTCATTGAAATACATAAATAGCACTTATTCGAGTTTATTGATTCCAGATTAATTGGAAATTATTCTCGAATAAATAATGAAAACTGATGTTTGAAATTGATAGAAAATTGCCGTTGACTATTGAGCAATAAACGTTTCGAAATGAAAATAGTAAAATTATACAGAACAACCTATAGATCAAGCGTTATCCTTTTAAAATTTACATTGATGAAATCTGCAAAAAAATAAACACAGGAAAATGTTTATTAAATCATCCCCTACCACAATTCTTTAAAATCTTGCATTACAGTACATACTTCGTAAACGCTGAGGAAGCCAACTTGTGCATTATCATAATTTATTTTCACTGAAAATTTGATAGAAACGATAATGTAGGATAGGAAAAGCTCTCATTCAAAATCAAAAACCCAATCAAAGACTGCCGAGCTCAGCAACCTTTAGCTATTTATCAATCCTGAACAACATGAATTAATATAATCAGTTGCACCAGTCAATGTACTTCATTTCTTTAGAAGCTTTGCAATACTTCTTAATAGGCACATAGATTAAATTCACATGGGACAAATAACTTCTTCCTTCGATACAATTTGAATAAAATTGCTTTCATTTTACGATTTCTGTTTTCCAAACGAGGGACATGAAAAATGATGTGCCGCAGTTAAGATTAACATGGTTTTTTGGTTTATTGTCATCGTCAAGAGAATAAAGCCAATTTCTCATTTCATTTCATTATTATCTATGCAAAAATTGTTCAAAAAAATAAAAAGCGTGCGACGAACAGAAACAAAAGAAAGGGATTTAATAACTAATTACACAGGTTTACGGATCATTTTGTTTTCACATTTCACAAAGCAGTGGCAGGCACTTGTAAAGTTTCCTTTTTTGCGTCATCGGCTTCCTTTTATTTCTGATAAATAAAAGAAAGATTTCCGTACGACCATTAAACCTCCCTTGAATGGTTGTGTTATGTTGCTGAATGACAATGGTGAACAATTAAAACGGAGGTCTTCAATTTATGTCAGTACGACCTGAAAAAGGAGTTTGGGAAAAACTTGAAGTTTTAAAACATTCGTAATTGTCCGTTCATAAAAATGTTCATTAGCAAATGAAATGTTTTTAGATGAGCTACTATAATTTCACAATGAAAAATTATGACTACTTTAGTTTCACGTTTTGTGACTTCTATTCAAATCGGAATCGGTTTTCTTATTGACACTACCATGCTATGGCCATGATTGTCATTAGACAAAAGAAGAATTATACCATTAGAAGCGGCGTGTGGTGGATGTGGGTTCAGGCGAAAAAAATCTGCTCATCCAAACTGAACAGTAGATGATTAATTTTAATGAATCGTTTTACGATTGCATTTTTTGCACCTGTACGACAATTTCTCAACTTTTTATGAAATTCCGACAATAAGCGTATACATATCTATCAAGAACTTGATGCCTGCCGTTAAGATTCTAAATTTCAGAATTGCCATTTATCATTATCCCAATCCAAAATATTTTGTTTTGTATAATATTTGTAATTCTAGTGAATAATTACTACCATACCATTTGAGTTTATTATGGTAGTCATTGGCAGTGGTTCTAAAGTCTGAGTATTCTTGTGTTTGAGAATGTTTAATAGCATCGCTGTTGAAAATTCTTTCCAAACCGAATTGCCCCGTTATTCGTGTACACTTAATTAAAGATTGCCGATCGTAAGTAATATGTACATAATGACATTTTGTGGAAACGTTGAAAACGGTGAGAGAGATTTCATGAGAGATCCTCGTGTAAAGATTTGATATCTCCTCATCCTCATGTCAGCCGTAAAAATTGTAAAGGATTGTAATGCTAATAAATTTTCCTGAATAATTTGGTTTACAAATCTTGAAAATAGTACAATGAAACTCTATAAGTGACGACAGGACTGCTGCGGAGTGTTAAATTAAGTAAACCTCATCAACCTAAACCCAGGGCTTTATTACTAATAATGCTAAAAGCATTTGACATGAAAAATTGATTTTACAAAGAAACTATAGAGAGTATAACTTTAGAGTTATTTTAAAATTGCAAGGCCTTTATTTTTACTAGCTTGGTTAAGTACAGCGCACCGAATACGGAGAAACTAGAATTGACGTAAGTAGTTATTTAGTGGTATCGGAAGCATTACAAGTATGCATCTGTTTATTAGCAGATTGATGAGATCGATAATAATAGCGGAAAAACGAAGTCGTAAACTTTTATTAGTGTCACTTTGGAACGTCAAGCAACTTGTCAACCTTGGCATGTGTAATCAGCAGAGATAGTATTAATAGCTCCGTTATTTTATGCCTCCTGAAAAATTCCAACCCAGGCTCCATTATCGTTCCTGGCAGGCAAAAATAATCTATGAACAGGTTCCACAGTGACATTTCAGTGGCTGGTTGTAATTTCACGAAATATTAATTGTTTCCTTTGAGACAATATTAATTTCTCTATGAACGCACGCAGATGAGGCAATCCTAACGAACGATTCTCAGCTTGCTTGAAAACTTTTAACATATGAACAAGATTGATGTTTTAGGTTTTAACCACTCACTGAACATAGGTAACTTGCAGCCGGGCCGGATACACACATTTTGTAGATGCAATAACTTATGAAGATGTCTTCACTTGCGGTTTTCCAATTTCATGCACTTGTCATCAACCTCTGTGAAGACTTTGGCTTAAAGCTAATAATCCTACTTGACAACATCAGCACAGCACACTAGAGTGTTCTTTGGCTGGCATATTTTAAAATGATAAGGTCTCTGCATTGATGGTGGTGTGGAGGGCGTTGTGCTCCAGTTCTGTCAAAGAAAGTTGGTAAAAATTACATTGTATTGTAATAATAATAGTACTGTAGCACACTCCGTCAACAACACCACTTTAAATAAGCTTAACCCTCTAATCATGAGTCATGAGTGGCTTTTTTCTTCGTTCTGGCATCTTATGAGAGAGAAAGGGTAAGTAAGTAATTGGTGAGCAGTTTCCTGCCGCTGAAAAATGTGCCGCATCGACAACATCAAGTTAGGATTTACTAGGAGCTAAAGCTGCGATAAGGTAAGACCCTGTGGTAATGCAATCGCGATGATGGAAGATGAAGATGATGCTGACGGTGATTAAGATTTTTGTGAGAGAGAAGTCTGTATTTTTTGCAACAAAAGGTGTAACTAGCGGAATGAGCGCATACTTGAATTTCAAAACTAAATTTTATCTTGACAAAAAACGAGTAAAGTTAGCGTCTGTCATGTTTTTATAGCTGTGTGGTCAATACGTTTATGGTGGTGCTAAAAAAACTTTTTCAAAGTCTTCAAAGCTTGTCGACACTCAGTTAAAGTTTATGATTGCGACGATTCCTTTCAAGCAATTTCTTTCAATTCTTTAAATTTTCATGTCAGGCAGCTGCAGCTGCAAAGGCAGTCAGGCTTCAAATTGATGTAAAAGGTTTGCACATAAACTAAGAATAAAACTAATTAATTTAAAATGCACGAACTTGATTTTTTATTTCTGTGTTTCAAGCAACAAATATCAACATAATTCATTTGTAGCAATTGAAAAAATAGTTATTTTTGCTTAGAAAATTGTAAACTTACGACAAGTAAACCGAAGAGAAGAATGGCAGCCATAATGAAATCAAAAAAGTACAAGGCACATAATGTATAAGCTGGAGCTGGTAGGATCACTGCAAAACAAATAAAGACATAAAAGTACAATTAAAATTAAGTGGACAAACACGACATGTATTTTTAATGATATAAATTTTCATTTCATCTTAGCTACACAAAAGGTCACAAATATAGAGCATTCCATACATAAATTTGAATAGATGAGCAGATTTTATGCAGCTTTTGCCTATATTTGTAATAATGGTCAGATTTTTGCGAGGTTGCCAAGGAAAGCCTGAAAATTCTCCTTGGAATAATTGTCAGACTTTCCTTGTGATATTTTTAACCTTGTCTGGCCTCCAATAAATTACAGCTAGCGGAAATTGATGGCTTCTATTTACTACCGTTTTAATTGTACCATTCGCAAACAAGTAATTGGTAAATAAACTTTCTTTTTAGTTGAATTTAACCCGGAGGTTAACGGGAAAAACTAATAAAATTGAAAATTGGTTCAGTTCATCGTTTATCCCCTTACGTGAATACGTACACATACGGATATCCCTTTCACGATTGTAAAACGCTCGTAGCAGTATTTTATTATTTGAAATCTCTGTAAATTTTGTAATTTCTAGCAAGTCGAGTGACTTGCGAATTGTAATAATCCTATGTGCATATAGAGAGTGTAAAAGGCCCAAAAAGTAAATAAATGAGTGGATGAGAATGATAGTTACAACATGTAGCAATGAAAAATGTCATTTGAGTTAACCATTGTTTGAAGTATTGTTGAGTGAAGAGAATGGTTTACAAAGGAACAAAAGTTTGAGCATGTTATGCAGAATTAATGAATGTTCTCCAAACAAAGAATGGACCCTAAATAGCTGCACAACAGACAGACAGTCAATAAATAAATGAATCGATGTCAAGACGGAGTTTGTTTAAAAAATACATCGCCTTGCTCCTTGCGTCGTTTCAGGTTAGCAGTAAACTTTCTGAGCATAGATGCGCCATTGTTTTACCTAGATACTCTTCTTTTTTCCTCTTCAGTATATAGATAGACAAAAAGGGGATAAAGGAGATTGCATTCCACTACTTCGTCCTTTTTAGCTTCTTTCTGTCTTTGTTTCTTTTCACACTGATGCGTCTCACCAATTACGGGTCTGGTCCTGTCTGTCTAGTCAATCTACATTAGTCTACCTTTGTATTTATTTGCAAATAAAAATTTGCTAAACAAGCAAACTCTTCTTCATGCTTCACATTCTTCCATTTCATTCCTATTCCTGGATACCTATAGATTTTCACTTTCTGCTCAGAATCAAATTGTTTTCCTTCAGGTTAAAAACGAAAGTTAAATCAATTCTAAATTTTGTTGATAAAACTTGATAAGGTGACAATAAAGGTTGCTTATGCATTCATTTTGGCTATGTATTTATTTTTTTGGCTTTATTAGCTTTAGCTAGCTCATCATATAAAAGAATCATTTTTATTCCACAATCGGTTCAAGTGGATATTTATTTATATAAAGTAACAAAACTGTTTGTCGTTGATGCCTTTTTTAGAATTGTGCAAAGTTGTAACAATGGAATGACTTGCACTTGATACAAAGGTTGACAGATTATCAGAGATTATAATTTCAACGCTCGCCTAGCGTAAATGAATGACTGAAAACAAAACATTTGTTGTTACATTAGATCAAGTGATATTTGCAAACTGGCACTTTTAATCAAGTTGATTTGGCAAACAAAGTTGGAATTTCTAAATTACTGTTCAGGTGACGTTTTCTAGTTGACTTATTGATAGTAGTTATGAGCATTATTATTTATTGTCTTTAATTAGCAAATCATCAATGATGCAGCAGCATAAATGTGGACTCAAAGTTTCAAATTATGCTTGTTAGTTATTTTGATTTATCGTTGTAGTAACCACTAAAAATAATATTATGACAATCTTTTGAAAGCAGAAAAAGTGAAAGGAAGTAAAACATATTCAGATGGAGCAAGAAGATCCACAAATGGAAAACGTCAAATTAGCTACTTATTAAATATAAAGTGACTTACGCAGGGATTCGACAATCCACCACAGTTCAACGGCAAAGGCTACACAGTAGACCACCTGTAAAAAATCAGAAAAGAAACATTTATTCATTAATCAGTGCAAGGGACTTCATGTAAAATATTATTTAATTTTGATAGCTGTTCTGCATGTTTGTAATTTCTTGTTTTGTTTTTCTTGAATGTCCGCCCACGTGCTCATATTTGATTGTACCAAGACAATGTTAGCGTTCATTTCTTATTTTGATTAGATTATGATTATAGCCTTAATAAAGATAATCCTATCAAATTAAATGTTCCGTCCATTCCCATTTTCAATCTCCTGAACTAGTGCATACATAATTTGCGGTGTGAATAATTGTGATTCTCATAATTTTTAAATCAAATTAAGTTTTACAGCGTTGGTCAACTTTTTGCGCAGCAGTGTAGTATATTCTTGGTGCATCTATTAATTAATTGCTTCATTTGCCATTTCGTGTTGAAAATATTACAGCTTCCTTTATCACATGCACCATCTTGCAGTCTCAGCAGCACCATTTTTATTACTAATATTTCGTAAATTGCAGTAATCTTATAAAGAAATCTTAGCCTGCTAACATGTAACAGACAGGTAAAGGAAACCGACAGACGAGAGGAAGTAATGCAACGTTATTTTCCTTTAAAAGAAGGGTAGTAAATAAAATTACCTTCACCTAGCGGTTCGCCATTTCACTGGTATGCAAGCGAACAAAAGTCATTCTTCCTTAATAAACTCGCTGCAGCTTAATAATTACATTGTTAAATGTTAGTTAAGGGATTTCGTTACGCACAGTTATTACTACACGTAAACCAATAAAATAAAACCCCTACTCTACAACCACGATGGGTGGTCATGAATACTTCCTACGTCTTGTCAGTCAGTCACTGATCCTTAAAGATCAATGAATAATAATAGATATAACAAGAGTAGCCATTATATCATAAAATGAAATAATATCTACATAATTATAAAATCATTAATTGTGTATTGTGAAACAAAATTACTGAGATTTGAAAATGAATGATAGAAATAAACGGGGAAGCGAGACACGGTAAGAGGAAGTATCGACATAATAAAATATGTTAATTGTCGAGTTGCTGGTGTTTGAAAAGCTAAGTTAATCCATAGCTTCAAGGTTATTCCAACAATGTAATAATGTACATATAATCATTAAAAATAAGTAGACCAATAAAACAAAGAATTAACAATTTATTTGTTTATTAAACTATGTAATAATATAATATCTCGCATTTTTATTTTTGCAGGTATTTAGTAATTAGAGTTTGATAGTGTGCTACGGCTGTTAGTATAACAGTAGCAATGCTCTGCAAATTATTGAACCGTTTGCACAAACTCAAAGTATTCTCATTCTAATGAAGGTATGTATATAAATATATATCCGGCTGGAAATGTATAGGCATCCACCTACTCATTTCAGAAGAGAAAAAGATTAGAGTGCTCGCGTGGGCAGCTTACATAAAATACCTAAACTAATTGTCAATCTGTCTCACTTTTTGATGTTCATCTGGCAAAATACGATATTTTGATATGATATCAAATATCGGGTACTTATGGTCCAAAGAGTATGCTCGTTTCGTTCAAGAGGATTAAATGTTATGAAATAAGTAAGACTTGCGTATCAAAGAAGAAATCAAATCGGACATAATTCAGAGTTTGATGTGGTTTTTATATCGACAAACGACGATAATAAAAGTTACAACTCATGAAAAGAGACTTGAAGAGCATATAAAAACCATCTGCACCAGTAATAAAGACAGTCCTTTAATCTCACCGACGCGACGCCGCCAGGGCTTCCCTCCTCAACGTCTGCTTTAAAAATATTTTTCAGTGAGAAGAAAGAATTTTAATAATGCTTCGTTTACTTATTCGCTTGTTTAAGAGCAGCAAAGGAAATTGTGCCATAACAATGGAAATGAAGCACCAAGTTTTACTATTGAGCAGTAAACATCAACTGTCCTTGTGGGAGGATCAATGGGGAAGGATGATGTGGAAAATGCAATGTGACGAGAACGTGAGGGTGCAACACCTCATTCCTCGCCAATTTCACACAAAGCCCGGAGACCAACTGAGAACATCCGTGAAATTGTCTGTTGTTGAAATCAGCAATAAAATGAGTCTAGTAATTTTCAATTCTGCAACACACGAGTTATTACACACAGCGTCCGTACAAATCACATAAATTACAGCAGTTTAAAACTATCAAACTACAAGGGAGAAAATCAGTCGCGATCGTAAATTTCTTGTACTATTACGTTACGAGTACATGACGCTCTTGTTCATCAAAGTTACTCATAAATACTTACATAGCGATCGCGATGACGACGTTCAAACTACCATTTTATTTCCCTTTTGTCAATTATGTATATTATTTCAAGCTACTAAACGATAAAAATAAGTATCATTAGTTTTACACAAATTACATGGTAACAGCAAAGACAGAGTAACTAAAGTGTAATACTGAAGGGAAAATGTCTTTTTCATCTGCTTCTTTCATCATAACTAACATCAGCTTTAAATGCTACTACAAGCAAGTCTCTTGGTAATAAAGGTAATAATATAATTTATTTGTAATTTCAACCGGTATATTTTCTTGTTGAGTGGTGCTCTATTCTCTTGCTAGTAGTAGTACGGTACAGTCAGGTTCGAAAAATACAGACGGTAGCAAAAGCAAAAAATGCAAATGATGATGACTTTATTGTTGTCTCTTTTGGCTCTTCTTATGTAAAATGTAAAACTCAGCTTCCGGACTTCTTTTTTTTTTCTTTCTGTCTTTCATTCTTTTTTCCACTGAAAATTGAATTGTTGGTAATTTTTAGTAAGAGACTCAGCTCGAACAAAGAGACTGACTCTGACTGAACGACTGTAAAATAGGTTTAGTGCAAACAACAGTATTTATGTCGTAGCTGAAAGGAGTTTTCAAAGAGAAGTGGATGAAGTAACCAGGTAAAGTGACTCACATTATTGCATTAGCGAAATTGTTCTATTTATACTTTTACTGTTTACTCACTCACTTTGGAGTTCATTTATTCTTAAATCGGCGTCATACGTTATGAGTGAGAACTTTTTTGGAAGAAGAAATGTTTTTTTAGATTTGTGTTCAAACAGTGCCATAACGTTCAAATCCTAAAGGAATGGAAATTGACATGTAAATTCACTTTACGATTTCTACAGACGTGGTTTAAAGAAGGAGTCGGATTAGAAAATAAAAATAATCATCGCTATTCCTTGCTTCTAGTCTAAATCTAGGCTCAATTTTACTATTTTAGCAGTTTCGCATGTTTTTCTTTTAGAGAGTAGAAAAATATTTTTGCAGCAGTCGTTTTTTTTTTCTCTTGAATCACATTAGTTGTCATATAATATCTCACTCACTCGCTCACTTTATTCAGCCGTCGATTATCTTGAGAATGTGTAACTAACTGCACATGAATCACACAACTTTGCAAAAAACCCACTTTTCTGCTTTTTAGGATATTTGTATCAACAGATGTTCTTTTAATTCCCCTGCTATTCTACCAAATTCCTTTCAAACAGTTTCTACAATAATCTTAATTGCTGCTGAGTTAAGACAAGCAGTTTTTACTGCGTAAATCTCTCCTCATTAAATTATTTCTGTAGCGCAGTACTACGACTACCGACAGTGTCATGCGGACACTGCCATTTTACAGTGAACCAAAGTTACTTTTTGCGCTTTTATCAAACTGGGTACTCACATAAATTAAAGGCAAGTTAATGAGTTGTTTGTAGCACAAATATGTTTTTCAAAGCGAGGCATATTTTAGCCATAGCAATTGATCTACATTTGAAGTTAAGTCAGAGTCAGGGTGGTACGTAAACATCGTTATAATTTCGATTTTCAATTGTTACCTCATTTTATATAAAAATTGAAGTTTACCCACGGATATGTGTCAGACCTTCGCATCAGCGAAACATCACAAATTATAAAAATAATCTGAACGTAACTCCGAAGCAGATTGCAGTTACGAAATGACATACAGCTTTTTCCTCCATTTCATGAAGTCAAAAGGAATGAAAATGAGAATTGAGACATCGCAAAATGATCAAGCGGAGTTGATAATATCTGCGTCATTCTAGACGTCCATTAAATTATTATCTACATTTTTATTATGAACACTCGATGTAATACCCAATACCCGTAGCCGACCCGTTGACGCCGGGAGGAAAGTTAATTCCGCCGCTATGTAGCTACCTGCAAAGTAATGGCAATGGCTATGCAGGCGACCGTGAAGTTGTTCAATTCAACCTCTAAAAAATTCATTTCCTCTCCACGTCCTGTTGTTCAAGCTTCCCATTACCATTGTCATTGCTCTCCTTTTTCGCACTCCTTTGCTGCATATCGCACCTTAGCATCATTGAATCATTTTCTGAGAGAAAACAAGCTCTACCTGTATGTATATAAAATACATGTACATAATATGTAAGTATCTATTCAGAACTTTCGCATTTTTTGCATATTCAGATTGATAGTAAGTTTTATGTAGTTATGTAAAAAAAATCCATTCCATTGCATTGCTGAAATGCCACCAGCATCATAAAGTTTTTTATTTTTAAATGCAATTTTACTGCTGATTCGTCCGTCCAAATACTTAGATAAAAACGTTGACGATAGAAGAGCTGCTGTTTATCGTAAAGCACATAAAATAATTAAAGCTTTGTACATGAGTTTTTTCTTCTTTTTCTGATGTTATTGAAAACACGCAACAAATCATCCTCCCGCACCGCAATTCTATATATGCACGGTCGCGTGTGGATGTCATGTTGTATTTTGTTCTGTCACTTCGTCGTTTTGCAGGTTTTATTGTACTTGGCAGTTTTTATGTTCTACATAAATAAATAACAAGGCAGACAATACTTTAATTCTTTGAGAATTATTTTATGAACAGCAATTAAATTTGCACTTTGGCTTCCTCTCTGTATGTATTTAAGTCGGAGATGTCAGATGTCCGAGAACGCGTAATAATGCATTTTATAAAATTTCTTATATTGGAGCATTAAGATGCCCATAATTCTGTGGAAGGTGTAAATAATTGTAAATTCAGCTTGGGATGATATCACCTTGACATGTATGTAACTCTACAATGGTGACTCTTGACTTTGAACTGGTACTGACTTTTTCCGTTACAATGCGACTATTTCTCTCCGCACCAGTTTTTCCTATTGCTTTATCACCACAGGAAGTTGAACTCTGTAGCTAATAATTATCTGCTTATCAGATGGATTTAAGGTGGATTTTTGGAATTTTCAGAATGGAATGCACAATTATCGCTTAAACACTCCACAAAACATGCTTATTATAAATTCAAATCACATTTAATTCTTTCGCTTCTTTTCACTCCCACAAAAGCTGCTACTTGATTCGGATTTGATGATAACTGTTTCTCCCATTAAAATACCATTGTTATGGTTACAGATAGATGCCATCGAGTCAAGTCATGTATCAAAAAGTTGCTAATCATAAAACTGCTTTGATAAGTATGATTTATACAGTTTCTTCATTCTTCATGAATCTGGTATTTTTTGTTAAGGTCACCACCACCTCTTCCCTCATGCTTCTATAATAACATCCGGTGTTACACATTTATACAAAATCTACACACAATTAAAGCGTAATGTATAATTTAATTATGTTTAACTATTCGCTATCTCTTGGGTACCAAACAGACGCATTACTTTCCTGGTGATTTTACATTCATTTCATTCATTCCTTCCTCCACAGGAACAAACCTTAGCATATGAAAAGAGAGCTGTTCAATAATAGTACAAGCCGATTCAGAAATCTGATAGGAAAGAAATGGAAATAACAGCATCATTTGATTTACGAGGCTACATAAATTACAAAAGATTCTCTATTTATGGCACACTTCTTATTACCATTACTCATTGAAAAACGTTGTTGCATGTAAAAAATTCTTTGAATCTTTCTCATTCATTTTTACGCCGCGATTACCTTGACACGCGATTCTCTCAATCTTTGAGTTTTTCGTGTTAGTTAGAAAGTAAGTTGTTCGGTTGAGGAAAAAGTGTATCAATTCGATCCTTTTATTGCTTTCGTTATCGATATCAAATGCTCAATGAAATATTACATTTCATTACTTTTTTTAAAAAATAAAGTTGGCGAAGCCATATGTGCAAAAAGCAACGAGAACGCAACCTCTTGATCTTTGCATGATATCATACGCATTCAGTTTCCTTGTACATTTCTGCGATGGTAGAAAGGAGAAAAATAAAATGATAGAATAGGATTACCTGAGAAAGCATGCCCAGTAGTATGTACAGAGAAAAGGAAGAAATGTAAGTGTATCAAATGAAAAAGGTATGGATTACTTTGAACAGGAACAACGCGATATTTTTCGGGATGCACACGTAAACTGAAAATAAGAGCAAGGCAACTATTACTATTGATAAGTGTATGAAAGATGACCGTGACGATCTGAGGAAGACTGGGCTAGAAAAGAGTGCTTTTTCAGCAGATAAACTTCTTTTTATTCATCATCTTTGCCTAGAAGAATCTCATGAAAGAAAAAGAAGAATGATATTTTGATATGATCCTGATCCTCACTGAGATGAGATGCTTTGTACGTAATGCGCACTCCATTTTGTCTCTCCTTTCCTGCTTTCCCAGAAGAAAGAAAAACCTTTGTGTTTTTCATGGCAAAGCGAGCAGGAGCTTTGAAGTTTAATTTCTATCATCACCCAGCAATTGTGACAACATAGAAAATAATGGATTCTCAAGGTAAGAATGTTCATAGGGTTCGTATGGATAGATTTATCAAGTATCTGCAAGTCTTCCATGTTATTGAGTGAGAATCATGCAAAACCTTGCCGATCCTAATCCCAACGTCTTGCTCGCTACTATAGCAAAACTAACAAAAAGAATAAATAATGATGCAGATAAACCACGTTCAGGGGCAGAGACACAAAACACCTAATCTTTCGAACACTTTGCTTAACTTATCACCATCCATCATCAACAATCGTCGTCTTCTTTATTCGCATGACTCATGATTGAAAATTTGTTTCAATATATAATTCATGTTCAGCCCCAGGTTTGATTTTAGTTTCTAGAGCACAAATTTGTCTTCCAGAAATAACAAAATAATATTTTCCAAAGAATACAATTTCTCCGCTATTCATCATGTTATGTTGATCGTTGCTTCCAAAGTAAATACAACCCTCTCAAGTTGCTCCTTCTCGTTCCAATTCGCTTCGTTATGTGTGCCTTTTTTGTGAAGAAGAGGAGTTTAAAAATGCAATGGAAAGACTTGTGTGTTTTTGTGGTGTATTCATGTTTTATTCATATTTTTCAGGTTGGATGGCAAAGCGGAATGCAAGAAAAAATCCTTGAAATATTATAAGGTACATTTATATTTCAAAGGCACGTTCCTTTTGCAATTTACTGGCTCTTCTTGTCGTGTTAGATGGAAGCGTAATGGCAAATGATCGTTATTATAGGGCATGTATTTATAACATGGAAAAACTGCAATAACACGACATACAACAGGATTTACTATTTTCATCTTCGTCGCTTGGTTCGTCTTCTCCTACGGGCACGAACGAGCCAATCTGCCATCCAGATGATGAAATGCTCTCATGCAACATTCCATATAAAGTAAGTAAAGTAAAACTTTTTCTTCTCGAAAAAAATAACGCCTCGAACACTTACATTCCTTTCCATTGAGAATTTCCCATGCAAAAGTAATACCTTGTGACTCTCTTCCAATTATACATATATGTACAAAGTGTGACAAGAGCAGAGACTCCTGACATTGCATCTTGATACTAACTTATCAAGTATTTACTGCGTCTCTCTGTGAAATGATGGAGTTGGGAAGGATGGAGGCATGGAAAGCAGGCAGAGAGATGAGATATTGTTTGAGTTTTGGAGACGAGAACAAAAACTCTTCTGGAGAGAAGAAGAGCAGAAAGAAAAGATGTCCTTTTATTGCCATTATTCTTTCTTACTCTCCCCACGTGACGTATTGCAACTTCTATTTTCAGCTCTTTCCTTAATTTTCATTTAATCCCGAAGAAAAAGACAAGGCGGAGAGAAAATGAAAGGAGACTTGTCCTCTTCGAGTCAATCATTCTCCTCATCAGTACACCACCACCGTAGCAAAAAACCTCCACTCCTTTTTTCGTCTTTTGCTTCTTCTTCTTCATCTGCACTGTCTAAGCTCTGTCCTAACATTTTCTTCATCCGATTCTCATCTCTTTCTCATGCAATGTCTAAAACAAATACCATCTTGGTAAAATCCTAATAGCTCAGCTAATTCGACTTTTTGCGTGTCTCTGTCTGTCTTGCCTCATGACTGCATTGATTATTACGATATTACATACTTATTACTACTACTTCCCAGCAGACCACAGGGACATGAAGTTTTCGAGGTCGCTTTCTGATCCCCATGGACTTGGACTTGGAAGTAATGGTGGGAAGAGAGAGGCAGAACGAAGGAAATTGATGCCGTGTGGCTTCTAATTTTGGGGACCTTTTCTATTTCTAATTCATCCACATCCACCTCTCCACTTCTACATCCTCCCCAAATTATCAACTGATGATGACGATATAAGGAAATATCATCTATCTATAGATTTCGGAGACAGTTTCACTCTGACTATTCCTTCGCAGCTCGTGTTTTTAAAATATTGGCGTACAGGTGATCCTCCAAGGACAGAGAAGAAAATGTAATATTAAAAGGTTGGTAAAAGCATTCCTTCACGGGAATAATATTGGGCAGGAAGAATCAATATAAATAAGTTATGTATCAAAGACAAACATGATGAGAAAATAAGTTACGAACATTTTGTCCAATAAAACATCCTCCTCCTCTTTTCCGAACCACTCAACTTTACTTGTCATTCCCATATTGCCACTACGAGAGACACGAGCTATTATTATTTCATTGCAGCAGTCGTTCGTTCTTTCCTTACTTTACAATGCTCAACTCCCCAGCAACAAATTCCAGAAACCAAATTAGCCGTATGAATTGAGAAAGACTGAGATGCCTAAGTAAAAAGCAAGAAGCAGCAGCACACGCCGGAAAAAAGAAAGCTCCTCTTCACTGCACGCTGTTGCTGTTGATTCTCTTTGGACAAGTTGTCAGGCAAGTCCTGGTAATAAATTTCATAATAAATTTGAGAACTCGAACACGTTGACGTGTCCGTCATCACACAGTACAGCACATGACGTCGTCAATAACAGCGGTGCGGAGTGGAACGAAGATAAAGCATTATGCAAATTCCGCAGACCCAGTGGACCGTTTCGTTTCATCCAGAGCTGCTGGATGTGTGGGAGTGCAATAACAAGGATATTTATTGCATATTGTAAAAGTGCAAGCAGGCTCCTTATTTTGAAATTTTGTAGTGGTCGTCGTATAATAATAAATTAGCCTTTTTTACTTGATTTTGACGCAAAAACTTTACGTGGGAGACAAATGAGAAAGAAATTGGCGTAGCAAAAGCGAAATGAGCAAAGAAAAGTTTAAATGTCAGACGATCAGGTAGCTTAAGGTTGGATTTTATTTGGAAGGTTGAGCGTGGATAAAAAATATAAAATGATGTTTATCAGCATATTTATATATAATATTGTATATTAATAATAAATAAGAAATGGGACAGGAATGCCTCGTCATAACTTTAATTATAACACTAATGAATTGATTATTCATTTTTCCTTTAGCATGATGATAGACTCAAGCTCCAAATCAAAATAGCCGTATACACTTCAGCGCAGAATGAAGTCAGCAGGTTGCTACCTTAAATGAACATAGGAAAAACCGTAATAATACCATATTCGTAGATGCTGTTCTGACAGCAAATTACCAGTACATATTTAGACTTGGTGGTGGTGGTGGTGGTAAATTTTATATTTCTCTCAAGTGACAACAAACATCAAAAAGATGTTTCTTTGTGTGAACTGTGAAAGACGATGCTGCTTAATCTCTACTTACCATTGGGAATTCTCATTAATACTTACAAGTCGTGCATTAAAGAATGATAATTAAGTTGAACATGTCACATAAAGTGGAATCTGGTGAACGTTTCAAAATGAAAATTATGATATGCTTCGGTTGGTTGGACAAAGCGAAAAAAACGCGAAGGTGACAGTGGCACGCCAGCCATTTTCTAAATGTCTTTTATTTAAGTATTTCATTCATTCACCGCACCTGTTATTCTATCTTAACAAAGAGTCTCAAGAGCGATCATGACAGAGGTCCACTAGTGATAATGAGAGTAGTGATTATAAGAAGAATAATCAGAGATAGATTTGCACTCGTATTTATATCTCTTTAAAAGGAAATCCTGTAGCCAATTTGTCTCCAAAAAATTAGGACTGCCTTTGGCACCCCACACGATGCGCTGCACTGCTACTTTACCAACTGTTTCATTCCTTATTTATTTTGTGAGAGAATGCAAAACTCTTTACTTGAAAATGGCAAGGGAGCTTCATCATTAAAAATGGGCAGTTTTACAATTTTTGCATCACACTACGCATCTAGTTCCGTTGCAAACCATCAGCAGATGTCCACGTTTCAAAAAAGAAGCACACTTTTTTCATTTATGACATCAAACAAGAAATAGTTTGCCGCTGGGATGATTGTTGCCTGTTTGGCTCACGCCAAAAATGATTAAAATGACTTGATATTGATAAAATATCAATGCAAAGCAAAGGAATGGGTTAGTTGGGAAAAGCGAAAGTCGTTTTCAATAAAGTTGACTTGACGTCATCCTCATCATCAGGTTACTTCTCATCAAAAATGCAAAGCCAAATTACCCAACCTACCCTCAAACTTGTTAAACTCGTGGACACGATGCACACCGCAAACAAGCTGAGCAAACACATCATGTCATAAAACGCTGCTTCTATTTCACGGGACTGGGACGGATGGTCAGGCATCCGAACATTCCGAACCCACAACTCTGACTCTATCTAATCTGCAAGCTCAGCGTAAACGCAGGCGAGCGACACGCGGGGGAATGACATGAATGTGAAAAATGAGATAAAGGATGCATTTACCGTGAAAGTCTCGTTTACCGCAGGTATTGAATGAATGAATGATTGAGTCTGTTATTTTTTGCATGTCAGACCTCACAATCGCCAGTAAAGTTTCCCTGAGCGGCGTTAAAAAGAAATAAGCTATGTATACTTAATATCAGAGACATGATCAACTGTACATCCCAAATCGTTAAATTCTCATTCACTGAGGCTAAAATTGGATGATGAAGATAAGATGGAATTTATGGGGAAATATGGGACATCGCTGCTTCCGCTGGAGCTGTTCAAAATCTGAATCCGAGCAGATGTCAGCTTTTGAACCGTGAACTTATATTTTTTCAGTATAGTTTTGCAATTATTTTTTACTTGTCACTTTTATTGCAAATTAAATTTTTTGTTCATTTCCCACTTCGTTGCACTTTTGGTCCGGTGTCAAGCTCAATTATTAGCTACCAACATTTTACGACGGGGGATTGAAAATTCTTTTTACAACTGCTCAGTTAATGTGGAGCATGTCAATTTTCAATGTTTGAAACGCTCAAAGAAAAACCGTAATTTTATTGATTTGTCTTTTAATTCCTGAAATGTGCGCGCTACATTCCCGCATCATGCATACGTTCCCCATTAAAACTTTTGTGAGCTTCATAGTTCATGAAATGAAAAGTGTTGTGGAGTTCACGTTCGCGTTCCTTCATTTCATACGCTGTCTCTTGCCAAAACCTACTTCTTGCTTATTAAGGTGTTCTAGGAACATGCCCAAGCAATACATACATAAATGATTTAATAACGCATGATACGCTTCTTCTACTTCTTGTCCTCACTGTTAAAAGCGTTACTTAAATGAACATATCATAGATAGGTAATAATAAGAGCAATTCTCGTATCAACTTCATTATAATTAATGCAAAAGTAAGTATAAGAGAAATACGTAAATTGTATTTAGTTAGTGGAGCCTAGTGTAATTGCCTGCATTGCTGCATATTTCAAAAGTTTTTATATTTTAAACTCTCTTGTTATGTTACGATTTTTATTACGTGTTCGTAATCGTATTGCGTTGTGGCATGCAGTAAAAATACCTACGGATGTGCACATTCCTCGTAATGATCTATAAATATGTAACACATGTAAAGTCCCATTTCAAACATTATAAACCTAGGTAATCATCGTCGTCCTCTTCGTTATTATCATAGTCACATACATTAGAAACACAAGGGAAATACGTGTATTACAAGAAGATAATAAAAAAGTTTATGCATGTACGAAATAGTAATAATAATAAGAAAATAAGAAAAGTGCATTGCGTTGGTAAATGAAGAGCGACAAACGATGAACGAGTTCAAAAATTGAAACTGGGGAGATGAACGACTGTGCGTGTACGAACAATGCCAAAAAACTCAAGAAATCTGACGGCAATGGCAATACCACCAACCAACAAACTAAAAAATTCTGCACTTTCAGCCCAGAGCCGTTTGCTACTTCTTTTCAGAAGAATGGACTATCCTCTGATGTTCTCAGAGGATGATGAGCGAGTACAAATAATCAAGAAAATCATGATTCTGTTTACGATATATTAGCATAGCTTGACACTAACGGAACCCCCGGCTTACGTCTTCCTCTCTAAATAAAAGCAATAAGTTAAGTTGAGGCGAAAAGCAGTGAAATGAAGTACGGCAAAATGTTGTAGCAAGCATGTATAAAACAAATGATTGCACAAAACTAATGTGTGTACTTTTCCCTATTTTTTTGCTCTTTACTTTACACAGGAAGATTTGATAATAGCAAGCAGCATCAACTTAATGTTATCGCATGTTCGCAAAAAGGCACGCATCCTCCTTTCTCGTATCTTGAATCAGTTGGAAGTCTCCTTGTTCGTTTTCAGTCCTCTTTTTAACTGTCAACACATGCAACTTTTTTGGGAGAAAAAGAGCCAAAAAAGAAAACAATTACCTGTCATTTTAAAATCGACTTGTCTCTTTTTCTTTTCCACTGTTTTACCATCTCCTTTCTTCATTCTGCTTTAGATTTGATTTTGCGTCTAATTTGTAACATGCCGCTTGCCCAAGAAGGCACATTTCTACATTAAGGAAGCTTATTGAATGATTGCAATTGAAGAGACTGATTCGACTTAACCCTAACCTTAATTTATTACTGTAATGTATTTTTTCGTCTTCGCATTTTGACTGCTTATGGTATTAGCAAATATCCATATCTCGACATATTGATATTATTGTTTTATGGTTAGTGCATACTTACTAAAAGAAGCAAAGTTCACTTTAGCACATTAGCCGTTAGCTGGGAGAGATGGCGAGGTAAGATACTTCAAATACTTAACGAGGTAATTGCTCGGCTTTGGATCCAATATAGAGTCAGAGTCAAATAACTTCTGATTCAACAACAGAATAGGGTGTAAGATGACAAAAACTGATTGAGTGTATCAGACACATTAAAAGCATAATAATAATTTACATTTTTCTGCTACCGAATATCTTGTCGCCGAATGTTAGTTCTGATAATCCATATGAAACTGTAACAAGTATATGCTGGTGAGAAATGATATGCCCGTTCTTACTAATACATAATTATTGCACAGTACTCAATGCTTTCTACAACTCGATATTTCACAAATGAGTTGTGACAAATCTTTTTCATTCTTTTTCGCTAAATACAGTCAGCAACGAACCCACTCAACACGTCATCAATTTTGATTGACAACTTGATTTTCCTTATAATTCCAACTCCAATCCGAACAATTTATTAAATACTAATTATCAACTAAATTTGTGAGTAAAAGTTACAATGTCCAGCAAAAGTGCACCTCGATGGAAATGTCCCTTCGAGAACTGTGATTATATTGCACCGTTAACAAAGTTCCGCAATTCGCAGAAACAGAATCATATCCGGGTACATACTGGTGAGCGTCCTTACAGCGTGGTGAGTGCAAGTTATGCGACAATGACCCACAGTGGCCCTGGAGAACATCGGTGCCCTGTATGTGATAAGACCTTCCATTACGAAGGCCACCTCCGAAGACACGCCAAGAGCCATACTATGGAGAAGCCATACAAGTGTAATTTTCCAAACTGCGGCCAAGCGTTCCGCCGAAGACCTTCCTTATTCATACACCAAATGGCTCATCAGGCCAAGCAATATTCAACACCAAACAGCCTACAAGTGTTTGCTTTGTGGCGGTATCTTTTCCGCATATATTTTGGCCACTCACAAGTGTCCTGGACGACAACCTCAAATGACAATACTCACCAAGGACAGTGAAGAATCATATATTATCACAGAATCACTAGCACCATCCGTAAGTTTTGCTGTGAAATATTCGGGTTTAAAGGTGGCCAGCAAGCTTGACCTGCTTGCATTAGTATGCGACTACCAGCTGCAGCGAGAAAATTTTCAAAGCCTAGGTAAATTAAATGAATTGGAGATTTTGATTTTGAATCTGCTTCAAGGCGTCTGCATTTTATTGCAAAAATCGTTCAAGCTCATGTTTTTTTATTCCAGAAATGCGACACGACATGGTTAACAAGGTCCAACCTGTGGAACAAATGCAGTGAAATAAACACGTGGTTTTTATACTATATTAAAATTGGTAATAAAAGTCCAATAAACAAATCTCAGTTTTCAATTTCAACAATACTAAATATGCTGTTATTGTTAAATTCGTTTATTTTGGCATCCTGAGATTGCAAAGCGAGGCCGCTTCAGTTTTTAATTTTTAATTTTCAATACTTTTACTACTTCATCACTTCATTTCATCATTGTCTAAATCCGCCAAGGAAATTTGTACATAGTTTTTTTTACTGGACAGGAAAGTTGGTAAATTTTGATTCTTGCAGTTTCTAATTCTGAAGTATACATAGCATACAAACAGTGCTGAGAGGCTGAGACGCTGTGCATGGTGATAGCAGTCGCATGAGGATTTACCATAAAAAATTCACGCATTTTAATGTGCATCTGCATGTGAGATTTAGCTCACAAAAAATAAAACTTAATTGCATAAAAATACATAAAAGAAGAAATCTTCTGATGATCACAATAATGAAGTAAGTAATGGGACATCATCAAACGCCGGAAGTGGAATAATTGGATGGATGGAGTAAATAAGAAAATTGCCCTTCGGAACTTTTCGATGTTGTGATGTAAGTGAGCATTTTTGTAAAACGTTATCATCATAAATTCACGATTCACACGCACTCATGCATAGTCGGGCTGATTTCATCGAAGAGTGAAGTGCGAGGTTGACCATTTAGCAGGATTGCATTTTCTTTGACAGGGCCATCCAAAAAAGTAAAACGTTACTTCATTTAGTAGACAAGGACCAAAAATGCAGAATAAATTCAGAGAAGCTTTCCAAAATTCCACATAAAAGACTCCATTTTTTTACAAGATTAACGACATGAATAGTTACATGGTGTAATCAGAAAAAATGCAGCAAGCTAGGAGGAACTAAACTGACTTGAGTCAACTCAACCAGATGAAACAAAACAACTTTCTCACATTCCCACGCTTAAGCGTACCAAACCAATGAAAATGAATGATCAAAAAAATAAGTAATACCTTCGTAGAAGCAGCCTGATGATGAAGCAGCCCCGCACAATACAATTTCAAAGAATGCAAATGCAAACAAAGTCATTGAAGAGAACGAATTCGACATTATTTTTAACATATTTCATTTATTCTCTCTCTCTCATCTCTGTAAATAAAATAAATGGCAAACGCCTCTGTGAGCTGGCCACCTACCAACAGGGCAGTAATGAGCACCCATCATCAACTTAGATTACGAAGATATTCATGACTCGTTTGTAATTTTGAACCGCTTCTCTTGCTCCACACGTAGAGTTACATGACCATGACATTCTCCACCAAAAATGAACATTGTCCCTCAATCTTTTTTAAGTTGTGTTCTTTAAATTGACATTTTTATTTCTACCTGGCCACCATCATCGAGACTAAAACGACGTGACAGGCAAAACGAGATTGCGATAGATCTATTATCAAAATGTACTTGTTCTTATACAAAACAAACTCACCAAAACGTTTAAAACAATAAAAATTACTTTGCATCCCTTTCTGTGTTTTGTTGCCTCCTTCATTAATTTCTTGTGAATGAGGCATGTTCTACTTTTGGTGTGTTTTTTAAATTAATGCTTAAGATTCAATTTACTTATCAACACTTGCGCATTTCTACTCATTTTCATACCTTGTTATTTTAATTGCTCATGTGTACCTAAATCGTCAAAGATAACGCACAAAGAGTTTGGCTGGCTATTATGATTATTATGTTACATTCACGTCTTGGATAATACCTACATTGTATAAATGATACTCGTAAAAAAGCAGTAACTAAGTAGCGGCAAGCTAAAGATAACCATATTAATGGTAGTACACATTTTTTTAAATAACAAATTCGCCGTAATATCTTTCGATAAGGTTTGCTGACTTTTTAGGCATTTGATCAAAAAGCGTATCCCTTCGCATAAATATAGTCAGGCTTCAAATCAGATTTTGATGAAAATGAAAAAAAAAATACTCTTTTTTGCAAAAAGGTCTTTTGACAGGTCTTTTGGATATTACACAACCAAAAAAAAGAATTCCTTTTTACGTGATTTTTTTTCTTTTGCAAGCTTTGATATATTTAAAAATGAAATATTTTTGAACATTCAACGCGCTCACCTTACTTATTGATTTTGAGTGGGCTGTGTATTCGAAAAGCAATTTCGTTTCTAACGTAAAATTGTCGAAATAATCTGCGTGCATATTAAAAATTAAATAATTGATATTGTTAAAGGAATCAAATTACCATTAGTGAGATAGAGGGGAATCAGTTTAGTAAAAACCTCTCAATTATGCTGAAACGTATTTTCAATGGAATGGAGTAGAGTACAGAATGGAGTGAATACGTTCACGTAGAAAGTTGTCTGATCACTGTGGAAGCAAACAATTGTCTCACTTGTTGAAGCAATAAAGTTTGTAAACTTTTTCCTTCTTTGTACGCACCAATCAATAGTGGTAATAACAAGGAAAAGAATTGCAACAGAAATTAGCAGAAAGGCAATGTGAGGAGTGACTATTCAAAAAATAAAATGTTAGTAGCGGCATTTCCTCTCTTGCCACATTACATTCACTCTCAATTCTAACTAACCATATTAAATTTAAGTAGGTAAGGCAGCCAAGAGCGGATCAAAATGGAAAGATCAAAGAATCAATTATTAGGGATTTGAATACCTTCACGTGTTGTAAAACTTGTACATATTAATTTCTCTGTCAGAAGTTATAGTAAAAATATTGTTGAGATGGACTTACATTATGAAACATTCTGTAGTAAACAAAAATACTGACATCTCTAATAACTTTTAATGAGGTATAGTAGCACCATTTCGAATTAAGTGTCTTCCTCGGTTTTTTGGGTCTGAAACATTTGCGTGGGCCTCTCCGTGGTTTAGTCTGGCTTTGAGTCTAGTTCTAGTGCGGTGAGGTTGGAAAAGCAATAACTTTGTTTTGTGTATGAAATAATATTTATGCATTACATTTTACGAACAAATTGTCTTTAGAGAATCAAGCAAAGCGACATAATTGCGAATTACGAAACATCGGAAAAAGTGAGGATTGGATTGAGTAATGCAATAAGTCAACTTATACGACTTAAGTCATAACTAACAAATGGGATGTAAAACAACAACAGCGTGGGGTGTAGGACGATCCTTTCTTTTTCATAGACTTGATTTCAAAATGAAATCTAGTATTGAAACCAAAAGTAAAATCATGTTTTAATGGACAGCACTACACATAAGAGGCGTTTTGTGACATTCCATTATCATTTTTATTATTACAGCGTATGTTACAGTAAAAGTGAATGAAGTGAGGGAATCTCAGTTTATCCTATTAAATGAAAATGAAACGACTTGGCCAAGCACTTTATTTATACCAAACATCTAGCAAAATGTTATGATACATTACTTATTACATGATTTATCGTCTTGCTGATCTATTTCGCCAGTCTGAGTTTCATTATGCTATTAAAGGATACAATCAACTTTAATGCACAAGTTATTCATTTCATTGTTCAACTCTGCCAGGGTTTTTGCATAACTTTATATAAAGCAGAAAAGTAAGTGGTCCGAACCAACCTACGCAGTTTTTGACTTCGACTATTAAAGCAAAGTAAAGTGTGATTTTACTTACCAAAGAGTAGCTTCCAATGATGAATGAGCCTTGCCGTAGGCTGTAGCAGAAGCATTGTTTTAGGAGAGCCATGATGCTGAAAAATATTCTGTAATATATTTTATATGTAACAAGAGGCTCGTGCAAAGTCTTCACACCAAAGTCTTCTCTTGGTCACCACGTTCACCTCTTCTGTTCAGTCGTTTTAGAAAAACCCAAAAATGTAGTCCTCGCAAAACTATGATTGCTTAATTGTAACAGTCACGAAACACGCCAAAAATATCCATTGTTTGTTGTGTGTATAGCATGTTTTGGAGCACGCAAAATGTGAACAAAGTTAAGGATCTACTACACACGACTGTAGAAAATCTTTTCGACTATGTATGTATAAATGTCTTCTTTTATTGGAATTAATTATATTTTGTAAAGTTTACATGATTGTCGCTCTGGTCTGGCCGTGACGGTAAAAACTGTCAAGATGTGAGCAAGAAATCTTATACTTTGTAGATATTGTGTAATTCGTAACAATAATAATCATAATCAGCAAACATCCTTTCTAACTGAAATAATAGTCTCGAGGTTTGGACATTTGTGCTGAATATAGAGATTGAATCGTAAATTACGTTCTGCTGAGCCACATTTGACAAGCATAACACCACTACTGCAAACACTTCTCTGGCTGTCACAATGGTTGATGCGAGAGGAAGGATATTTGTGTTGGCACATGCTGTCATTTAATTTCAGCTGCCTCAGTGGGCATCAACAAAACTTATTTATTTTATGACAAACTCAAGGTCCTCCAAAGAGATAATTGGTTTACTGTTGCTGCTGCTTGTGGTAGCGTCCAGAAAAACTTTGAGCTCATTTGGGTATAATGACAGGGAAGATGATGAAGGTGCTACAGTGATTGACAGAATCTTCCTTTCTTCCGTCCGCAACCCACAATCTGAAAAGTAACACAAAATTATAATCAATAAAAAATAATGAATTACAGCATCTAGAATGAAGTTCATTCCATTTATGTGACATGGAACAACTTTCATATGAAAAGAGACTAGAACTAGTTGCATAAAGTGACTATTGTTTTAAAAGCCCATTTTCAATTTAACCAGAATTATACATGCTGAAAAACGGGGTTAAGTCAGAGACCGTGGAATACAAAAGATACAAAAGCAGCCTGTTTACCTAACGGCCATAGAATGACTCACACTCATGTTGCAATTTAAATTTATAAATTTTGCTTAGTCTATGGATCATTTCATTAATTAAAATCCTTTATTTTCACTACCCATTCAAGGTATGTATTTGTTGTTCATTAAAATTTACCATTCTTTCACTTTATGTCGTGCATCGTCAATTTTTGAATTTGTTTTCAAAATACAATTTAATATTACAATATCACAGTAATGGAATTCAGATGCACCACTGTCTGCGTGCATCCGAGCATCAAGCGGCAAGGTCTCTGGTTGCTTGTTTCATGTGAATTTGAATGAACGAGCAGGTTGCAAGCAAGAGGCAAACACGCACATTCCATTCTATTCTCTGCTGTTAAATGTTTAATGAATCAAGTTGAATAGAAAAGACTAAATAAAGACTTCAGATTAGGTGTGCTCCAAAACCAATCATATGCAAATTCGACAAAAAGCAACAGGAAAATCCGCCTACATTTCTGCAGCATTTTCACGCTGATTTCTTTCTCAGTCACAAGAATTTGTTAATCAATGTTGTCAGTAAATGAACTTCAATTCTTAATCTGACGCAAACTTCGTTTTTGGTATCTGGGACGTCATGAGTACCACACAAGATGTTTATTCGAGAACAACTCACAATCAACAAATTTGAAATTCATCCCTGCACATCCCAACTCCCTGATTGATAAATGGGAATAAAAGCCACCAAGAAAGAATTACGGTACTTATTAGTCGGATGCACTGACAACATTGGATGATTGTGATTGCGAAAGCAAGAAATAGATACATTCATTGAACAAAGTCAACACTTCACCAGGAGCTGAAGATTGAGATTTTGTTTTTCTACGAAATATATAGTACATACAATTGAGATCATTTCGAGTTAGAGTCAAACCAAATCAACAGCAGTCAGCCCAGTTATTTTGTACATAAACCATGTAGGTATGTATGATATCGCGTATGATTGAAAGTGGGAGGAAAACATCCCTCGAAAGCTGTCAAAATACTGGATAAAAAATTAAACTGAATCCCACATTACCCCATTGGCGTTAAAATGCAGCACCTGATCAAACATATGAAATATGCAGGAGATTAAACATTAACAAAGCTTATCCAAAACATGTATTCTGTCTGATGGAAGAATCAGCGAGACGGATCGAAATTCGTCCTTCGATCGCCCCATCTAATTACTACACTTTTAATTTGCAACGGAATGTAATTACAGCCTGATATCTACTGACTAATTTAATAGAAACGTGATCACACGATTCGATGAGTCGATACGAAACGCTTGGTTAGTTTGGCTAATCCCCATTTTAAAAACAAGATAACACAAAAAATTGCGCGAGATCAAGTGTGATGGAGTGAGTGGCATAGATGATGACCCTGTTTTCGGTCTCGTTTCAATTTTCTTCCAGCTGGCTATCGCTTCGTGCTTCATGCGAACATTATTGACTCCTTTCTAAAAATCTGCTCTTCTCCAACACAAAGTTAAACGTTACAAACCGAAGTTGAGCTGAACTATCGCTCCGTGATTTTGAGAAAGTGGCGAGTGGAGATGGAGAGGAGACTGGGAAAAGCATTAGCTCTAGTTCTAGCTGCAATCAACCAAATCCACAAAATCCAGCAATGAACAGAAAAAAGCGGAAGAAGCGGTCTCTGAGCCAAAACAACCACACACAGACTTTACATATGACGATAATGGGCAGGCAAACTCCCAAAAATTCTTGCACCATGTAATATAATGTTTTCATTTTTTCTTCTTTTTTTTTCTCTCTCTGATCATCGTCACTTGTTTTAGCCAGGAAAGCCATGGGGAAGAGGAATAACTGCGATCGCATGCACTACTTGTTAATGTATTTTTAGAGACATGCCACGCTGTTTCTATCTCTTTCTCACTTGCTGCTCCTTTTAACAAATAATCCGTTCTTTCCCTGTCACTTTATCATCGCTTCGTTATGTATGCACGATGCGTACACGTTATTTTCTCTTCCGCCTCAAATTTTTTTTCAGCTCCTCGTTTTTTTTCTTCGTACGCATATGTACTCGAGGTAAAAACGTGTCCTGGTAACTACTTCGTTGTTATTATTACACAGAGTCATGGATAAAAACATGAGCGAAAGCAAAAGCAAACTGAGAGTGCAAAAAATGCCATCGATAGCTTGACTAAAGATGAGCCACGAAAACAGCACTACATTACACAATTTTCCCTTCCTGAACAACTCTTTCGCGAGAAGTGGAGGCACATTGACGGTGACGGTGAACGAGAAGTCAGCTCAGCGTTATTTACTCTTTCTATTGGATATGCAGGACGGGAAAATATTACCTGGTATAAATATACATTATTACACTCTGCACAACAATCAACAAGCGATATTTTCTTTCCACAGTTTTGTGTACTTTGTGTAGTAATGTGCATGTTTGTGTACATTAGCTTCCGAGAAGAAGGAAAAAACCTGCACTAACTGAAAAATAATGATAAAACGAGTCTTGACAGCTAAAAATGAAGTGTTGTTGACACAGGACATTCGAAACTATGATTCTTCTCGACCGAGTAATTATTATTAGAAGGAAGCTTTTGTGTGATTTTTTTGCCAGAACTTCTCTTTTCTTCCTGTGTCTTCGTTCCGTGTTAAGTACGTTATGTTCTCCAAGCATACTGTGTCTCTACTGAAATAATGATAATGAAAAATGCTGCAAGAGAGAAGGCCTTTTCTCTTTTTCAGATTCTATTACATATTGTTCAGAAGAAGAAAATGAGAGAGATAAAAAAATTACGAGCGCCTTCTTCACTTCACTTGAAAGAGTTGGCGTGTTTTTTTGAATGTCATGTCAGTCAGCTACGACCGCCACACTGCTTGTAAATTATACATAGGTAATTTAATAAAAACAGGGAAAGCGATTTTGTGCACACTTTGCATTTCTATTTCGGAAGTCAGCGAGCATATTTACTAGTCCTAGAGTAAGTCAGCAACGCAACGCGCTCATCAACCTTTCCATCCTTTATGATGGTATTCTCTAATATTTTTCCCATCCTCTTTTCAACTCTTTGACAACATTAGCAAAGCACTTTGTTTATGACTATAACTTGATCAGCCAACAAGCTCCTGCTCCTCCATTATTACTGTACCGACGCGACACCGACACTAACTCCATTTTCCTCTCTATAACGCGAAAAAATGCAGAGATGATGTAAAGACTCAAAGTATGTTAATGTTATAATTATAAATACGTAAGTATAAAGATCCTGATTGAGATTTTTAATTGGATAGAGTTGAGTGGAACTTGAAGCTTATGCATACCAAAAATAGTTGCGTGTGTTTCTATATATAGTGTGGCTATTATATTTTTGACATGGATTCCGGCGATTGCCATTCTTACCTTTGACGCAGGGAGGGAAAGAAAGAGAAAAAGTTTAGCACTCTTGATGCTTGTGTAAATATTTTGCGCACGTCGTTTCGCGTTTTCTGCCTTTGTTAAGAGTGTCAAAAACTCGGAGTGACGGTTCAACATACAAACGAACTGAATTAATAAAAATTAAGTATACACCGTGGCTTTATTTTCTACAGTCTAAGAGCTTACTTGTAGCGGATAATAAGGAAAAATACATGGTACTAATCTTAATCTATAATAAAAACCGTTGAAAGCATTATCCAGTTGAAAGTCGAATATAGTAGTAGAGAAAAGGCTTTGACAGCTCAGGTAATGCGTTTTTATTTTTTAAGAAATTGTCATCTTTCAAAAGTGTCAATTTCTTTGTTGATATCGGCTCCCACGCTTGTTTATCACAATATCAATTTGATAACTTTCTTTTATACAGCTTCTTTCTTTGAGAAAATGAAAAACATTTCGAGGAATTGTCAAATAGAAAAATAGAAAATCTCAGGATTTCATACGACTGTTTTGTAAACGTAATGATGAGATTTACGCGGAAATTACTTCATAAAGGCAACAACGCAGGTAAATAACATTTCAAACCCCATCATAATAAAATGCCGAACGTGTAAGCCAATTGGAAGGGAGGTTATTCATCGATGACTTTTTACAAATACCCACATACACTTCCTTTCCTTTGTTCATCTTTAAATCTAATAAAATTTTGCAATCGACGAAAATAAAAACGGCAACAAAGGAGCAATCATAAATAAAATAAAGAAATTGAGAACTATTTTCTCTAAAAAATCATCTGACATTTATCTGAAAAGTAATGGAATAAAATTTTGGGTACGTCAGTCCGTATTAAGGGTTAATCACTCAATCATGACATTAAATTGAAATATCCGGTATCATAATAGTCTAAAGTGTTATTGCTCATGAGATGTACTTAACTTCGATATCTGTGATGTCGATGACTTAGAGAATATAGACAGTTCTAAAAGCTAAATTCATATTAATATTTACTTAAGGCAAGTTCTAAGAAATCGACAGTCAGTGATTATCATAAAGGTGAAGAACACTATCTCTTCTCAATCTGTTCACGAATATAATTTCGGGGAAGGGAAGTGTGTAGCCATATAATTTACATATCAATACGTTCCATCTGCCTTCTCAACACACTCTGCTGACAGTTCAGAGTCTTCTCCCAATTTATTTTCTGCCTTGTTTCTATTCTACCACTAGCAGGAAATCGGAATACCTTTAAGTATTACATTATGGAGTGGGAGTCGTGCTTCTTCCAGTAACGAGATAATTTCAACCTTCTTCACTTCGCTACTCGAAACTTGGAACTCCACTCAACAAGCGACATGGACACGGTCCGCTCTTCTTTTACGCTACACACACAACAAATTCTTGCCGACATACCGACGTGTGTCACAGGCATGCACGTTGTGAGCGATGTGGTGGAACAGAGTAAGTGGAATCTAAAACTTGTCCATATTTTCCTTCACATGCCATAAGATCGAGCGTAACGCCTACCAAGTGTGTATGAAAAGCCGGCTGAATTGAGCTAATGATAAGAATAAGAGGACGGTTCAATCCAGACTCCAGAAGCCGAGAACCGATAAAAAGCCTTACTGATCAAATCATGAGACTGAGAGCATTTTTTTTGCTAAGGAGAACTACCGCCGTAAATAAAAAGTAAGTGGGTAAAAAGTGTCCCATGTATTTCATTCACATACATCAGTGATTGCCTACCTCTCTCGGAAAAGTTTGAAAAGATTTATAGGACATGGCAAAAGTAGAGCTTCAGATAGGAACTGATGTTGACAATATTAAAACATGCAATGTGTGACCTGGAATGATGTAATGCAAGGCAATGCACTAAAACCTAGGAGAGAGATTTCCAGCACACAGACAACTGCTGTGTTGGTGAAACACGCGAGATGGAAAAAAAATCATGCAACAAGAGACCAGAGGAGTTGGAGGGTGGAGGAGGAGGAAGAATGAAACAAGCAAGAAGAAGACGAAGACAGAAAGAGAAAAACAAGAGCAAGTGCTTGGCTACGAGTCTCTGGTGATGTGGAAATTTCATTACCTGTATATTATATTACATTATCTTATATTATATTATATTACATTAGATTATTTCATTGGACTCGGAGCAGTGGCAAAGCAGAATGATTCGAGTGTTGCTGCGGAGACAACGACGTCGACACATAGAGAGAGAAAGACACTTGTTTGAAACCGGACAGGAGGCAAACACTCGCAAACACACATTATACAAGAGAAAGTCATTTCCAATTGAAGTTATGTTTGGAATGATGTGTGTGAGTGAGTGAAACTCCTACTTTTTATAGCAGGTCTCCCTAGAGAATGAATGAGACACAATATGGACTGAGGGAGACAAGTCCGTGCCGCACTTTATTTGCACAGCAGCACAACATCACTTTCCTATTGAAATTCCTCTTCTCTACGTCTCTCTCTGATTCTAGCCCAGCCAGAACAGGAGCAGAAACAAAGCATTTTTCACTCGAAACATTTCTCCTTTCCTTTCTCTCAACTGAACTGAGCGCTGTTGGTGCATGCTGGTGCAGTTTGGAAGAACGTAACGTGATCATTATTATGAGAGAGTCCCTAAACTTGACTACATTTATTGGTATTAGCCTCCAATTTTTTGCACTCATAAAACTCACAGTACAGACTAAAACAATATAAAGCCCAACATATTCTATCTCGACTAAACTAGATTTTTTCCTTCGATCTGTAATTACCTCCCTCAACACTAATCCATCTGTGGAAGGAAAACAATTATTTGGCATGGAATGGTTTTTGATGAAAATAAACTAACAGATTTGTGGTTTCGGGTAGCTTTAGTCAAACTAAGCGAAAGCATTGAAATTGTGAATAGCGCTCTTCTGGCTTCCTTTTCACAAGTTGAACAAAAGCGAGTGTTCCTATTCCTTTTCATTAGTTTGCAGGGCAAATACCGGCAGTCACAGTCATTTCAACTCGGGAAAACTTTTAATCAAAATTCCAATATACACGGACAGATACAGTTGAGTGTGTACCTATTCACGTACGTATACTTAAATCGAGGCAAAATGAATTTACATGTAAAATGGTCTCATGTGTAAATGATCAATTAGAAATGTCAGTCAGTGTATTGGAAAAGAGATACAGGCTGATTTTGCTACAATTTTCCATCTGTTATTATTGGCTGTAAAGGGAAACCATTTTAGGCACTAAATCGTGGTTTGTTTGGTTAACATCATGACAAGAGAAATTGCAACAAAATGAAGGAAAAAAAGAATAAACGATCGAAAAATACAGAACGTCCGCGTTATCTACCGTGTTAGCCGTGCCGAAAGAAAATTATTTTTAAGCATAATCTAATACATAAAATAAAAGGGAAACAATGGGATAAGTAGAATGCACAAAATAATGAAACTTTTTCCTTTGTCTTTGAATGCCCTGCCCTCACTTCCATTCATTCATCTCATCCCAATGAAGAAGCGGAAGAAATAGGGATAATGTTATGCTTAATGCAGTAACTTTTTTGTGTGAATCACTATAATTAAGTATCTGTCGTTTCTCTCTTCTTTCTTTCTACAGACAAAACTAGTTTGAACTCATTTTCCTCATTCTCTACTTTATCTCTTCTCGAATACTTCGGACCCACAATGGTGCTAAAGACACTCACTCGGGAAACTTGCTAATTGCTATCAGTTGATGAGAAAAGAGTTACCTTTTTGATGACGAGCATCAGCAGCCTGGGACGCTTATGATGTTTGATAATTATTGTCAACGCCACCGCCTCCTGACGAGACGAATCTTCCGCCGTCCGTTTCGTCGCGATGTCACTTGCTACTTCTTCATCTTCACAGATTCACCAGTAACGCCGTGACTGACCATTTTTTAATCTCTTTCTTTTTACTATAAGTTCAGTTTTTGTGTCCCTTAAAATGGATTATATCTATCCGTGTCCCAGTTGTCCCACAAAAAGTAATTAATAATTACTGTGTTTGGCGGTAAGTATGCTACACTGCAGCAACTGTGAGTGCATACCTCAACAAACTGAAAAAGTACATAGAACCGCGGAAGATCAAAACAAAAGTGATGATTAAAAAATACGCCGCATTAGCAGAGCAGGAAGAACTCGGTTTTCTTTGTGGAGATATTTTAAGTAGGTCCTGTTGATGTTGAATTATAAAGTTGAGTTATACCTGACTAACCGTAACCGTAAAGGGCTACCGATAATCATTGAGAGGGAAAGGAAGGAAGTATTTTATAAACAAAACAAATTTTTACTACCTTCCTATTAACAACTTGTGTGAGAATAAATGGCTAACCGACCCACATTTATTGATATTCAAAGTTCTTTTGATTTTTGTCTTGTCTCAGCCAAAAAAGTGTCAAAATCTGAGTCAAC
This sequence comes from Cyphoderus albinus, assembly GCA_021029165.1. Taxonomy (NCBI): domain Eukaryota; kingdom Metazoa; phylum Arthropoda; class Collembola; order Entomobryomorpha; family Paronellidae; genus Cyphoderus; species Cyphoderus albinus. The sequence goes on along the minus strand of VYYJ01000014.1, from coordinate 109,149 downwards.
TGAAGAGGAAAATTTTACGAGTAAAGTTCTATCTTTCACTCTCACCTCGTTTTGACCTACAAACAAAATTCAATGGATTAAATGTATAAAAAACTCTCTGCTTTATTCTTGCTAATGATCACACACATGCACATTCACAGACATTACACATAAACTAAAGTAAGTATTGAAGCAGCAGCACAGATAGCAAAGAACAAAGGAGAAATTGTTGGGGTAAAGTGATAATCACGTGTAAACTTCTCTTAGCAAAATAATATGTTTGTTCGGTTCGTGAACACCTTAAAATGTGAGTGAGTGAGTGAACTTGTATCAGGCTTATCGGGATTGGGACATGACAACAATATGAGGATGAGAATGAGAGGATGACGTTTCTCAAAGTGTTTTCAGTGCGAGCAAAGGAGGAGGAGGAGGAGGATCAAACAGAAAACATTCAGTTTATACTCACAACTTTTACTTTGCTTTATTCCATTCCAACTCAACATAAATTCTATGTGTTATTATTGCCATCAATTTCTAGGATGATAACAAAGTAATAGAGTCACTAGGAGATGATTTCCGCTTGGAAAGTTTTCAAAGGCGCCTTCTCTCATCCCCTTTTGCAAAACATTTTTTTATGACGAAGTGTTGCCTACTGCCTGCTTGAGTTTTATTATTGGCAAACGAACAAAAAAAAGAATGCGTAATAACAATAACAATAATAATAACTACTGCTTGCTATAACAACAAACAATATTATGAACTAAACGATTTTTAGTGAGTTAGAGGCAAAAAGTATACCGAGGAGATTTAAAAAAATACTCTTCTCTGTGTGGCATGGATGAGTTAAGTAAATCGGATCGCTCTAACTGAGTTATGTGGCTTTATAAAGAAATCAGTCTGACTGCTTGTCTCCTGAAGAGAAAAAATGTTGTTCCAAACACCATTCACTTGCCTTTTTCTATTTATTTTTTAAAAAAGAAAAAAAATAACAGTGAGACAAGTTGGTCTGGCCGTGTCTATGCCTGTCTCTCCAAGAATGGTATAGTGGCAAAAAGGGCACAGATTCGAAGAAGAGAAAAAAGTTGATGGCGTTATGTTGTCGGTAATGTCGGTTTCACTGTTGCTGTTTTGCTTGCTGGTGCACCATGTCTGAGCAAAACCAGCAGAGATTTTCTTGTGTGTGCTGCCTCGATGACAGGTAAACCAAGTCTGGCGTTAGTGTTCAAGATGAAAGCGAGTAGTAACGTCAAAAATTGTAGACATCAGATCAGAGCCCCACGCGTGTTCTCTCGCTACAGAAAACACAAAGCACAAGGCTCGCACAAACACAGAGAATTGAAACAACATCAACGGACCACATGATGATATTTGTAACGTACCATCAGCAGAGTAACGGGCAGGAGCAGCTTCAGCAGCAGCGTTTGCAGTGCTCGTAATCGTGGCAATAACAATCGTAATAGAATGTAATAGCGACTCGCTCGCAAAGAATCTGCAACATTACAGCCAAGTTTGCAAAGCGTTGTCGAGACCCTTTTAATGTAGTCATTTAATCCTCGTGTATGTCGCTCATTTACGAACGGAGCGAGCAGTCAAAGCAATTTTATATCGCATACATAACACAAAATCACTAGAGCCTCAGCCTCAGCTACACAAAACTTGTTGTTCCATTCTTTATTTTGTTTGCTAGAATGTGTTTGCTGACTTCACTTCCAATGTCTGCGATGTGTGATCAACTCGAAAAGTTGAGAAAAGAATGAATGAAGAAAGGAGTGAGCGGAACAAGAGAAAAAAGGATCATCTTTTCTAATGCCGTGCCGTTGTCGCTGCTTTACAATGGGAAAACCTCTCGGTTTGCTCTTTTATTTCTTTATCTTCGCGAATTCTAGGCTAATGAAATGAAATGAAATGAAATGAAAAGAAAGTAGCATTTGTTAGTTGTGGAAGAAAAAGAAACACGAATAGTATGAAAGAGGAGGAGGAGGCGGTGGAATGTTAACTTTGATTTTCACAGTCTTCGCGAGAAGACAGATGGAAAAAGCGACACAAATAGAAATTTATTCACGGTAGAGCATCAGCATAAAATTAAATTACTACATTAAAAAATTCAAGGATGCATACCAAACTGAAGAAGAGTGAATTGGGAGTGGGAGTTGGCGGTGACTTCAAGATGGCTTTTAAGATCGAAGCGTTTTATTATTGTTGCCACTATGAATGTCACTCCATCGAGTAATATAGTAATAATGAGTGTAATTGTAAATACTTTTAGACCAAACTAATCTTACCATAGTTAACTGCCTTACTGCGACTACTTCGCTCGGAAGAAATAAATCTGCGAAGAACTAAAAAAGCTTCAGCTTCTCTAAGTTTCCAAAGCTGCCGCTCTTGATATTGTTATAGATATTGTTGTTGTTGCCGGAGAATTCTTAATGGGAAAGAAAAGTTTTCAAAAACACAAATTTTTTGTGAGAATATTTATTTATTTATTTATTCAATTCGGCTCTTTGAAATCGTTCGCAACAAACATCTCAGAATCATACATGATGCCCAGCTACAAAAATGTTTGTTTATGCCTAGCAGCTCCACGCTGCGCATTTCTGCCTGCTCCGCTCACCTTGACAAACAAAGCATCCTTAGAAGTGCGACAGGGAAGTTAAGAGAAAATTCTTGAATGAACTAGAGGCAGACTAAAAGATGAAGAAGTACATAAATAAGTGAAACTTGAAACTATCTGGACCACTTTTACATGCATACAAAAGGCGAAATGAAAACTAAGTGAAAATATCGAGGCCAAAAGTGAAAAAGGCAGGAGAAAAGAAGCTCGACTGTGAACTATGAATGCATCTTTTTTTAACTTAAACTAACTTATTTTACTTAGACCTTATCTACTAATTCTTGTCCAAAGTTAATTCCATATGATAGTGTTCCTAATGACCAACAAAAAGAAGTCTCTCTGGTGTTGCATGTGTTTGTGATAATGGAATGCAATCTAATGTAACTGTTGTAAGGCCACCTCTCTTCCTTTCTAGTTACAGTTGACAGGAAAAGTAGTTCTTCTAAGCAACTCCAGTAGAAATGACGAAACTTTTTTCTGTTGAGTTGGGAATACTCGTGGAATTTATTCAACCAGGAAGATTGTAACGAAGGAAGTGAAAAACAGGTTACCTTGAGCAAGAGAGTGAAAGTGAGAAAAGGAGGTGTAGATGATAGAAGCCGCTTCTCTACTTTCATTCTCGCCTTCTCTTTTTTACTGCTTGCAAACATTCAGCTTCCTTTGCAGTTTTTGTTTAGGATAAAAATAATTGTTTAACTTGGACTTTATTTAAAGTATCAGCACTCTCACTCACGTTGCAGTGATGATGGCGGTACTTCCATGCATGCTACTGTTTACTTACACTAGACTTATCTTACACTGATTTTTTTTGCTCATTGTCAGTATGTCAGTGTCGTCATTGGGGAAACGACTTTCTACTCTTTGTGTTATTGCTTACCCTCGTCTATGTAACCTCATTTCGTATTAATTCATTATTCTTAACCGGAAGTTTCTTAATATGGAAAAGAAATAAAAATGTTTCCGGATTTATTTCACTGTTTAACTGTAATTCTTGCATGTATGTACATATATTACAGTGTATCTTTATAATTCAGTAAAATTACTTAGTTTGCATAATTTCTGGAAAACCAATATGTTTATTTTAATTAGAGGTTACGTTTCCCGCCGCTTTATAAATTTTTTGATGAAATACTATAGTAGAGCTTTCTAGTTTTTTTGGTAATTACTTTTTGGTTTCTTGTTTGTGTTTAGCAATGAAATGGACACATATTTACTGTAAACGAAAATCGGTGATGTTTTTTAATAATTAATTTCTTTTTTTAATGACATTGATAATAAATTTAAGGGTTACTAATAAGTGATTTTCGGCGTCAGTGCTTAATACTTTTAAATAAAATGACCGTTAATTTCTAACTGTTAACGATAAGCTATGGCTTATTCCTTTGCAAACGCAATGGTTGAAAGGACTCGAGAAAAGAACTACAGATGCGTTCTTTGTTGCTTTAACAGACTTATAAGAACGTTACCTACTTTTCATATTTGTGCTCACTCTAGAGGCCTCTACTCAATTTAGTAGCTCTACCAAAATACTTCAGTAAAGTTGAGAGAGATGGTACTCATGTACCAGAAGATTATTATTAAGATGTGAAGCGATGACTACACGTGAGACTTGTGTTTTTTGTAGTTTTTCTTAGCGTATCGTGACATTGGCTTGGTTCTTGGGTTACAATTAAAATAAGACGGCAGTAACTACAAACTTTACCTTATCATAAAGTGTTTGTCCTCAGAGTGACACGGAAAAATACACTTATTACATCCATTCAATTTCACATTTATTTTCATAGAGAAGACTCAAGTTTAAAATGTAAACCTCATAAAATAGTGATATGAAACAGGCATATTTCATGACAAGTAAGGTTTGATCGTAAAAGGTTCGGGCATAGAAGGAAGGTATTTATTTATACCTTAAGCTGAAGCAGAAGCGTCTTTTGTTCACCGTTTGTCATGCAACGCAACCTCTGTTCTGTTATTTGTTGCTCTCTCAGTTTACTTTTGTCCTTCCTGGCGTAAACGGTTGATGTTGATATTGATGTCGGTCGACAAGGAAGAAGGACGGGAACGGATGCACTGGGAGCTGAGCCTCTGAGCCAGTCCGTCACTCGGTGAAGCAAGTTCGAAATAGACAGAAAAGAATATTTTATCTTTAGATAAACGAGTAGACGAACTTTAACGAAAAACTTGTCTTGCACAGACGAACAAAGCATGTCATGAACACTTTACCATTCACTGGCAAAATCATCATCATCGTCGTCATCATGAAATGAGTGAGTTGTTGTCAGTTTCTAGCAGCTCTTTTGCTGCTGTCCTGATGACTTCCCTCCACCTAAAGGCACCATTCCATCATGTTATAAAACATATTATTGCTACTTACCATTGCCATCGTTATTATTTTTATTATTGTTCAGGACCGTCTTTTCCTAATAGATTTCATCTCATTTTATTACTCTGGTAGTCATCCGTACAAATAAGTATTAGTAAATAATACATCTTTCTGGCTTCTAACTTAGAAGCGACTTCTCTCTCTCACTCAGCCACACTCCTCTCCAAATTCAGGTTTTTTCTGCGACCACCAAGTCAGCTTTTGTAGTAGAACATAATCGCACATGACATACTTTACTCTAATATTATTGACGTGGAAAGCCATGGCAGAGAAACACGGGTATTTTATCCCGCTGATGATGCCAATACCATTTTCCTATTCCTGTTGTTGTGCCATACATCTTCCAAACAGCAACGCTAACTAGGCTCCTCTATAACTACAATGCTTCACTCATTCAATGGAAGAAATAAAATACGGAATAGTTTTTTTACGCCAATCTCTTCTAGTTGTTCATCTCGACTTTCTCTTTAGTTTTCTGTCAAACGAGAAATAGTTTATCTGTAAGTAAAAGACTTTCCAAGTAAGAGCATAAATAAAATGGATGAGAGAAACAAATGAAAAAAAGTTTGATATTTAACGCAATCTATTCTTACTAAACAAACTATTGCGAAAACGTGATAGATTTGAGGAAAAAGTTGTTTTTGTATCATTTAGAGTAAATATAATTATGATGCTTGTATTTTTTGCCAAGTGGTTCACTCTCGTTAATAATGTTTCACTCACGAGTGCATCTTTATTTTTCCTCGTGGAATATGGAATCGAATATAATCCACCTATTATCAAGTATATACATACATGTGGCCCATTTCCAGAAATTCAGCATTGGAATGACGAATTTGGCTTCGAGAAAAGCAGGAACATCGGAATATCCTGCAGTAGTTTATTACTAATGCGAACGAGCAAGTTTTGCCTTGGCCTCACATACGACTTATATTGATGCGGTAGGAAAGGAGAGGAAGACGATCCTTCTTGCAATCGAATCGTCGTCGTCCACTAGTACCGAGTGAGACTTCTTTCAGGTTATGCCACCTCAAGTCTCCATCATCCTGCACGAAATGCTTTCAAGTAGAGTGATGAAAGGCAAAGCATGGTGTAATAAATGCATATACATATTTTATTTTATAACATGGCATTGTTGTTGCGGACAAGAGCTCATTTGATATGTACCATGAGGCGTGGATGTGAATGACGACAAAGAACAACTAACGATCAAGAATTCCTTTGTTTGTCTTTTCCCTTTGAAAATGTGACGAGAACTCTGGCAGAGTTCCTGCAGAGCCTTCTTTTAACTTACTTGCTAAGGTTCATTTTGATCTCCTTTTCCATGTGTTTCTTACAATGGAATAAATATCTCTCAGTGTCACTACCTCAGTGTGCCCTTTCTTGCAAGCTTACCTGAGAGATGGGGATCGATTCATCACGTCACATCAGAATGGAAGCAGTGCAACATTTCAGGTTACAGTTCACCATGACTCGATAATATGGGCACGCTAGGCTAGGATTAACATTTTGGCTCACTTTGTATGTTATTTCCTTCGCTTTCCAAAAAAGAGATCGCATCGTCGTCGTCGACAATGATGTAGTTTTTGTAGCAAGTAGAATAGGAATTCGGAACGCTACTTTTGCTCCGCAGTGTATGGAATGGTCCACGAGAAGAAAAGACCTTTGCTAGAAAGGGAGACATGTGGCATCGCATGGCAACGGCAGGCAAAGGCACGGCATGGCATGGCACTGGCAGTACTTAGTCAAGTCAGTCAGTGGTATTTCCAAGTTAAGTAACACAATTTCTCTCCGTTTTCCTGCTCTTGTCGTCTTTCGTCGTCCTCTTCTTCGTCTCTCTCGTCTCCCTCCCTCTCGCCTCTTCCCAACCACGCTTGCTCCAAAAAAGTTTGGCTCTCGTCTCTCATGATGATGATGTTACGATGCCAGTATTGCCAGTATTTTTCTGCTCAGCTCCCTTTCCTGTTACTTCTTCTTGGATCATGTTCACCGTGATCACACAATGATCACTGAGTCAGTAGTACTACTGCCACCAACCACGGCCATTCAGTCAATAGCGGTAGTCAGTAGAGTTGCCGTTGCCGTTGCCTGGCATTTAGCATCTTTCTTCCATGGATAGATAATATTATTTTGATGCTGCTGCAGCTTCAAGCTTCAGGTTACTTTTACTCTCCTACTCATGAACTGCTACTTCGCTGGTTCTCTGCTATCGTCTCTGTCTGTTTGTTGCTAACAGTAATAATAACCATATTACCAACGACGACAACAACGACGTGATGTGATGAGGAGGTTCTCTTCCACAGTGGCACTGTTCTGCTCTTCTGTGGAACAAGTTGATGACGACGACCGACATGGAACGTTCGCGTCCGTCCATGCTCAACAAGCAGTATTAAGTAAAAGGGAGAATCGGTGATACGATGATGATGAGGTAAAGTTGATGCGAATAATAAGCTGCTGGCGGTAATGTGGTAAGAGAGAAATTTTTGGAGAAAAGCAGCTATGGAAAGAATAAGACGAGAGAGAGAGAGAGCTATAAAATGTGTCGCTCGCTACTTACAATAAGTATTAACAACATTACCAGAGTGACTCTGGCTATTTATTTGGCTGGCTACCGTATTATTGAGCAAAGTCACCGATTTCGCTCAGGTAAAAATACCTAGATTTTGTAATAATGTGCGTGATCGCAGAGTTAGTAATAAACGTGTATTTATGTCGTTGTCAAGAAAGGAAGGATATTAGTGTGATTATTATCAACAGCTCTACTCAAATCTGGCAACGCATATAAAATGAGCTCTTTTCTGCTCAAATTTTGTCGTGCTCGATAATATTCATTTTACCTATATGAATGAATATGTAATATGCATCTGCTACTTTACCTATCCATTTAGAACGGGACAGAGACAATTTGAATGTCCGACTTGGAGTTTAAATGCCAATTTCCATTGTTTGCATGTCAAGCAAAAAAATGCATAAATCTCTTCAAGGAGGTTTCGCTACTTCTACGACTCGCTGATTTTGATTTTTATTTCTGTTCCCTTTCGTACCTGCCCACTTTTCTTCTCTTGGCTTCCCTCTTTTCTTTTCCATTCCACGTTCCCATAAACAAAACGCGCTTTTGTCTAACAAACTTTATTATCTTGGTTATGAAGCATGACGGTGGTGGTCATTTTTAGCTAGAAGACTCAAACTCATGTGAACGTGTCGGTGACGGTGTTGACGACGTTGGGGCGACGAGCAGAGAAGAGGCGAGGACGATGAAGGAAGGTGGGTAAGGTAAACTAAGGAGAAACAGAGAATTGTTCATAAAAATAGATAAATGCTTCGTCGATGATACATCAGGCAGGTAAACACGTACAATGTGAAACCTGTCCAAAAAAATATAACGACACGCAACGGGTGACGACGACAACGAAATCGACAACGAGCAAAGTCAGTGTTGACCATGAAGAGAATGAGTGGCTGCTTATGATGTGATGTGATGCAACGAGAAATAAATGGGATGAAATGAATTTACCTTGGCTTAAGCTTTACTTACAATGCTGCTCAAATAAGCGTAAAAGTAAGCAGTCATCTCATGAGAATGATGATGATGATGACTACTACTATTAGTGTTATCGTGGAAACTAGTTGTCACAACCTGGACGATATTTTTTTCTCATCCCACAAAACAAAGTATGTGAAGTTAACGACGAGGATAAAAATGACTGCAAAAAATGAACTGCATAGCGCAAGGCATTGTTGTATGGAAAAAGATAGCGATGTTGACTCTTCTCGTGATGAGGATGACTGACTTGAGAATCGAATGACGACAATGACGAGCAGTGTTTAGTGCTTACTGCTTACTAATCAACTACCTTGGTCGCATTTGGCATGGCAGTGTGTAACATTTTAGCTGTTAATTTGGTGGGAAAGACATGATTGGGATTCGTCACTGCCACAGTCACACCAATCGGACAACTATTTCAGTCACTGACAAAGAGAACAATCCTGTTCTCCCGTGATCAACTCTTCTTTCTTTCATTCTCATTCCCACCTTTCCTCTCCATGAATTGCTTAACACGTACGTAATAAAATAAAGGTGGTCGCCAATTTTTACCTGTGTCATCTCAACTCATCCATCATCATGATCATGGCCTGAACGAGAGGATGCTGAGGATGAGGACGAGATTGTGATGATGTTGTATTTGTCGCAATGGTCGATATGATAGCGATTTGGAAGCGTAAGTTGAGAGAGAGTGAGAGAGAGAGAGAAGCAGGGATATATTTATTCTGCGATCGAGATAGATGTATGCTCATATTGTTCACTGTGAATTGACTTAATACACAAAAGAGAAAAAAACGTCGTCGTCGTCAGCATCATCAGAAGAGCATGAGTAAAGAGAGAGCGAGAGATACGGGAATATGAGATCCTTCCTCCCGACCGACGAAGCTAGAAAACTTTTACTCGCAGAGGGAAGAGACGAGAGAGAGAATTGATGGTAGCGTGTAGTTTAGTTGAAGTAGTAAGTGAGTGGTGCGGTGGCAATGTCGAACTCTTTTATTATATCTCCACGGTTTGAGACATACGGTTGGCTCGTCTTTATCCCGTGAGTTAGGTACGACAACGGCTTTTATGAGTAGTGGAACTAGAAACTAGGAGACGAAAAAAGGACGGGGAGGACCACCATCATCACATCACCGAGACCAGGACCAGAAGAATATTTTACGAAAATCATGCTGCTGCTGTAAAGGTCTATAGAAAATGGAAGTAGAGTAGGAAGAATGAGAGCAGCAGTAGAGAGGTTCGCAGCTCGTCTGTCTACCAGTATCAGTATCCTTTGCCACCTCCATTTTGCTTCGTCAGTAGTCAAGTGCTGAAGGACTAACAGTGAATATTACTGAATCGGCTTGGAGTCGGGCGAAACACTCGTCTTGTCGTCATCGCCCCCTGTATAACTAAATTATTTTCAGTCTCTCCGCCGAAATATTTCTCCCTTACATACACAAATATTCAGTTAATATATGCACAGAGACTTCGCGCCAACCAGTGGTCCCTCACCATTCATAATTTATTCAGGTGAAATTGTGCATAAAGATAACGTCCCTGAATAGTGACAGTTTAGAGTCAGTTTGATTACTGGAGGAATCGTGTTGCCCCAATTCAATCAATAACCACAAAAGCTGCTCCCGATTACGGTCAGAGATTTTCCATTCATTTCATTCAACTTCACTAGTCCATCTTCAAGAAAATTTGTGTGCAAAGAAAAAGAAACTCACGAGGAAGAAAGGACAAGTAGTGCATGTGAAATGTGAAGAAAGAGTTGTGCTTTGCCTCCAGCTATCCACGAAAGTCTGCATCAATAACTACGCTACACTCATTATTATGTATAATAAAAAATATACATCCAGAATCCAGATACATATAAAACGTTCTTCATGAAAGATTTTATGAAAGTGTGAGTCATTTCGATGATTAGTTTGCAGCACGTGTAGAAGTTTATTTGAACAATTTAATGAGTGACAAAAGTGTGTATATTCATAGGTATACTTTGTTTAATTATATTATCAACTCATATCAACCAAGTTACCAACGGAAAAGTGAAGACATAAAATTGGTGAGTTTTTTTTTTAAATATCATAATAATACGTGTCTTAATTTTACTAATGCTTCAGCATTTATAGTTAACGAAAAGAAATATTTCGGCATAAATACAAGTCGGCATGAGATTTATGTGTAATATGAAATTTATGAAAGGCTTCTTTCATCATCATTATGATCAGCATTGAGCATGATGATTTTGATTTAAGAAACAAAGACTTATTTTATCTGTATGTTACAGTAACTAGAAACTATTAACTTAAATTAAAGGGCTTCTTTCCTTGTGCAAAGAATTAGTATCAACTTATGCTACCGTAAATGTGTGGTCAATACAATTTTCTTTCCATATCAGAATCAGAAAGCAGTGATATAAAAATTGATTTGATTCCAGTCCAACTCACTTGCCTGGCTAAGCCTAAGCTTTGCTTTGATGTGATATGATGCATCGTGTGGTTGGTTGAAGGCCCATAGCCATGTTATGGCTCCTGTGTTAATGCGTTGTTGTGCTTGTAATAATGCGCCCACACAGTAACAAAGCGTTGGCTACCTACTCCAATGTTCGTCAGAAATGCATTTCGTTTAATTTTGTTTAATTTTCTAAATTCACAGTCCAAAAAACTGACACAAAGCGATGAAATAATTAAATGTTAATGCTAATATATCCATTGCCATATAAATTACATATTGAGAAATTCTTGCAAGATAATTTTAACTCATGCATTTAGATTTACTGCTATTATTGTTAACTGAATATTTATGAAAATGAAAAATGCTGCATTTCTACATTTTTCGTCAGTGGTTGTATAGTTTTCACCAACACGCCAGGCTGACGACGTCCGCTCTCATTCTATTGAATGAAATATCTAACCATGCTTTTCGTTCTCCATCTCACAGCAGAGCTCATTTGCATATCAAAGGTTTGTCAAGTGGCCTGTAGTCAGTTCTCTACACAAACACGGTCCTTTGCATTTTCTTATCAGTTTTTTTCCTGACGAATTTTATCGCTTCCTTTTCGTCAACTCATGTATCTTGTTACGTTAAATAATGTGGCAGGTTTAAACTTGCGAGCGTGACAACCTTGAAACTACGTTTTCTGTACAGTAACACGACAGGGGACGGTGGATGATTTTCAAACTGATCTCAGCTCTGATAAATTGTGTGAACGAGTCAGTGAATCGGATAGAGTCTAATAATTATAATTTGCAGACAAATTAAAAGTCAAAACATAGATTCCTAATTGCTATTAAGCAGTAACGCTGAATTACTTAATTGTAGGTGTGCTTACAAATTAATAATTATTATTTTGTTTCCTTTGATCATTAGTACATCCTTGGGATACAAAAGTAAATTCGATTGACATTCACTGAACAGAAAGAATAATCAAAAATGGGGTCGACGGAACAGTTTAATATTCGCTGGAATAATTACACTTCGGTGCTGCAAAATGTTTTTCGCAAACTTCTCGAGGGAGAGCAGTTTGTGGATGTTACTCTGGCATGCGAAGGTCAGAGTATCAAATGTCACCGCGTCATTCTCTCAGCCTGCTCGACATATTTCGACAGAATCCTTTCGGATAACCCGACATCAAACTTGGTGATTTACTTGAAGGATATGAAGTTCTGGGAACTACGCGCTCTCGTTACATTCATGTACAACGGTGAAGTAAGCATCAGTCAGCAGAAACTTCCGCACCTTTGCAAAGCCGCAGAAGCGCTAAAGGTGAAAGGTCTCGCTCATGACACCAGCTTGGCGGATGGAGACATGGACAGGATGGATGATGACGACATGGAGGAATTTCACGACGGCGGGAAGGATAACACAGCAACAATGCAGCAAAATCGAAGAAGTCCGGTTCAAGGACAGCAGAAATCTTTACTCAGGCATCATAATAATTTATCCGCTTTCGCCGCCGCCGCAGCCGCCGCCAACAACAACAGACAACAACCTCAGCAAATCAAAAGGAAAATCATGACGCAACCTCCGAAACTGGTTAAAATGCAAAGGGTGGAGCGGGCGAGCAACGGAAATGGAGCTATGGGAGGTAACGTCAAATCCCAGCTTCCTATCAAGCAACTAGCAGTTAAGAAAGAATCGACGGAAAACATGAAATCCCATGCAGCGGCTAAAGAAACATTCGACGATGAACAGAAGACCCATGAAGTCACGGCCGATTCGAGCATGAAGGAGGACAATGATAACGGAGACATGGAAGAGGTAAATTTATTTTCATTCTTTTTTTGTCTTTTTTGTTTAAATTTTAACCAAATTTTGAATCTTTATTAAATCAAATATTACCTGTTTTAAAAATGTAAAGATGCAGAATGAGGAAGGGGAAGGAGGCGATGAAAACGAATCCATCGGCTCAGAAGGGGATGAATCTCAACAAGGTCAAGGTATGTCGTTAATTCACTTAAAAGTACAAAATAGCTGCTTTTTTACCCCAATTCCGTAGCGTTTATGCAAAGCTTCAGACCATTTTTCCTTCTTTCTTTCACTTTTTATAATTCGTATCATCACTTAACCGATTTATATTACATTACACAAAACTTTCCTGCATTTCAATTTCAAGAAAACTTTAGTAGATGGCTTTCGTGAGCTTTTTGAGGTTGGTTTTTGGTTTGATCTTTTTCTACATTTGAGAGTTTTTGTGGTGTTTTTCTGTTAAATTGTTAATACTAACTACAGGGGTTTCTTTGAAGATTTATAATTTGAGACTGAGATTTCTTTACTACGTATTGATTCAGTCGTTTTCATTTCATCAATTTTCCACTTTCCCTACGGCATGTTTTCTGTAAAAAGTCGTTCCTAGTCCTTCATTCTGTGGCATTTCAATCAAAGCTCTTTATTCTCTGCTAATCTATAAACGCTTCAACTAAAACTTGCAATGCAGCCTCTGCTGGTAGACCTAGCAAGATTACTTATGGAAAAGAAGTTCGAGACTCAGCTTTAACTGCTCTCCAATCAGGAATGACACTGCGACAATGCTCAGAAACGTACGGAGTTCCAAAGAAAACGCTGTCAAAATGGAAAAACCGAGAAAGCAAAAATGATGGCGAAGAAGGTAAAAACCCAAACTGTTCACTTTATAATCATGAAATCTTAGCGAATCAGTTAAAAGTGGACAGATTGTTATAAATTGGTATTTATTTATTATCTTTCAGAATCCCCATCTCCACCACGCCAAGTGTTTCGCGTCAAGGATGAAGGTTCTCCTTTGACAGGCAATTCCAGCGGCATCATCCTTCCCCCGAAAACGACGATGGGCGCTCCCGTGGATTCTGCTGACCGAGCGGAGAGATTGAAGAAAGCGACAGAGCTTGCCCTTTCGGGTGTCACGGTGCGTCAGGCAGCGGCTCATTACGAAATTCCGAGGACAACGCTCTGCGCTTACATGAAACGCCGTGGTTTAGCTGCCAAACGAAATTTTCTTCCGCACAACAATGGAGCTGCATCTAATAAACGTGGTGGTAATATTCAAATGAAAACGGAGAATTCTGGAGAAACAAATGGCCAAATTCAAGGAGGGAGCTCTTCGCATTATGAGGACTTTCCCTTCTTAGGCATATCAGAGCTCATGGACGAAATGGGACAAGGCGGATATGACGCCGAGGCCTACGCGGACGGTGAAGAGGAGTACACCGACAAATAAAAAACTCATACAACTTCAGATCATCTAACGAAATTGTCGAATCAATTTTACGTATTATTATTTAGATCTAGTTTTAATTTATAAGTTTTGTACATAATTAAGTTATCAATTTATTATACCTATTATTATTAATTACCGCTGCACCATATACCCTTCATTCAATGAAATACAGTAGTGAGTGATATCTATCCTAAAAATACATTCTTTTGCCGATCTCAAAATGAGAAATATTTTTGTTTCAAAGATATGTCAGTAATATACAAATCAGCAAACACTTCACAAAAAATTCTTCGTTTATAGTTTTATAGTTATACACACATATTTCTGTGACTACAATATAAGATTGAAAAGATAATTCTGCAGGCGTTTCACCGAAAGATTTATGTAATTACAAACATAATATATTACAAAGTTTGAAATTTACTTCGCTGGTAGTTTAGTAGTTAATAGTTAATAGGTTGTTTTCTAATTTGATAAAAAATGAAACGTTTATGTGATTTTATTGTAATATTGTTTTATTTTACAAAATGTTAAGTCGTTAACCATAAGAAATAAATAGTCAAATAGTACTTGGTATTTTCAACTAGTTAGAAAACAGATGCAGTTGTAATAGAGTACCTTATCCATGTACTGTTTAAACGAACTTTTACATACGTTCTAGAACAAGACGTACACTCATTGTGATTTGATTCTAGATTAATTAACTATGAACTTTACTATACTCAAGGTTAGTGCATTTATTTGTCATTTGGTCTTCTAATTGTACAACTGTCAATTGACGGAGGGACCTTTTGTCATGAATTATAAACATTGTTTTCTTTAGATAAGTAAATTCATATTTATTGGAATTTTTAAGCAGAGGAATTTTCACGTATTAACAAACAAGCACTTTTTATGTTTTCATAGACTAATATACGACTTTTCTGCACGAGATATATTCCGTTGTTGTGATAAAATTTACATAATACTTTTACGAGTTTGGGTTGTTTGTGAGTGTTGATGTGATGCGACTAATGAATTTTGTGAGTTTTTTTATCAGACTACGAAATTATGGAAAGCGAGATGGTAAGAAAGTTGCTATAAATGAAAAATGTATTTTAGTATTTTCTAGTACGATTTACTACTAATCAGTTAGTGCCTGCGTTTATACGATGTATGGTCTGAAACTATCCAAATCGTTATAACGTTTTTCAGATTCTTCCTCACTCGTTCTTACATCATTCTCGACCATCCAAGAATCCTGCAAAAGTTCTGCGGAATCGACTAATTCTGAAGCAGGCACAGAGGATAGTGGAAATGAACAAGGTGATCAAATTTTAATGGCGAACCAGAAGATTGACAGTTTGACAAAAACTTTATCTCTACCGCCGGGAATTCGGCCAAAAAGAATTCGTGTAATAAGAAAGCACAAAGTTGAAGTATTAACGGACGCCGCACTATGCATTCTGGAAGGCATGACATTTCAGCAAGTATCTGAAAAATTTGATGTTCCTAAGACGACCTTGAGAGATTTTATGGTTCGCAGAGGCCTGCTTCAGCGGGGATTGTCAAAGAAAGCAGTGGTTGACGGAGACTTGGCTTCAGCGTCCACATCTTCACCAACGAAAAGTTCTCGTACAGATTAGAGATTAACAAAGTTGATGTTGATAAGATAAAAGTGGATTGGATGGGATCACATCCGCTTCCAAGCTGTAGGCTCATCGTATCAGTAAAACTTTACATTAGCATCACAATGTTTAAAGTGTATTTTCTTTTTCTACTTTTTGATAATGATGCTTTTAGACGCTACTTGTATTTGATTTGATCCTCAAAATGCAATTTAAAAATGTCTGTATTGTGTACGCATACTCATGTAGATTAGCAAAATTGTATATAATATCTACTATAATCTTTAATAATAATGAAGATATAACGAAACAAAATTATTATGAATGTACGTGAACTATGATGTAATGTGCCAAGTCAAAATCGAATTCTGTACATAAAGGCAATACAAAAATATTACTTGAATATTATTACTAAAATTATAATCCTTCAAAATACCAACAATGAAAAATAAATTTTTGTTTGTAAATTAATAAGACTCAGAAATTCAGCTTTATTTTCAACACAGTTTCTTGGTTCATACATGTTCAATTCATTGAGTGCATTAACTTGAACTAATGTTATTGTAATGTGCTTAAATAATCAACCTCCAACTTTTTTGTACATAGTAATACAAATTAAAATATTTACTTATTATTTTTTAATTAATTTGAAAGCATAACGTTGAAATCTACCTACCAATACTGTGCCTGTAAATAGGTGCGAGACGAAAGTGTACAAAAAAAATCTACTTTTTCATTCATTCATTCATTAAGGGACCAGCCGAATGTCAACTCAACTTACTAATTAATTAAATTTAATATTATGACAATGCCTCCAAAGCTAGGATTATCTTTTTATCTTAAAAATTTTTGCTGATCAATTGTAATATTTATCATTACCTATTAGTAGGTACAAATTCACAATTTCGTGATATAACTGGTACCTCCCAATTCAAGCCTACGATTTACTCGAAGAAACTTTCTTTATAATAGAGTCCATTTCATCAAGTAGGCTATTAATATCGGTATTCTTGTCGATTCTTGCGTACTCAACGTCAGAACGGGACAACGCGATGAGCTGAATCCATCTGGGAAGAAGTGTGGCCAACAGGCGAATGTGAGCAGTCGCATCCGCTGAAAACCAAATTATTATTAAAATATATGCAAAGTACCCTTTGAAATAAGGATAAGTTTTAATTAAACCAAATTACATTTGGACAGATTTTGAATACTGTGTGACATTCTATCAACAACCGTATCTAATGGCAGAGCGACTTTTTTCTCTGCGACCATCATGTTTCGGATGATTTTGATAAAATTGGGAAGCCTTTTCATCATCTGGAGTTTCTTACTTTCTGCTGGTGCCCTCGTCATGTCGCTGAGCAATTTTTGTTGCTCACGATTCCGTATCTATTAAACAAATGAATGAATAAATCAATCAATATTTCTCTTGCGGAAAAATATCTTTTACAATATTCTTAATTTCGAGAATCATCCACTCACCTTTTCTAATAAACTCTGCGAGACTCCTTTTAGCGCCTTTAGCTTTTCATTAGTCTTCTGAGATGTTTTTGGATGTGATTGACTCTTGGTTACTGCATTCTGCGGCGTGGAGCCTTCGTTACTTTCAATCATGAGTTTGATGGCCTGCTTCATTCTGGGATTTGCATTCTCCAGAATGTTCTGAGCTTTCGCTATTACTTCGCGGGCTGAGCTGATTTTGGTGGGCTCAGGCTTGATTGGTAGCGTCTCTTCTGGTGGTACGATATCAGGTACATCATCAATTCTAAATTGTGGATGCCACCTTGTGATTTGCTTATCGGCGGGCACAATTATCGGTGGAGCTAAGCTGAGCAAAAATTTCTGTAATATCGGGGAAGATAAAATAAATTCACCAGTAAGTAAAGCAACGATTTCCTGTCAATCTTATCTTAATATTGACGGAAATGTAAAATTGAGTCTAAATAAAAACTTAATTACCTGATGATGCTCAAGGCAAATTCTGATAAGAGCAGACTGAAATGCTCTACGCCTCTCCACCACAACGCTGGGTAATAAATCGACCACATCAATCTTGATATGAGTATCTTGTCCCACCTTCTGAAGTCCGAAGGTGTAGCAGCCTGGAAGCACGGTGGCCATCTGAGCTAAATGCTTTTCACGGAGGGCGACCTTCTGAAAAATTTCTAAAACGCCAGCTTTCACTTTCGGGAAGATTATGCTTTCCTTGCGTCCCTTCATAATCGCCAGAACGGCCTCAACTGCTACAAAAAGCTCCTTCAACATCTTGAAGTGGTACGGCAGAGATAAATCTGCTTCAATGTCTCCCGAAGATCCTTTTTCCGCTGGAGTCTTTTGAGCCAAGCCGTGCAATCTAAAATTAAAAGGTTTCAATAGAAGTGCTTGATGAACAAAAAGACAGGAAAGATAAACGCAGAAAAAAGAATCGTTTACAAAAGAAATCAAAAGAATAGATTGACATGAGTTTATGTAAATTACCTCTTATAAGCTGGAACAGTAGCTGCAGCCGTCCCTTTGTCTTCTTTATTGGCACTGCTCGTACTCTGTTCGTCAAATAGCCTCTTTTTTATTCTGTTATTAGTGGTCACGGTCACCAATTTACTCGAACTTGTCACTTTGCTAGCTGATAACTTTTCCAGATCAGCCCTTACAGGGTCTGCGGAGAGCGATGGTGAATAGAATTTGGTGGATGGGATACCACCTCGCGATATTGTTGCACCGCCTTCACTGGCGTTTGGTGCTGAAGCTGGGTCATTCTTCTTTGCAGGTGACGATAATAATAACGGAGCATTAGCTTCAGCCAACGTGCGTCGGAAGTCAGAAAGTTTCTGAGCTCCCTGGTTGATCCCCTCGAGAGCAGCCTTCAGGTCTTTTAGTTTCGTCTTTTTCTTGAGCAATTTTGCCACCTGTTCCGTTGTCATTTTCTTGTTCTTGGACTCTTTTGGAGGTGGGATCACTTCCTTCGAGGCATCTTTCTGAACAATCTCATTCTCTTCTGGCTTCTCTGAAGCAGTTGGTGGTTCTGGAGGTGCCGCAACTGCAACTTCTTGCGGTGGCAACGGTGTTTCTGTTTCTGTAGGTAGGGCTGGAGTAAGGGGCGAATGCAATAGAGAAGGATCGCCAGCAGAGTTGGAGGTGGTGATCGTTTGTAGTGGAGCTGGGCTGAAACTGGAACCCTCCGAAGCTTTCAGGTTCACGAAAGCAGATATCGTCATTTCTTTCGAACTCGAAGAAGCCACCACTTTCGACTTCGACTTTGGTTTTGCAATCTTCCTCTGCTTGGTCTCGGCTGCATTTTTCTTTTTCGATTTGGATTCCACCGAGTGTTTTGAGTCTTCTAACTGCTGTTTACTATTGTCAGATTTTTCAGAAACTGAAACATCGTTGAGCTTACGCTTACGCTTTGAAATGTCACCTTCCAAAATCACATTTGAAGATTCAACAGTCTTAATAGTGAAACCGTCCTCGAGAACGGTTTTCTTCAAAGGATTAACTTCATCCAGTTCTTTTCCGGTCCGAGGTCGTTTTCTCTGTGGTTTGAAGTACTGAGTAATGCTCGGAGATTGTGAAGCCGACATGATGGTTGACGATCCTTTTTATTTGACTTTAAACTGGCTAATAAAAGAAATGCAATCAACAATGAAATGTGCAATGACTGCGTTGAATCTAATAGTAAGCAATGGCAAGATGGCAATAGTAAACAATAACAAACTGTGTATTTGTACATGAATAACTGCTGTTCAAAACAATCTTGTCTATCTATAAGTAAAATATTTTTAACTAGCTGAACTTGAAACACTGCCCATAATCGAGTTTATTTAACAAATTACAATGCCTAAATATAATTTATGTTAGTAGTATGTTAGTTATATCACACTTAAAACAAAACACCTCGACCAAATTCATAGATGCTCAACTTTACTTTACTTCACTCTTATAATTGTATTTTGTGACTGACTTCGTCAAAAGCCAAAAGCTGACATAAGGAAGGCGGGCAATGGCAGTATTCTTTCATACAATTTACACGTTCCTTTGTTTTGCAGCTCTAAAATGCAGTATGATGATAAAATGCTAAAATCTTGTGCATGTGCTATGTGCTTACTCGCTTTGCTAAGCTCTTATCTTGGTTTGTATGATCGACATGACATCGACTGATTCACCTCACATACTCACTGTGAGTAACTCACATCAGAGTCTAACTAGTAGCTAGTCTGGTTCTGGTTTACTGTATTACTCTTTACTCTCTCTTGCCTCTTACTTATTCCAATATTTGTAAAGCATTTTTAAGGGCTTGAACTTTCTCACAGCACCCCCACCATAGTAAAAAGTAGATATTGAGGAGAAAACATGGAATTAGTTGGGAGTTGGGACCGTCTACACATTAGTCATCGAAAAAATGTCTGATCTGATTCTTGTATCATATCACATGATACATGAAAAGGATGGGAATTTGACGGAGATGAAGAATCTGCAGCTATTTGTTTATAATTGATAATTGAAATTGTTTAATTACCACAATACAAAAGTGTTAAAATCCGATAAATCCGATTATGTTATACATCAAAATTACCAGATTTTGACAGTGATCATGATTCCTTCTTTAAAAACTTTGCGTTACATAGAGTGTGGCATACATAGTGTGGCACATAACAAGACGTGCAAGTACAAAGTGTAAGCACTTTAAGTGTTTAAAGTTTAATACAACCGTTTTATTGAAAAGGCCCTTTTCTACAATAAAGCAAGGGAGAGTATATGGAATATGGAATAAAAGAATTTATGAGGATATACACATTTATGGAATAAAGAAAAATGACAAAAATGTTTATATGTAGAGGAAAAGCTAGTAATTAAAGAAGTTTTAGCATATGCAACAGTTTTTCTGATACTAGTGATATTTGCATTGTAAGGTAAAAAGGTTCTCGAGGTAGAAATCGTACGAATACATGGAAATTACACTAACGTAGGAAAATTATAATTATATCTGTCTGTAATGCCCTGTACGATGACCTGAACATCTATCTGTGTGAAATTCTCACTGGTACAATAAAGCAGGACCCATCATTTGTTGAGTGACAAAGGGTCAAGGCTGACATTAAATACGTATAAAAGGATTTTAAAGATAAAATTAAAAAGTAGTGCATGTGTTGCATTGCATATGGCTAAAACTAAAGCAAAAAAGTTCCTGACTCTGGCTGGGGCACCCTGAGAATGTTTTCGTTGGTCGAAAGTCGAAAAATTGACTACAACTTTTATCTACACAAATACATAACATATAAATAAAAGTGTGGTTATTTTATAACGATATGTTATATTTTATATGTTGTTGAATGCTTGCAATTAATTGATTAACAAACATTTTATTCGTAAAAGTGGTGAATTGGTGATCCGGCTTTTGGATGAATCTCCTTTTGTCGAGGTTCAAGGTATTATTGTTGGTGCTGACGTTACATTTATAAGGAGCTTGACTTTGACTCAATACACTACACTTACGCAGCGCAAAATCATTCGTGGAAATGGAAAAGAAAGTTTTTATTAAACTTAGTTTCGGATTTACAGAATTGAAAGCTAATGTGTTACATACACAGAGGTACAGAGCATAGCAATGAAGTGACAACCGCGCTTTTTCCTGTTTACAATTAATGATTAAGAAGGAATAATTCAGTTCGACTAAATATAAAAAAGACTGCAGCCCATGTCTTACTAGAAGCGAGGGTTATTGGTTGTCATTAATAAACCGACCACTTAAAAATTCTAAATGAAAACAGAAATGTAAAAAGTCTCGGTAATTCAACTCACTTTATTTTATTTACATAATTTTGAGTTTGTGTAGCCGTAGCCACACAAAGATTTTTCTCCTTTAAGATGTCTTAATAACCAGCATCACTTATTTGAAAAGCAGCCTTCGCTCATTCATGTTTTCAAGAAAATACTGACTCATTCAAAGTTTGAATTTCAAACAATGTCCAGAGTGGGTTCACTTCAGGACTCAGGACACATTAATATTGAACTTTTCAACAACAAAATTCTGATGGATACAAATGAGGATAAACCGTTTCTACGCAAAATCCGAATTGTACCATACACAGCCACAGCAAACCAAGACCAAAGTCAAAATTAGAAGTCACCTTCAATTTATGCATTTACATATTCGCGTATTTACGATAAACTTACAAAAAATGCATCTGAACACTTATACTTGAACAGTTTTTATATATTGCATTATAAATGCACACACTGATCACATTTTAAAGGCGATTGAGTTGAGTTAAGAGTAAGTTGCAAAAATGTTTACCAGCAAGCACTAATAAAGCACAGGTACGTTTTAATAATCTATGGTAGTATCGTTAATATATTTTTCGTGAACGGAATTCGTTAAGAAAATAAATTATCCCTTAATTAAGTAAAGCACCACGAATTTCACTTTTGTACATATTGATGTTTATTAAATGGCTAGCTTAAAGACAATTCATGGTATTCCTTTAAAAGTGTGACAAGCTCTTCTGAAATTTTTCTTTCGTTTTCTTATTATTTTGTATCCATTCTTTTATTAGCCTGTCGAATGTCGCTTCCCACTCGTTTTCACTTAAGATTTTAATGTCCTGGTCAATGTCTCTTATGTAGAACCGCCAAACCAGCATCTGAAGATGTACAGAGGAAGAACCAGAAACCGAAGTGCAATTTCAACTTACGATATTCCAAAAACAATTGCTAAGAAGAAAGCAGTATCCGTTGAGTTTTACAGGGATATGTGAAGTACAAAATGATAAATGATTGAGAGTAAACTCACATCATAGGTTAAATTAACTGGATAGCCCAGTTTCTTCGTCGCTATGTTTAAAGTGCGCCAGTCGCCAGTATTTTCTGAGGAGATCGTGTAAATGAGTTTGTCTCGTTGCTCCCTTCCCACTCGTGTATAAATAGTAGCCTATGTCTAGCGCAAACGAATTGTATCTGGTAATCTGGAAGCATAAATCATAAAGCATATTCATTGTAGATTTATTAAAATTTAAATTGGGACATTCTAATTAAAGATACTTAAAAACTTACCTGAAAGTTCATTATCACATGATCGACGATCTTACTCGCCTTCTTTAAAAACATCATATTCTTATTCCAGTAATTACTGAAAGAGTATCAGACAACGACGTTTTTAATATCAATCTATATTTAAAAACGTAATCTATAAATCCAGTTCGTTAACTATTTCCACATTCACCCATGGTTTAAAAGGAGCAACTGTTTATCACTGGAGTCGTACTTCATTACGTCGAAAATAAACTCTAATAATTTCCCATTGAAAGACTTCAGTGTGGCGAGCGCTGCGTCGTTACCGTTAATCTTTCTTTCCTGTTTACAAATGATTTACATAATAAGTATACTTAATTGAGCTACTTAATTAATATTAACAGTTTAATTGAATTTGTATTGTTTGGTCATATAGCCTATATGATATAGGTAGGGTTTTGAACCTCTAGAATTCTTTTGACTGTTTCCTTCTTCCGGTAGCATTGCATAGAATATTGCATGGTGCTTGGCTAAGGTTTTCATTGCCACTCTGCATATTAATTTACAATGAAGTAACCATCAATATCATATCACTTTAATAAGATTCAAGAAGACTCAACCAATTTACATTATTTGTGTTTGTTTTAAGGTGGTCATTGATTACTTTGCAGCTTTCACGTCCTGCATCTCCTCGTTATTCAGAACTACATAGCCCTTGTTTGATACGAGATTTTCAAGGACGATGATTTCATGCCCGTAATAGCAACGTGGTGGCACCGTCTGCCGTGGGTTGATGCCGAGAAGTTTTTTTGGCTGTGCAAAGCAAATGAAAAACAATGAGTGACATTTCATTTTACTTTGTTGTTTGTGTTGTTTCTCTGTGAAGGTTTTTACTTCACAAAGATTCAGAAAATTCAAGTCTCAATCTACCCTCTAGATGTGCAGAAATGTTGCGCTGCTGGAACATACTTTGTAAGAAATGTAGACTCCTTCTCGAAAGATTTAAGCTCTTCAATAAGTTCCCTGTGTGAAGCATTTTTGAAGTAACCACTTGTTGTTGGTTGGTATCCCGTTGAAAGGATAATCAATAATAAGGGATTTATTTAGATGATAGTTACTTAATTGAAATGACTTTTCGTTCTTCAAAACTAATGTATCCACACCGTCGTTTGAGATTTTGAGGTTCTGAATAATATTGTAAATTTTGATTAATACCACGCGATGATTGAGTGAAAGTGACTAAAGGGGAACTTATTTCGGTTAGAAAGTCAATTTTTGATTCTAATTTGCGGAAGAATTATTTGCTCAGAGTATGTATGATGTATGAATGATAAGTTTGCAAGCTTCGGAGGATGGCTTAGAACAAGTTGGAGGAAAAAACGATCAAACCAAACGTATGTATATAACTTAGATGTATGCAATGAGCCCGGTAATTTCCAAACGTGAAATAAAAAGTCGTGTTTATATTCAATTAATATATACTTTAAACATTTATTATGCATAATATATATTTATATATATCATCCGGCATCCAAATACAACAAAACAGCACACAAAGATACAATAATGATAATTGCTACAGACGCGTTTTATTTCTAGTTTAGTATTTTATATGATGTATCTAAACGTTAATCATATAAATAAACCATACAGGATAATTTTGACCGTTATGAAATTACAGTATGTAGAATATATCATAACATAGATATGCAACAGATATTAAAACAGCACAAGATATTAAAAACAATTTGATAGATGAATTTCACCAAAACATTCCAATTAGAGGTAAATAAGTAATTTTGTAGTTGTCTTAACGAGATGAATGAAGGAACTTCAATATTTATAGAATCTTGAGAAGATTGTTAATTACTTTCTCTTTATAAAAAATATGTCAACATAAATCCTCAGCAAACTATTTGTTAATTAGTGCATCTTCAATTTTCACTCTTTAAGTATAAGGTTTTCTCAGAGTACTAAAATGTAAGTGTTTCTTCAGCAGATGCCAAACGATGTCAAAAATTAAATATTATAATACATTCATTTTATGATATTAGCTCGATATTTACTAGTTTACATAAGAAATTACAAGTAGACTGGTGACAATAATATTTATATTTTACCTTATATTTTCATGACAAAATATTTGGTTGATTGGACAGAACTAAGAAGGTAGTTGTTGGAAGAATAAAGATCAACAGGTGAATGAATAAACTTCACTGTGGAAATAAGATTATTCTAAGGAAAAAAGTGGTCGAGTATCTGTCAATTAAGATGAAAAATATTAATTTGTTTCGGTAGGAAGTTGTAGTAGTAGTTTAATTCATCATTTATTGTAACTTTCATTTTTTTCTAATTTTTAGTCAATCTGGTCAATTTTGGATTGAAAACATTTTCTAAGGCACGAACGAGGTATTTGTCAGTGTTGGCTGATTAATCACAATTTTGTTCCCAAACACTTAAAGCATTAACGGCAATGAAAACTTCTTGGCTAATCTGAGACTGTAAACTGTTTTATTGTTAATTTCCATGAATTGATTGTAGTTCACCACTAGCGATTCATAATATAATATAAAGTTTATTTTCGTTTGTTTGGAAGCATTTTGGAAAGTTTTACAGTACTTGGAATGAGTAGATTTCTCTGAGCTTTCAAGAATCGTATGAAATAATAGTTGTGTAATTGTTGATTAATTTTGTAGTGATAGTGATTATTTAATTGGACGTCTGTTGCAACTGAGCTATTTTTACAAGCAATGGTACCGTGTAGTTATTAAAATCTGAAGCCACTCGATTTTTATTTTACTTAATTCAAGTTTACAGTGATATTGCAACCAAATGCTGATCTAGTGTTGAACATACTTTTCTAGGTTTTAATCTAAATACATACGGATGAAAACTGACAGTCACAAAAGTGTGAATGCTTCATTGTTCATCTGATTTGTGAATAAAATATAATAATCTATAGATAATGCTTTAGTTATAATACAGAAAGGAAAAAACGGATAATTAAGTGCCGGTTTCGTCGTAATAAAATGAACTATCAAATTCACAAAATTATGATCAACATAACTGATTCTGTTCTGTCAGACAACGTCGTCAACTACTTATAACAGTAATTAATTACATTTACAATTACAACTTTCCTATTCTGAATTGACCAACTACTACATAAGTTACTGTTACTTTTATGTACATGATTCGAATTTCTTGTGTTTTGTTGTGCGTGCACGTGTTTTTAATGGAATGGATAGAATGGAGACATATCCGCACCTATTCCTGCAGATTTCAAAAATCTATTATTGATTCAAAAACTACTTATTATCGCTATTTTATTATTCTTACAAACAATTACCATATTTATAATAATGAAAATTTGTAGTTTCTTTAAACACTAGACATAATTATACGCTCTATCAAAACATGCATAAAATAATAAAAAAAACTTAATTGTCTATGATCTTTTCTTTAAATGTGACGAATTGACAAAGTAGTTTTAGTGTTACTTCTTTAGTAAATTCAATCCAGCTTCACTAATCATTACCACTTTATTCATGTGAGATGTGAAGGCAGGAAGGGTATGGATTTTCTCCAAGTAAATTCCCAACAGAATTTATCTACTCAGTAATTGGTATTAATTTGCTAGAAAATATTTGAAGTGGTTTCGTAGTTTGTCATCGTCTTCGTCAGATTACGTGGTATGTGTGTGATTAATAGCGTTTTGATGTTAATTAGCCAAAAGTAAGAGATATGGAAACTTATATAAAACATAAAATGTATTTTTCTCTCTATATTATACAGCATAATAAACTATTTACAGAATGAATAATGATTCGTAATATTATGAAATATTACGATGTTTGTTTACAGAAAGCAAGTAATTGATACAATGTTGTAAACTAAAAACGGTGGCATATGCTTCAAGTAACTACAATTAGGCAATGTACGGTATAAATATTATCTACTATTGTATATGTATTTTTATATTACTGAACATCTGGGACCCTTGCGTTTAAAATACCTATTTTAAAATCAATTTCTGTATACTAGACGCAACGAGTACATACGATTTCATTCAAGCGACTCTAGGAGTTTCGAGTGCAAATATATGATTAAGGTTTTCTCTCTAAAAATGACTAATTCTCATTATCCATAGAATGATTGATCCTACTAATTAAGTCGCATCGAATGCGTAACATATTTAATAGTGATCATAGGATATAAATTGTAAACACAATGATATTTTATTACACTCTATTTGTCACACCGTGTGGCTTGCTTTTTTGCTGTTCATGACGCAGTAAAAAATAATGACCGATTTTACACTAGGCATCCTACTTCTAAATGTTTTATGCTACAAATCCTTAATTTATGCTTTCATATTGCTCCAAAATATCAAGGGTTTAGTAGCAAATCTCATTGGGCATCCTGAGACAAGCAGACACGCATTAATGAAAATAATAATCTTATGTACAATTGGCGAAACCCTTTTTCGCCATCAATTCACACTTTTCAAGTACAATTATGTTTTATGCTTTGAAAATTATGCTAGCTAAGTATAAACTATGAAAATAAGAAAATCATAATGAGTGATGATAGATTCCTCTGGATAATTTCGTATTTCAGATGCACACAACTTTACTCTACCAGCATTGCATCCCTGGATTGAAAACTGCATGGAGCAAAGCGAATTCTTAAACTGGAGAAAAAATTAAGTAAAAGTGTGGTCAGAGAACAGTGTATCGATGATACACTTTAACCTCACGGACTGAGTCCATATGAGATTATTCTTGATATTAATTTGGTATAATATTTTATGTACAAAAAAAGGTTTGTGAGAAGACGCGATACTCGATAATATATAAATTTGTCGACTAAATATAATTGAATTGTCGCTCTTGTTATATCTTGCGAAAAATATTTATGTAGATCCGTATTTACACTTGGTATTTTATTTATGCATATGTAAGACAGTATTAAATTATCAAAACTAAAAAGCTACTCTGTTCCCGTTTTACTCATTTTCTTAAAAAAAAACTATTTACAAGTTGATTGTTGATACCATACGTAAACGTAAACTGGTACAATGATTAGTGAACAGCTTCAATTCAACTTATAATGAGGCACGATATAAAGCGGAGGGTTGTTTGGTTGGTGATCGTCTATTTTTATATAAAATATTATGATGTTATGAATTAGCGAAAATGCAGTTGTACACCCTCTTTTCGGTTTCTCTTAGTTAAAGCGATGGCGTTGGTTTTTAGAGGTGTACACTTGTTTCTTTTTGCCAACCACATTCCTCGAAATGTATGCTAATCAAATTGACGACGTTATCTATGTACGTAATAGCAGCAGCGTCCTTTTGACTCTGTATAAAAACAACTGCGTTATTGCTAACTTCCTAAAACTAGCATTTTATCGTGTTTATTATGTGTATGTACAATTTTAAACGTATTTACACTTTAAATTACTATTTCTGGAAGAAGGAAATTCTAGAGAAGGATGACAGTGCTGTGGCATAATAATCCATTTAGAAAATCATTAATAATCAAAAAGTAGCAAGAATACGATGAAGTTGGTACTGTTTCAAAAATACAAAATAAAAAGCATCTTTTTTGGTTTGTAACTCTGGTAAAGTATGTAGGTATATAATAATTATAACAATGCTTTCTCTATGTGTGTACGTACGTTCTAAAAGATTGGTTACTCTTACTTTAAGCTACTCTCATACAGTGTGTATTAGTCGTAGATTAACTATCAAAATTAAATATGTATTATTGTACGCACGAAGTGTTATTTGTAACTCGATCATTGTTGCCTTCGGAACCCGTAAAAGGCTTCATTCTCGATAAAATATGACAAAACTTGGAAATGGAAAGATTCTTCAATTCTCATTTGGTAAGTGGTAGAAAAACTTGTAAAACGTTTAAGAACTGATTACATTCGAGATATTATTGCTAAAAGTAGGTATTCTATGATTATGATTGAGTTGTTCATAACCAATATATATTTAAATCTGTTGTTATTTTCATTCTGAACGGTAATGTGTATTAATATCTGTATATAAATTAAAGGAGAGGGTAATTATAATTTAATGATTCTAGTCTCCTCCGGTTGACACATTATGAATTAAGTTCTGGGGGCCGCCCTCATTGTTGTTGTTATTGTTGCCAATGCCAAGGATTTTCTTCATCGGATTCCCCTTCCTTGACCGCTCCCTGTCCATTCGCTCGCTGTCCGAAAGATTGCTGTTGATCCGAAGAGATAATGCTCCGTCCTGATCATCGTCCATTTCGTCGCCATGTTCAGAAGAGATGTCGTCCTCGTTCTAAAGTAACAAACAGAAAAACAATTAAATAACGCGTAAATATTTTTATAACCGTATGAAAAACTAAAAAGTCAGCCTAGCAGTGATCTACTTATTTAATGCACAATTCCCAGGAGAAAATGATCTTGTAAGCCGCTACTATTTATCAATACAGCATAATATAACAGACTCAGTGATTTATGACCGTTGGCCATGATAATGAGGGTGCTGCATAACATCTTTTCTACTGGGTATTTCTATCATCATCGCTGTTTTCCATCATTCTTGTTTTGCTCTTTGCATTAGTTATCATCGTATCACTCGCTTTTTTGTTTCTCTCAACTTACTAACTTGCTTGAGAAATCATTTATTTTCGCTGTTAACTTTGCAGGGTTATTACAAGAGAGTTATTAAACTGGCGAACGGTCAACAACATAAGATAATCTGCTTGACTATTTATTTTATCAATTTTCTATCTCACATGAATGAGGCAACCAACCTCATCATCACCACCACCACCAACCACCATTAAAAACCTAAACACAACGCCAGGCATCATAGTAATCATCATCATCATCGTTTTACTCACTGCGGCTAACATCAACAAAACGCTTGCTGCCAGTTCTGCACACCAACCAATATCAAGATCCAAAGCAAGAAAAAAACGTTACCATGCTTCATGCAAGGCTGTTAGCTAACATGGTTCTTCTCTTGTCGAAGCTTTCTATTTTGCCCTAGTTTACATGTTCACATGCAGTCACGCAGGAGGATAACAGCTACACAGGCAAGCAACATTTTTTTCAAAAATCTGTGCAATAATCCTGTGGTGGCTGGGATGGAAAATGATGATGATGGTGGTGGTGGAGGTATAACCTAACCTTTCTATAAAAACTGGCTATTACTATAACCACCTCTCACCAGTACGTTTGTCTGTAGAATTTTTTGCCTGAGGCAAGCTACGATAATCAGTGCTCAAACATAGTAAAAGGTGATATTAGCACAGCAGTTAGCTTTTGAAATTATCTGAAGAGCGTATGAAAGCCAGCCACTCTACCCACACATGCTTTAATTCGGTTTCTATCTCATTTTTCACACAAAAGGGAAAATTTCCCTTTTCTCTGACAGCGACACCATTATGGACGGTGGGGTAAATCAAAGGTTAACTTACTTGTACGCCCGGGTCGTTTTCCTCATAATTTTCCTGTCCGTCGCAATCCTCTTCGTCTCCGTATGATTGGTCCTGTTGCATTTCCGATTTCAATCCCTATTCAAAGAAAATTAGGGTACATTTAAAAAATATGTTTCATGTCAAATAAAAAGAAATCGAAACTGCAAAGTCAAGATAAAGAACATACGTCAACGTGATTTCTTTCATGTGCAGCCATGGAGTCCTCCGACGCGGCGTCATCATCCTCCTCAATTTCCGAGCCCATGGTAGAGTTAAAAGCTGGAAGTGGTAAACCGGTCGTTCTTGGAAGATCGATTCGGCGTGGCGTCTCCTTCTTCCTGCGTTTCGCCGCCTGGCCACATCCACTTCCTTGGCTTCCGCTCCCGGACTGTGGGGACCCGGCAGAGAGGGAGAGTGGGAGAGGCAAGTTGGATCCATGAAGACTGGTGAGTGAAATGGCTCCACCAGCTGTGGCGCCGTGGTTGGACAAATCAATTCCCATCATGTTGGCAGTTGCTGTGATGCCAAATTTTTGCCATGCCTGATGATTGTTGTTTGAGTTGTTATTGTTGGCTGCAGCGCCAAGAAGAGAGGCGTGGAGGGTGTGTCCATTTCCATTGCTGGTGTTACCATTTGGTCCATTGTCATCCTTAATGCCCCCGATGTGATTGTGGAGATGACTGATGCTGCTGTTGTGACTGCCATTCGTCGTCATGTCCATCGTTCCGTTCGATAAATCTTCATCCATTGAGTTCTGAGCGTCTCCGACTCCTGGAATGCCCACTTCGTTGGAGGGTGAGCCTAAACCCTTTATCTGAAGAGACTCTGCTGCTCGCAGAAGGAACTGGAGTTTCTCCTGGTGGACGCTTACTTCGCCGCGGTACATGAACTCAACGAGAGCCTGGATCTCCCAGAAACGCATGTCCTTGAGAAAGATGATGGGATGTGGATTGGGGTTCTCTGTGAGTAACTTCTCGAAATACATGGAACAAGCAGAGAGGACCATCTTGTGACACTTGATCGTTTTGTCTTCACACCAGAGAGTTACGTCAACGAAATGCTCCTGAGAGCGGAGTTTTGAGAACATGGATACAATGTTGGAGTCAAAGTTTCCCCATCTGACGCACAAAAGTTGCTGGGGTGGAGAATCCTTCGAATTTGGTGGAATCGGACTTGTGCATCCTCCAGCTGAACTGCTTCTGCCACCTGTGTTGTTTCCAACTCCACTTCCAATGCCTCCTGAAACTGGAGTGCCTTGATGCAAGGGCACGGCATGAACAGACTGCGGTGACGGTGAGTTCATAATGTGCTCTGCAAAAAAAAACATTTAAAATGAAATCAGTTAGCAAATCACTTTTAGAACGAAACAAACATTGTATACATTTCTATCATGAACAGCTGAGTTGAAAAGTTTCCGTTCGATACCAGATTACACGAAACGAAGATTATTATTATTATTATGAATTATTGTTATATTTATCCATTTCCAATCGATTCATCGCTCATCACTCATTTATGCATTCTATTTTCTCTTCCTGAAGTATGAAACGTTCGCTCGCTTTGAAATTGAAAAGGCGTTTCGCCTAGCATTAAAAGTTAAAACCAACCTGTCTCTTGCTTAATCGTTGCTGCGTTGTGTTTGTGTTATAAATGCGAATTGTTGAAGATGCACACCGCCAACGGTTTAGTAATACCAAAGAAGGCCAAAGTGAAACGTAATGATACGTTACGCTGCCTAACTACTCGCCTTGCTTGATACTAACTAGCAAAACGTTGATATTTTAATTTCTGCTATTTAACTCTCAAAGACGCGATTTCTCTCGCTCCCTTATAAGCTTTTTATGACTCCTCTGCTGTCCTGTTTAGACTTTCATGTTACGCTTCGAAAGATGCGCACAGTGGAGAAAATGGTTTCCCACCGTTTGGACTGCATTCGTTACATTTTCCTTCACAGCCATTACCGTCTCGCCAAATTACTCAACCGATGGTTTAAGACACTTTTAAAAGTGAAGAGTGGCGCTAAAGGTTAAGCAGTTCTCGTAAAAACGCCAGGAAGAAGATTTCTTGAATGGCTCATAAATGCGACTTAACTTTACGTCATGTTCGGCCCTCCCAACCCCCCAATAAACTGTAAACCACCTAAATACTTCCTTTAGGGTGGCCGATTCATTTGAAGTGACAAGAAGTGAAGAAACCTCAGAACCTCTTGTTTGTAATTGGAAACATTGCATTACGCAAATTGCAATCTTTCATTTTTACTCTTACTAGTTTTTTTCTTGATTGCCTTTCGGATAGTCGATGCCACGAATGACTACTTCGATGTCGGCGACATCGACAGAGAATGGAAGTGGAATTGCAAAGCCGTCAATTCGGTGAAGTGGTAGAAAAAAGTAATTACAATCACAGCGAGTTTCGCACAAGAAGAAAGATAGCTTATTTTTTCATGATTAGGATAAAGCGAAGGATAGCAGGTTTTCTGTGTCTCTGGGTAAGAAATCATACCTACCTACATCTGCTCACTGGTCACTGAAACTTGTATGAATGGAGGAATGAATGAAGGTGGTTTGCCTACATTTGCTCTCCTCAAGCAACCCAACTGACAAGTCAAGCCTGGCAGTGGAGCAGTTGCAGTTAGTTGTGGGAATACGTCGACGACAACAGTCATAATAATAAATAATAATGGACCTAGTTGCTAATTTCTTTCCACTTGCTCACTAGCTAAGCAGAATTTATGTAGTAGTCGCCTTCTCTACCGGTTGCTTTGCTTGGCCGGGTGTTAGTTTTCTGTTTGAAGAACAGTCAATGTAACATTTTTGACAACTGAATGGCAAATTTATACATCAGGATAGCGCTAGACCAAACTCGCTCTTTTGCCAACTTTTCACGATTTTCATAATAATAATTACTATTATTGTTGATGAAGGTAGTCTGAGCTTCTATGAAGAAAAAAGCGCATTCGTGGTTAACAAAAAAGTTGAGGTAATTAATACTTTTAGTTGTTAGCTGTCCTTTTCATGTCAGGTTCAATCTTCTTGAACGACCGGTATTAAGAAAGTGGGAGGAAGTGAGGAAGACGGAAGGTCTTAATTTAATCTCACAAATGATTTTATTGTGTTACTTTAAGTAACTACAATCATATCACGTCCTTTGGATCTTGGCTTGGAAGGCTGCCTTAATTCCCTGTATAATAGAGTTCATAGACCCTTTTGGAGACTTCATAGGTCACAGAGTAGGTCAATGACGATCATCATGTCGACAAAGGAAAAAATGACTGTGCTTGTGAATACTACTTGCATATTTTTCTGCACAATCTGCTTTGGAATAATAAGGCAAGGTGAGAGTGTTAACGACCGACGAAGGCTCCCTTTGTTTAATCATTCATCGTCAGTCGTTTCCAACCTGTGACTTTGTTACGTTACCACAACAGTACAGAAACAGACCTTGTATTGTTGCATGACTGACAATGCGTTTGCATGTAAGCTTGCTGCAGGCAGATAATTTTTCTAACTTTACTTAACTTTTTAAAGTTTGTTAGTGGTATGTAGTGCAGAGAGCATAAAACTGGCATTTGTTTCAATCTGGGCTTATCATACCACGTTATCAAATCCTTGGTGGTTTTTACCGCAAACTATGTAATTGGTAGTACCATAGTTTTCAATTTGGAGACAAAAGTTGACGCTAAAAAGGTGAATGTCTACTTAATCCCGATTTATTTTCACCATAAAAAGTAGCTGAAAAATGGTCGGACGTGACTTTTTCATCGCTTTCTAAAAAGTACGAGTAATGCACGCAGCTTTTCCAACCTAACAAAACACAATGCGCAGTTTTTCATAAGCACTACTATAAAATAATAAAATAATCAGATAACTCTGCCAAGATGAAACCCTTTTTGAGATGAATTTTAAACATTTTATTAAAAAGTTATGCAGAAAGGAAGGAGGGATGCTTTTTGAAACAAAGAGGCTTTCATAGAAAAAAAACTGGTAACGGGAGCATGGATCTAGGACACCTTGAACTTCCAACCGTGCCGAGTTAGAGATCTACATCACAACACAACAAGCAACAAAGAAAAACCTGAGTTAAGCTGAGAAGGCATTACTTTAAAAAAACGAGTCAATTTTGTTCCTTTTCTGCTTGCTAGTTTTCGCAAGCAAGCGCAAAGTAACCAGAATAATAGAAATAATTTTCTCGTGCGTTTTTACCGATTACCGACTAATGTAGCTGCAAATACAGTATACCTACATATTATGTATATGCACAAACCTTATAACCTTTTCCAACGTATTGGCAAAAGTGTAAATCGATCCATATACATATCAGCGGTCACAATATGCATATTGACGGTCTTTAGTTTTCTGCATGAATTGCCTTTGCAAAGAGAAAGATAAGCGAATCCACACGCCTCTTCATACCCTACCGTAAATGAACATTAAAGTAACTAACTAACTAAACCTCCTCACAAAACGTACATGCAAGCTAAACTTGATAGTCCTTGTTTTCTAGTGCCTTTTGGACATTTTAAAAAAGAAACTGGTTTTTCATTGCTAGCTTTCTGCATCTTTGCTCGCTTCAATTTAAAAACTCCAAATGTTACCAGTGGAGCAAACCGAATTGATTCGTAACATAAAATCCTTACTCGGCACTGTGGTTATATAAAGTATAAGTCGAACATTTATAAAAATTAGGCCAATTCCTTCGGCTATTAAAATCGGATACTCATTTCTCGTCCTCGATGCCCGTATCAATACATAATAAATACATAAAAGACATCGTTGTTAGGTTACGGTTTTCATCAAAAGACTTAAAAGCAATATTATTGACTAATCTTGAAATTTCCCAAAATTGCTCACAGTGCTCAGGGATAATATTTCTCAAAACATTATTTCATCTAGAATAATACTATCAAATCTGACAGTTCAGAAAGCTTTTTCACAAGTCACGTACGCAAAAAAGTGTTATTACACATTTTTCAAAAGTAAGAATTCAGTACCTTCTGAACATTGCAAAGAAAATGAGGAGGCGTCGGTATTTTGAAACATTCGTTGCATTGCATATAAAGTAATTTTTGCCGATCTTATCCTGTATAATTCGTATCAGTAATAAATACATTTCTGCTGGTTTTACGATAAAGTAACTAACGAAACAATTGTTTCATCGATAATAAGTTACCTATAGGTAGATACGCACTTTATGATTTGTATGTGCATTGCCCACTATTTCATGGTTTAAAGGTAGTCTACATTTTTTCAAAATTTTATCTTCTAATTTTCTCACTGTTTTAGCACCATTCGTTCGGGCACATTAGGTTCGTTTGTAAGTTGTACAAAA
Source organism: Cyphoderus albinus (assembly GCA_021029165.1). Lineage (NCBI taxonomy): Eukaryota > Metazoa > Arthropoda > Collembola > Entomobryomorpha > Paronellidae > Cyphoderus > Cyphoderus albinus. The sequence continues at coordinate 73,543 of VYYJ01000014.1, read as the reverse complement.
GAAAAGCCATAATGAAATTTTCCTACGAAGATTTGTGGTATGCATTCCTCGTAGCTAATAAACACCGGTACCATCCATAAAGAAAAGCTCTCAAATTAGGTATATGAACCATGAGAAATCTGCTCAAGTTGAAAAAATCACTCGAAAATTGGCATTTTTACTTTGAGCGAAAGAAGAGCGCAATTGCTCCACGTACAACTCAGTCCGTCTTTTGTATTTACTTTGAGAGATGCCTCCATTCCATCCAACAACCAAAAAGAGGTAGGCATCAGCGAATCAAATATTTTATAAAAAAATTATTTCATCATTATAACACCAAATGTTTAACACGAACGAACAATAACAGAACGGCACGGGAATCAGTGCACGTGCAAGTGGCGCTTTCAAGATGATGAACTACTTTTCATTTTTCAATATAACTCTATATAAAAACAAACGATCGCTATACCCGTCTTTAGCTTCAGCGTTTTATACATCCCCGTATAGTGATTTATTGAAATATCCTATAAAATCTGTTTTACCTAAAATGTTATATTTGGTTTTAAAAATCAAGCTGTATAAAATCATACCAGTTTCTGATATTTTCTCTGTTTATGGAATTTTCTTCTGGTACAGTCAGAAACAAGAGCGTTTACAGTTTTATAACAAAATAATTATGTAGAGAAAGGCTAGTGTCTCAATTAACAGATTTGTGGTTAGTTAAGACAGACTTTGGTATACGAAATATGGTAAAGTTGATGATGATCATGAGGATGCCTAAACGTGAAGTTGTCTCTGTTTTTGCTATTTGACCAAAAAGCCTTTTTGGACTGTGTGCTGAATGAATCTATGATGTGCCTACTTCAGTTACACGTACGTACGCCTCTGGACTAGTTTCACCAAATGCCTTTACATACATTTGAACACTAACCAAGCTGAGGCAGATTGATAATAAAAAATAATAATGATTCGTTTGAATCACTTGTCATCTATACCGGTACATCTGTGTCTCTGCTTACAGGAGATAACTTTATGTACCGTTAAGCGTTATATGGAAATCATTTTCTCGCTTGCCCGGTTTGGTAGGATGCTTTCTGAATTTTATGTTCCAATGAACTGAATCTTCTTTCAGCCTCGCCAACTTGAATAAATAAGCTCCTTTCTTCATCGTCTTCGTTTACTTGTTGTCAAACCACACTCATACGATACTTGTTGACGTACAGTCAGGGGCTTGCTCGCTTTTTTTGCTGACGATGTTGAGTTGACGTAGAGGTTACATTACATCTTAACTGATTACCAACAAGGGGAGATACATAATTTTCCCTACAGATTTGCATATTCGTACAAAGCGAGCGCAAAAATTACTTGTAAAACACAAAAGACCTCCTTTCTCGTTACATTATTGCACCGCTCAAAGCAACCCGAAGAACGAAAAGAGGACGATGATAACTACGATAATATTTTAAATTAAATTTAATTTTCCGACTTGTCAACTCGTAAATGATTACTGTCTGCCTACATACTTCTCCAGTAACAGGATGCTCAGCTACCATCCAGTATTTGCAATATGTACAGAGATTTTTTGCTTGAGAGGAGTGAGGAAAGGCGGTGAATGTAATTTTTAGTTAAACAAAGCAGTCGGCCGACTAATAGCAAAGCGGAAATACACACATGAACACACTTCGCATCTTCATTTGACTTTTTCGTCCTTTTTAGGACACCGACAATTTCAGCTTTCATTTAACACTCATAATCAAAATGGCAATAAATACTACAGAGAAGATTGATTTTAAATGCATAAACGGTTCAAAGTTACCCATCGTTAACTACGAAACTAATCATAATAAAAAAGCGTATATAAAACTGGGAAGGAGGATTTAATTTTTGTAATAGTCGTTTTATGGATTTGTTTTCTCTCCTTTGAAACAGTCATTTCACATGGAAATCCGCGTATCGGGTTGAGGCATCTTTCTTCTCGTTATTCTTTTCGTCATTTCCCGTTTCGCTTCAGTGGGGCTTGTCAACTCCCACTTTAATGCGTTATTCATAAATTTTATGTGCAGGCATTCGTATTCCATGTTCCATTTTAATATCTAAGCACTTCCCCCAGCCACTTGATAGTTACTTACGACGATGCGTGCGCACAGGTTTCAAATTATTTCAGCATTTTTATACTTTGTACGCACACAGAGATTTTAAGACAAAAGAAAATGAAAAAAAATGTAATGGAAAATAGGAACTGATGTAGGTTATAAAATCCTACCTACTTTTGGGTACTCTGACAAACAACCTGTTGCAATGGCTGAGCATAAAATAAAATAAAGCGAAGTGTGTGAAGTGCCTACATTCCTTCGTCTTGTTAGTTGTTAGTTCCCCTAATTTTCAGATTCACTGACCTGAACGATACTTACATTCAGAGTTGATTATTACGACGAGGCGATAAAAACCTTCCTGTTTTCTTTGCCTGCTTCTGCTTCGTTGCCTGCGCACTCCCTCACTTGGCTTCTGCGTGATATATGACTGTACCAAAAATAAGACATTTTCGTTCGAGGATGCAGAAAAGAGAAACAGGAAGGTACCGAAACCTGAACACACTTAAATTCCGACTTGGTGCAGGAACCATCTCTGCGCCTGTATAGATTTACATTAATGACATGCTACCATAACACAGTCCAATGCAAACGCACACCTCAGATTTGAGATAGCTTCTAGAGTTCTAGCAATAATTTCTAGTTAGACGTTTTTGAGACGTTAACCCATTTTATTGCCGAACACTTACTTTTTTACCAAAAGGAAGTCTAACGAGTCTTATTCATTATGTCGACGGTGGGTGGCGAAAGACCAATTAACTACTGCATTTTATTTTATGTTGCTCCTTTGCTCAAGTAAATGGCTCGATTGAAAGGAAAAACTAATTGTACGCTAAGCCAGGCCAGTAAGGGCTTTTTGGCTCCTACATTTGGAAACTGCTGCTTTGTAATTAGTAATTTACAGTTTCGTTGGAATCAACTGTCGATATGCCATGAAACGGACTTTGCAATCATTTTGCTTGAATTATGTATCAGTTCAGGAACAACTTTGTACAACACTGAAATTATGAACATTCTAACCCTTCAGAGAATATTATTATTTTCGTAAAACGAATCCAATTGCCGTAGATTAATCTTTGAGTCAGAAAGCAAAATACATCAAATAAAGAAGGAACGCCTGCACATTAAATGTAATCAGACAACTAATATTATCCTACAATGGTAGTTCCTGAATACAGGTAAAACGTTTTAGCAGTTTTTAATAAAATAGTTTATGGTAAATTTTTCTTTGAAGCAAACTCTAGATCTGTAAATACCAGTTTCCTTTCTTAACAAAAAATTTAAAGCTCCTCATATAAACACATTAAATATCGCATTTCCACTTACATCAATATTGACGGCTAGAGCTAAAAATTTTCGCAAAGCTGAGAAAAGGAGAACAAAAACGACTACGAGTACATTAATAAGGATTATATTCATTAAAGAGATGAAATGTTGGTAATTGGTGATATAATCAGCAATTATTTTGACGACCTTATAATTTTTGTGCACAAAAGCGTCTTTCATAGTTTACCCTTTGCCAGCTTCCATCGTCCATTTGCCGGGTAATAGGAGTAATAAATGAGGCTTATGTTAAAGTAAAGCCCGGCAAATAGACTATGGAAGCTGACAATGATAGTACAAGTATTATGTATATGCCCATCATTTTTTGTCTCTTTATGTAGCTATGTACCATCATCATTTCAGACTTAAGCTGTCATTAAAGTTGGGGAATCCAAAAGGGAAAATATCGGCCATCGCCACCATGATCAGGATTCTATCTGGGTAAAGGCTACTTGAATGACGGTTGTTGTACTCGCCTCGTCTCCCATTCCGTCATCATGGTGCTCCTGATTATTATAATTATGATTAACTACACTTGCTTCACGTGCAAAGAAGCGAGAAAAGTGCGAACTTCACCAAGAGAAGAAAAAGACAGCCACCTCCACATTTTGCTACCTACACGTCTTTTTATTTATTGTTGTGCAACTTTACTTTCTGCTCGTTGAAATTATAACAGCTTACAGACTTGACACACAAAAACAAAATATCAACATCCACCTAAAAATGTCAGTCGGTCGAATTGTTTCCATAGTAACTAAGCTTATCTTATACAGAACTAGCCCGACTATCAAAATTCAATACATAAAATGAAGTTGTGTTTTCATTGAGGGTTTCGAAAACGTTCCATTCTTGTTTCTTGATAATGAAATTGTAGGTATTGGTATTACAGAGTAAAAGTTATCTTCAAGCAGCATCACTTTTGGCAGGGTTTACCTGCAAAAGTACCTAACTACGCACACATCTTTAGGTGGTAATAAACATTGGTCATTACATGTTCATCTCATCATGGTCAGAATGTTGGTGCATGATGAACAGAAAAAGAAACTACAATCCTATCAAAGGCAATTTTTGCTGACGAGAAAAAAGAAGAAAAGAAAAACGGATTTGTTACTACTTTTTTGCTTTTAGTGTGCTATTGCCACTAGCAGCACCGCTTAATTCATCTGTTCAACCGTGTCCATCTTATCAAATCTGTTAAATGACGGTGTGTACATACATACGTACATCACAATCACATCACATCCCTTCTTGGTTTGGCTGACTAACGATAGAAAGCAATATGTTATCATCCGCAGCATGATCACTATCATCGTCATCGTCACAATTATCAAAGCGTCCTTCTTTGCCAAAATCTTGCCACTGTTACTTTTGCAGCAGATGATGAGAAAAACCCTGAGAATCGTGATTCAAAAATTGATGATGAAAATGACGTGAATGAAGATTATGATATGATACTTTTCGGCTTCTTGCTGGTCGCAAGTGAACCATCTGACGCGACTCGTCACTCACAAATCTACAGCCAGGCCTTCATGACAAGTAGGTACTTTCTTCATTGGTTGTTGCAACAGCAACTAAATAATAGCAGTCAATTGGGTAGTCAGTTGAGGCTAGATGGTACATGCTAACTGACCCATAATTATGTCACTGCAACGACAGGGAAAGAGTCTTGGAAGGCTAACAAATGGCCACCTCAAAATTTTCTTAAAAGCAGGAATGTTTCTTTCTGGCCGATAAATTTTGTATTTGTGCCACCACGCCAATATCTTCATGTTCACACCGCGAATTGTCTTGTGAATGTGTTTCTCAAGAAAATTAATTTCGTTTCCCTGACTGTCCATAATGATGTATAAATAAATTTGAGGAAAATAGCCACTTGTGAAACACGACTGTTATGAGTGTGGCCAAGACAACTAATCGCTATCGAAGCTATCACTATCCTACAAAATAAACTTAACTTGCATGCATTAGTAATTGTTGTGAAGTAAACGAACTGAAAGAAACGGACGGGCATTATTATCATCATGAAAAGAACGATCAGAGTTTGAAGGGATAAATATCTTGAAAGATTATTGAATGCAAAAATCAGTTGGAGACACACAAGAAACCTGATTTTCTGCATTATAATTTCTGTGTAAGCGGGACACTCAGACAAAGTAGGCAGAATACCATACTTTTTATGCAGGTTTTCTCATACAAAAAAGCAGGGTCCTTTTCTTTCATCTTTGCCTATTCAACTCTCTCGCTGTCAGTCGTATAAATAAATAAAATATCTGTAACTGCAGTAGGCATGGCATGGCATTGTAGTTGCACGCACCATGCAATTTACACAATTTCTTCATCATCGTCGTCATTAACATAACCATTTTTAATCTTCCAAAACATCCCATCCCATCGCCTCTCTCAAACACTGCTTTAAATTTTTGAACCATTTGGCCGATACAATGATATTGTGATGCATGTGATATGACGTTCTTGTTGAACTGCATGTGAGTCCAATTTTTTAGATTAAAAAGTTGTCACGAAAAATTATTATAGCATTTATCACATGTCAATTTAAAATTTAAAGGGACCACATTTCGTCTGAGAATTATTTTTTACCTGCGAAAACTATCAAATATTTTTTTGTTTCGCAGCCATGCTTTGATACATGTAAGGCATGTAATTGCAACTTTTCAACTTTGAATGGTACACGGTTATCTGCAATTGCAACAGAAGGGTCTTAACTCAAGAAAGCTGGTCAATTTGTGGGGAAAACATAATAAATTACTTATTATCCATGTAACATTAATTTTATTACGATGAATTGCCCAATGAGTATGATATGATAATGGCGGCGATGCAGTGTTTTGTTGGTATGTAGCAATGACGAAGGAAACATCAAAATGCAATTGAGGCTGAGGCCAGAAGACTCTGGTCAGTATGCAAGTAAGTAATGCATTTAATTGCGGAGATGAAGAAACGAGTTGCTTTAAACCCACTCAAGTTTAGTTTATTACCATCACGAAAAAAATTCTGCTAGAAAATAAAACGAAATGAAGAACCCTCATTTAATTTAGTGTTCGCTTCTGCAACTTCCAGTATTTTGCCAATAGTCTTCTAACCAAATAACCTTTAAAATCAAGTATTTTCGTCCCTTGGCAATGTAATCCTATTGTCAGAACGCAACTCAGTCAGTTGAGTGTAAGTTACAGAAAGCAGGTCAGGAGGTATGTAAATCTGCTCATCTAAACTCAACTCATCTCACTCTTTCGCTGTCGTGCTGCTTCATCGATAAGCTGTGCTGTGGGCATGGTGCAATGCAACCTGTGATTAAATCCTCCTTTCGACGTTACATCTCACTGACTTCGTATCCTAATGCCAGCCAGGCAGGTTCAGAACGACGTGGTCATCGATCGTCATCTTTTTTCATGAGTTTTCTCAGCCGAACAAAAAACTACCCCTTAGGGAATATTGTCTAGAAGATAATACGATATTATGATTATGCACTATCAAAATAATGAAATGCATGTGTTTCGCACAAAAGTCCATGCAAATTATTTATCAGCCACCTTTCATCTTGAAATCGTTTACTTTTCCTAAAGAAACAAATGCCATGAGCTATAGGACAACATTCGTTGTGTACAGTCTGTCTGTTTGTTTGCGGCAGGCTGCACATCTCAGATAATCTAGCTATTCCTTTTTTGAGTCTGACGCCTGGCTGAGAATGAATGAGAGACAGCTATCAGCCCAGGTGAGTTAATTGACTGAGTCGGATAAAGTTGATGATGAGAACAGCAAAAAAATTTAAATACTGCTACATCACACCTCAGCACTTATTTATTTTACCTCAGCCCCGTGCTGATGATGAGATGCTGGGAAAATGTAGAACTTGAAAAATTTCTCCGTTTCGAGTTTCACTGAACGATATCAAATTAATCAGATTGTGCTCAAGATGCCGATGGCAATGCATGCACCTACTTATCTATAGGCATATCATTTTCGTTTTCTACAGAAGGAACGCTTTAATTTCCTTACTTTGCCCACACAAACTGAGAAGTAGATAAAAAGTTAAAGGAGTTTTAATTTGCACAAGTCTAGATAAAATGTAATTAAACCTGGTATATGCACGTCATTTCTTAATTGATTTTCCTTCAGTCTGTTTAAATGTCACTTGTAATTATTTACACCACATTTTGGCAAAATCGAGGGATTTAATTACTAAATCTTTTCGTGTATGAAAATGCAGGCTTATATTGACTCAGGAATCAATTTTACTTAACCTTATTACTTTAAATACAAAATGATGCAAAGCTAACAAGGGTCGTGTCAATTGGTTACTCGTGTAACTGATTGACTTGAGTCATAAAGTTAAAAATGGGTTTGAAACCTTTACTCAGCATTTATTGCGGGGGGTGGGACAGCCGTTTAGAAGAACGAAACAATGAAAATTGCAAGCGATTTTATGTGAATGTGAGGGAGTAAAGATGATTGTGTCTAATGGGAAAACTGGGTAGAAAGGGTTGAGCTGAAGCAAGAAACACCTTCATTACAAGCAAACAACCTACCATTGACTCGGTCGGTATTATCCTGAAACAATAACACTGATAAGCCAGTAGAGCACAGTACTACTATCACATCGCAACCATAATAAAAATACGAGTCTGATATGCAGCGAGCAGCAACAATATTTTGCAGTTCTGACCTCTCACTCCTGAAACTTTAATAACGGCAGAAAAACAAAAGCAATATTATAATGGACAACAGAGAATTCTCATTATTTTTTTTGTGAAAACCTGTTGCTTTAGTTCTCATGCACAGAAAATCACATGAAGCAAGTAATGTCCTGCTGTCATCAACGAAACGAAACAAAAGTGGATTGCAGGGAGGCAGACCTTTCGTCGCTTGTTGAACCATCCCGTTTTTTTACTTTGTTCCCTTCTCCTTTCATAAAAGTAATAACGAGAGAAGTGCAAAGGTGCAACAAGAATAATAACACAAGAAAGGCATTCACTGTCTTGCTGCTGCTACTCGCTGACATTTTTTATTATAGGATGATAAAGATGATGATGAGGTTACGAGAGCCCTTTATTTCGGTGTTTAATGCACAATCACGACACACGTTTTTTTTTAAATCAGAAGGACATCAACATCAGGGTTTTAGAATTTTACAGATCACAATTTGCATTCCGTTCCCATTAAAATCTCGTCGAGTTTGACGGACAACAGGATTTTTTAGAAAACGCCAACCGAGCACAGCACATTATTATGGAATTATAGAAAGGCAGTAAAATATGCAAAAATGAAATATTATTTTGTGGTTGGATTATAATAAACAATATTATTATTTTTTGCAGGAAAGCACCATCATCGCATCGAATCAGCCTTGCCATCATATCATCAAAAGTCATGAGCGTGCACTGTGTTAGTAGTGGAATTGGTATCAGGGGCCACTGGCTGGCTGGCAGTGGCAGCATTGTTTAATAGTTTTATTATTCCTGTGCCACTGCTGTGCTTCCCTAACTCTACCTAACCCATCAGCCAGTGCCAATAATGCTGCTGCAAACAAAGAGAAAAATTGCAAGGGACATTTGAGTGATGCAGGTACTAGATGGCCCAACTTTAACCATGAATTCAATCATCATCATCATTATCATCTCACGGGACAAGTAGCAACTGGTTTTCATTTTCCTTCCTCCACTCCACCAGCCACCAAAGTAATAAATGTACCTACCAACTAACTAAGTAAGCAATAAAATGCATGTAGCCGCTACATTGTAGCCATTGATTTACGTGTTATTCAGGAAACTGGGTTCCTTTTGTCCTGGGAGACGATGATGGTACATGATTTTAAATGGCATTGCAAAACACATCGCCATTAGCAGCCAGCCACTGCTTTCTGCTTTGTTTGTCTGTGTAAAAGTAATCATTTTGCTAGCAAGGTCTTTTTTCGATCTGAAGAGGAGTTTGTAAACCAGCCACGGATTTATTGTGTAAGTACTACATGTAAAAGTGAATTGTACATTGTATGTAAGTAGATATTCAAATTCGACCTACACACAGATATTCAAAGAGTGCGTATGCGTTTTCCCTTCTTTTTTATTCTTGTCTCTCCGCTTTTGCTTCTGCTGCCGCTGATTACACCGTTAATTCGCCTACAATCTTTTCCTTAGATGCATGAATAAAAAACTTTGAATTTTCGTGTGTGGACATTAAATAAAGTTTTGATTGAGAGCATCTCGTTTTCAATGAAGATCTGAGTTGCAGCAAGGGTGTTTAGGAGTGAGCCGAGCACCATTTTCCCTACAATTGCTTCAATGAGTGTGTCGCTCCGCTTCCGAAATAAATGAAAAGCCCATTTATTACGTTTTCCCTTCCCCTTTCCTGATATACCTTTGCAGCCGTGATGTGATACATGAATTGACCATCGCCCTTTCCTGATGTAAAATAAAAATTTCTCCAAACGGAGCAAACAAGTGGCAGTGAGAGAAGGGAGGTTTTAACGTTACAGTCAGTGCCACTCTTGCATGTTCCCCACCACTGCGGAATGGTGCATGGTTCATGGTACTGCTCACATCAGCAGCTCGGTGTGATGAATTAAAGAGAAAGTGTTCACTCACTCGACGATCGTCGTCGTTATAATAATGTCACGTAATGAATCCAATTCCGCTCCCAGTCCCACTGATTGTTTGCTGCCGTTGCCCAGTAATGGTAATAATCATAATCATAATAGGGAAATTATAAAACTGATTGTGTTCGAGAGAGTGAGCAACCGCCTGCAGCAACGTTACTGCACACATTCGAGACGACGACAATAATAAATGAATGAAGGATTAAAATGGCATGGTAACGATGATAAAAATGATAATGCCGCCGTAGGAAGGAATGAATGTTTCTGCTTTTTGTATTCAAATCCCTCTGTCGAGTACAACAACGACGTACGTAGGCAATCTAAACCCGGGGTTTTCATTCTCCTTTTTCCTTTCAATTCAGCTTGAATGAGAGCGAAAACGAAATGAACATCCTCTATGAATGAAGGAACTTCACTTCCGGAAATCAGTGTGAATTTCCCTTTTCTCCTTACTGACTCATGCCATTCTCTGCATTTGTCATCGTGGCGTTCATTAATCTCGGAGTCAAGTACTCGTCCGACCTAACCTTTCCATCCGCAATTTCCCCTTTGTTCTCCGAAACCACGGATGGTTTATTTATTGCCCTTTTATTACTAAGATTGATGCTTCCACTTAATTCCCGGATTTTGTCATGGTTTTTACCCTGCTTAAACACACCACTTTACAAGGGATTACATGCATTTAAAATGAGAATAATGACGATGAAGAATGGTTACGTGGGATGGGAAACCCTCCCTCTTTCGTTTCGTTTTCTAGAGAATCTAAGGCTTGAGTTGAGTGGAGTTGGCAATGATCAGGAGGAGAGTGAGAACGTTTCGTTTCAACTTTTCAGCTCAGCGATTAATAAAAGTGGCATCGGTTGAACGACAATTGAACCGTGTTAATAAATAAAATGTCTACCTTTTAATGATGGCGGGGTTGGCATCACAGGCGGCTTCCTGTCGTCACCCTCGGGTGTCAATTCCCTCTGCTGATGACGTCCTTCACCCTCTGTGAAAAAAAGAGCAAAAAGAAACGCATAAATAAATAAATTGGAATAAATTTAATGAAACAATTGAAGCCAGCATTTTTATTGTGTTATCATCTATCTACTCTAATATTATCTCGAATTTACTTAAACTCTTTCCCTTGATACCCTCCTGTGTTCAATTCTGAAAAAATTACGTTCAGATTTTTTCAACCATAAAGTGAGCAAGTACCCCCTTCATTTATGAAAACCTTAATCAACATCAACATCAGGATCGCAAAAGCTGCAGTAAAGTAACATGGCTTATCTAATGTTATAAACATGCAAACATGGCAATAAACGTCTATCAAGAGTCAAGAGTCAGGAGCAGTGATTATTTTGCCTTGCTCATTTCATTCCTTTTGCCTGTCTGTCAGTCAAGCAGGGAATGCGAAACGGCGGTTTCTTGCGTTCTCCTTCTCGTCGCATGGCAGGTAAAGCTCAACATCGACTAAAAGCTTTGAATAAATATGCACATTCCCTTAAGTCATCACTGTGTAAAACACCACACCAAAGAAACCAAGCGTGGAAATGCACACATCCAATTGCCGACGGTAATTACAATCCGACACGACTTCGACTTACATGGATACTTCAAATGTAAGATTTACTTCACTCAAAAGGAGAGTTAAGTACCCTCGCTGAATTTGATGAGATTTTCTGATCTCTTACTTTTTACAACTATTTTTTTCTTGCGTTTCTCGACGAACGCGATGTAATCATTTTCGTAACAGTACTTATCCATATGTATGATATCATGTTTTGTATCTATTATAAAGTCAGCACTCCTTGAACACTTTGTTTGACCTCTCTCAAGGAAAAACCTCAAGAATACCGAATTCATTCAATTTATTAGAGCTGTTAAAAATATCCTGTAACTCCGTCATCACAGTCGTCATGTCATGTCATATTATATTATTACAACTAAACTAAGGGCCCAAAAATACCACACAATTATATTAGGTATCATGTATCTATGTATAATTCAAAATCCTTTTTTATAGCGAGCAATAAGCAGGCTTAGGTATGTCAGCACAATAAAATCAGCAATGCAAGGTGAATTCCATCATTTAAATTCCCAAAGAACAAAACTCTGAAAAAAGAACAGAGCGTCGTAGTATTTGAATACAACATCCTATTTATTTTTTATACTAAGGTCGAATTCCTTTTCCTTTGTAAAATAAAAAATACATGATAATTACATTAAAAACAAATTCAGTTTCAGCCTTTCAGTTTAGAAGGGTACAGACGGATGTTTCAGAGAGGTAGCAATGATATCATTTCATCAACACGACTTACTATCAAATTTGTTGCAAGCAATGAAAATTTGCATCGCAATACCATATTTATTATGTATGTATAAATGAAACCATTTTAATACCATTAGTGTCCATTTCGTTCCTAATTTTCATTTCATACTGAATCCTTAAGTCACACCGTGAATTCCAATTTAATCCTTAAAAAGAAGTTGTCAATCTTAAAAGGGTTCTCCCAATCCCTACCAAAATGCTAATTTGAGTATGGGAAATTGCAAGAAATTGTGATTGTACAGTGCAGTGATACTCATCTGATGGACAGTGACCATTTGCGAAGAATTGAATACATTAATGCATTGAGTGAGTAATGACCAGCGCACCAGATTTGTTTCATTCTTTACCACTCACAGACACATTTTGTAGTAATTTTTGCGTCAAGGATCAGTGAACTGACACTGTTTAGATTACAAGCGTACAAGCAACATTTTGTACACTATGCACAAATGTAAAAGAGGCGTATGTTGTATCTTATGATTTCTTGGTGTTTTTTTTATTTCTTCAATCTTGTACACAACTTTTGCTAATTGTAAAAATTTAATAGAAAACATTGCTGATTGGATTTAGACATGATTTTTACAAGTAACCATTAAAGTGATTTAAGTAGACTGAAAGTAGGCATTGCATTGGTATAGTAAAACGGGCGGAAGACGAAAACGTGATTAGGATGGGATGGAAGGAAATCAATTTGAAAACACGAAAAATTCATATTTTTTTCTTCTATAGTTGTTAAAATGTCCGTATAAATACAGTCGAATCCGTTTAGCAATATTTTCTCCTTCTCACTTCTCGCATCACATCGCAGCTCATAAATCGTATAAAATCTTGTAATTACATTCTACTATAAGTAAGTAGACACACTCACTCACACTGTATTTTATCGATGTATCCCATATTTTGAGAAAAACAAAAACCTGCAAAAAATAAGGCATATTTACGCGAAACGTGTTCTTACGCTACAGTTAAAATTTACCAGTGAAGTGGCGATGGTGGTAACTGGTAAAGTGTGCTCATGCATATTCGATGTTACTACGATTGTTACATACTGGCTACAAAGTTGCATTACACGTTTACCACATTACTACAGACACTAGAGATTCGAACGAGGCAGTATGTCATTATATGATTATATGAGATTACCACTTTCACAGTTCTATTTTATTTCACTTGCTGTAATGACTGACTGACTGACTGACTGAAATGCTCCTCCTGGCATGAAAAAATGGCACATGCGCCCTGCTCTGTGGAGTGTGCTCGTTCTACACAGCTCGGCATTATGGCAAAGCGGAGGCATGATATAATCGAAGCTTTATTACCATTAGGCCGTTTCATTTTATAAAAGACTTTTGCATTTATTAATCATACTTTCAATCGGTGTTCTTCTGTGGTAAAAATTAAATAGAGAGATTTTGGGTTTGGCTACCCTTTTTTATTTGAGTTTTTTATTCAACGAATTGTTAGATGTGGTTTGAATAGGTCGAAAAGAAAAACGTTTTTTGCATAAAATTCATATCATCCCGAAGTGAAAATATTTTTTGGCAGAACGTATAAATGTAATTACGGTAAATTAGTAAGAATTCCTCTCCATCTATTTTGTTAAAGAAAAAGCAGAAAAAGGAGGAAAGTTGCATAAAAAATGTGGTAACTCCTTTTTTGAAGACACTCGTTCCTCGTTTTATTATCCTTATCCTGTGAGTTTTATTTACTGTCAAGGATTGTCAACAATTCACCAAATTCGAAAAATTGGTATTAACGTTTTTTAAAAAACGACATAAAAATACAATTAAATCGACTTTTGAACCTTGTGCGAAAATCACTGCATTTAGTAAAAACGTGTCAGCATTTCATGATATCTCGTCTCTCTGATGAATGTTTTGCCACTCCCGTTCTCAAAACCGCCACTGACGTTTCCATATGGCGTGCCATCCTTGTAATAAAAAGTCTTTCATTTAGCCTTCTTCTACTATAACATGACTGTACCAAGGGAAAATTTGGTTAAATTGAATGCAATAAAGCATGTAAAGTTGTTGTACACACCATGTACCGACACTTTCAGCAAAACTCCTTATTTATTTCTTGAATACACTTATCTCCTTAGACGGACGCACTTCCCAGTTAATTTCGAAGTGACAACTGCCTCGTACCAATACTTGGTTCATTACAAAAACCGATAAATGTTTCAAACTGTTTTTCATGTAATCTTGAACGATCATTTTTACAGTTGCCGATGTCGATAATAATGATGATAATGATGGCGACGTAAGAGACAAATAAATAAGGCAACTCATTTCGTGGAGCGCAATGAACAATTTAAGGTAAGTCAGTGAGTCAGTGAGAGAGTATCTTGAGAAATGCCACATTTTCAAAAAGACTCCCTGCGGTTTCAGTTACTCCGTTTTGATTGCATGCAAGTGCAATTTATTTTTTAATTGAAGTATTTAACATGTTTTTATTTCAAAAACGGTTTCCCTTCTATTCTAGAGAACTGCCTTAATTAATCAGCCACCACTGCTGAAGATAAAAGCATTGGCTGGTTGTGTAGAATTTAATTACATGAGTGAACATGACATTCATAACCTGCGTTGTGTCTGTTAAAGTGAAGTAGCGAAATGGACAGGCGTCCGTTTTGAACGACGCATGTTTATGCATGAAAAGGAAAATGTCGTGCTGAGACATTTCATGATTTTAGCATAATTTACCCAGATAGTTTTTGCAAAGAGGACGTAGAATTTTAATGGCTCATTAAACTAACTTCGTAATAAACAAAAGACTCCCTGTTTTGTCATCCGAAATTCCCGGCTGGTAATTGTATAGAAATTGCTTTAATGCCCGAGCAATTTAAAATACTGCATCATGAATGACCATGAAAATTACAACGAGATGGGTAAATGGTACGTGAAAAAGCTGAAGCGGTGACAAACATAATGAGAGCACGTCATTATGAAATTATCCTTCCCAACTCTTAAATAACAAATAAAAAATAAGTGAGTGCGCACGTTCCTCTTTATTAAACCCTGTAATATGTAAACCTATTGCATCTCATGTGAAGTGAAGTTTTTAAGAGAAACTCGTTTCCTACTGCCATGCCATTGTCATTTCCACGATCGTAACTACGCCGTATTTTTCCAGCATGATTTCTCCAGTTTGGTTGTGAAAACTGGCAGTTTGCTTGTAGAGCACAGCATCCTAATGAATAATGATAAGTTTGGAATTGGCCAGATGAGCGGAGGATGAGGAGGAGAGGGACACGAAAGATGAGGAGCGGAGTGTGTGCAGCATTAAAGTGAAGGTTAAAGGATCATTTCCAACATTTGTAGCAGTCGCATCACCACCACCACGACCACCGTCATCATCCTATTTGATTCTCTTTCCCACTCTCCTCCTGCCCCGTCATGCTCTCCTCTTTCAACTAGAGTCTGCAGTCCAGAGAAACACAGCGTCTGTTTCGGACTTTTTATCCTTTCTCACAAACCAAATAAGTATGTACATATTGTATTATTGTACATGCTACTGTTGCTGCTGACAACACCAATTACTAGACAATATCCCAATTACTGGGACTAATAAATAAAACTTTTTACCAGTTCATCTCTCCTATCATTTCCCAGATTATCACAATGGAAAACATGATTGCATGCCACGACCGCCATGACTGTCTACTGTTGCGAGCTGTCTTACTCCTACTTCGCAGCCTTTTTCTCACACAACAGGCAAAAAAGACATTGCTGCTTCATTTTCAAACAAATTCTCAGTTATTCAGTTATTCATCGCGTTACAGTTTTCAAGTGTTTTTTCTCAGCACAATGTGACTGCTGTTCCAGAAAGAAGGACGAGAAATGAAATAAGAAAGGAAAATGTATGAAAGACGACGATAACGCTGCTCTTTCGTTGCTCTACTTTAAGCCCGGACAATCTGCGGTAGAATGGTTAAAATGAGAAAAGCTGAAGCCAGTTATTCATTCAGCTCAAGTTAACACTTGTCTGATTCATTCATTCATTGTGATGCCAGGTCTTCCTACTTACATACATACATAAATACATGCATATAAATCTTTCTGATTTCGAAAGCACACAATCCGCTCAGTTCAGTCATCGTCATCATCATCCGGCGGATGAAATTGGTTGGAGTTGGAGCACGACGGGCAACACGCATCCATCTACTCGGTATTTAACGACGGAGTCAAAAGGACAATTTCACAGAATAATAGACAAGTGCGCCACACAAGGCCTGTGTCATTTGAAACCGAAGTGGTTATATTTTTTTGTTTTCGTTGCGCAACCGTTCGCTAGTTCATGATGAAGCTCACCCCTCTCTCCACCGGAGGATAATGCAAAAGCTTCATTAACATACACGCATCACTCCATATGACACATGAAGATGGGATGAGATGAGCCGCTCTGTTAAAAAGAGCAGGAGCAGCAGAAAGAGATAGAATTTCACAGGGAAAATGGTAAAGTAAATTGAGCGCATTCATTATTTTCGTAATCATCGTCTGTGGTGGAATTAAACAATACGGATTATTTTCCGGGGACGGACACGCTACTCCACATCACTCAAGTCTGATTGGTTGAATGAAGCAGGGCATGCTCCAACTCTTGACAATTTCGGAAAGGGGCGTTTGTCTGCAGCTTTTTGTATAATGCACTGCGACTGTGGAGGTGAAATATGTCCCCAGCTTAGGTTACTTTTTTTATCTTCTAAGCAAAGCCACACGTTTCTGTTTATAATAGCTATTTCTTTAAGCTGAATTTGGAAAGTGGAAACCACAAGTTAAAATCGGCAGAAGTGTTGAAAACCAATGAGACTGAAAAGTGTGTGTGTCATAGTCACGGGTGTACAGAAAAACACCGAGTGATGTAATGTGGCTGACGATAGTGATGATGAAGCAAGCCAATAAAATTCTGCTTTGGAAATTACGTCAACTGCGTTACTCTGTATAACGAAACAAAATATCCCATTATTTATTCCATTATTGGCATTCTGTTTGCGAAGGAAACATTAGCTGAGTAAACTAGGGTATTTTATGGAGAAATGGGTGTGCAATCCATCCGCCACCTTTCTGCTCTCTTCTGTTCTGACGATTATTCTCTGCTTGCGAATGGAATAGTCATAAATGCAATCATCGTCACTAAAACTTCACTATTCATTCTTTCCCCACGCGAAAAAAAAAATGAATCAGGAATATTTTTTAAAGAGTTGCATGTAGGTTCTCTAATACAGTCGAGTTGAGCTTGTCTTTCTAAGAAGAATATTCAGTTAGTTTCGGTTTTGTTCACTGCTTAGTTCTTTCGACCATTCTCTCTAAGATTGAGCTAAAATCTCTCCACAAAAACTGACGGCAATTTGTAGAAATGAATGGTGAAAAATGACTCTTAGGTAATGGAGCTTTTCCTTCTTTCATGATTACAGCTACTTACAACTTACACAACGTGTGCATAATTTCTTTCCTTTCCAACTAAAAAATCTGAGTCTACATGTTTCGGTCAGAATGAGTATTTTAGTGAGCCATTGTAAGCATGATTACGAGTATTCAACAGGTTTTTATTTTTTAGAGAGCCCACTTGTTGCTGTTGCTTTGCTTGCAGAGCTCTCTCGCTTTTCTATGCACAAAGAGAGAGTTTTGAAAAGGCGGAGGAGGATCAAACATCCGCCGGGCTCTAAAATTCATGACACGCCACACACACAACATTTACTTTCCAGAGGAGAGAGAGCAAAAGTTCATCGAGTGAATCCCTATCCCACACCACACTGTTGCATTAAGAACAAATCATCATCATCACGCTTCATGCCATGTCGTGTCGTCAACATTATAAATTCTACCGCAGTGATGGTAATAGCAATAATATTTGTATACCAGTGGAAATCAACCAGCAACATGGAAAAAGAAAGGAAATGCTCTACGTCTCACTAACTCTCCCTATCGCTTCTTTCTGCCTGGATTTGTTTTTCTCTCCTCTCCTCAATCATTTCTTTCTGTAAACCCTAGCAAAGGCTCAGAGATGCGCTGCACAATTTTACCGTACAGCTGGAACAATACCACGAGACATTAAATTAACAGCGCTGGAGAAGTGCAATAAATTGATTTTCCATGACGTCATTAAAACAACGATGGAATATTTTGTCCTCGTGTGGGAAAATAGCATTTAAAATTATTCAGAGGAAAGTTGTCTAAGAAATGACTGACGGAAGGAGGGCTATCAGAGGAATCGCACTATACGCAGTGGTTTAAGCGCGCAGCAGATAATAAACGCCAAACGCAACAAAATCGCTGCTGTGGCAATATTAAGTACGTCGTCGCGTGTAATCTCTTCTGAAAAAGCAGGATGGCGATGATGCTGGATGAAATTTTGTTCTCTCGGCTTGTTCAGAACAGCAGGGCATTTTCCATTTTTATCATGACGACGGCGCAGCCCAGTCGAGCCACCACGAGATTTGGAAGCTGTTCCATCCTGCAACAGCAACAGCAGCAAACAACCGAATCATGAGCAACAGGCAGTTTTTTACTCACTCGCTCATCATCATCAACAACATGAGCTTTTGTTCTGCAGTCATATCTCGCAGAGTATTATCCATCCGCCTTTTCCGTAATGCCCTGCTAATGCTTGCATGATGCCATGTAATAGAGTAATGACGATGACGAAATAAAATAAACGCCAGAGCTTTTGTGTGGCAACATTATTTAACAGCAGAGCGTTACGTTGCTTTTCAGTGTGTGCATAATAACAAAATAGAATGGACTTTGCTCCCTCCCACAAACGCTGGAAGGAGGGAGAGCAAACGTTATTCCCGTCCAGTCCGGATCGGCTTAAATTGTATTTGCCCTTGTTTCGCCCGACCAGCAAAACAATGTCTGCTCCTTCTCTTCGCTTCTCTCTCTTAATTCTCTCGTTTTGTTTTTTTGTGCAAATCACTTTTTCCTGCGCCATCCGCACACTACTACGAAAACAGACACGGAAAACACACATTTATTCCTTTCAGGCAAACCACTTGCCGTCTCTTCATTCCCATTAGACTTAAGATGATGATGATTATCGTCATCGTCTCATCTCCTCATGACTAAAAAGTGGCTTTTGTTTGTGAAGCATATTAAGCAAAGTAAGTGGGTAGTATTGGAGCAGGCATGGCATACGGCACGGTACGGTACATGAAAACAACACGATAAATAAAATAATAAAAGCAAACTTTTATTTCATTCCATTAAAAACGCAGTTTTCCTCTTTTCTTGTCAGTCAGTGAAATACCCACAGGACTCTTCGAGAGCATTTTCGGTTGATAACGAAAAATTTCATTTCATTCTTCTCTTGATTAACCCTGTTGTTTGTTACGGCCACGGCGGCATCAACTTGTTTCTCTAGTAAAGCAAAGCAATCTTTAAAACGTCTCCCAGAAAGCTCCCAATCGGTCTGGCATTTTACTCTGATAAACGTTTCGCCTGAATCGTTTTGTTTCTTCATCGCCAGAATTCCTGGGTGTTTGCATTTTGTTATTGTTGTGTAAGAAAGAGGACGGGAGAACGCCGTCATTTCTTTCGTAACACACATTTTTAATCCGCTTTTTCCTTGTATTCACTCACTCTCTCAGTCGAAACAAAGCACGGACCGAACAAACATAAAAATAAATTGTTGCAATAGTTTTATTTCGTTATTTTTCTCGTGTCGCCTTTGTTTTG
The DNA here is from genome assembly GCA_021029165.1 of Cyphoderus albinus. Lineage (NCBI taxonomy): Eukaryota > Metazoa > Arthropoda > Collembola > Entomobryomorpha > Paronellidae > Cyphoderus > Cyphoderus albinus. The sequence continues at coordinate 53,554 of VYYJ01000014.1, read as the reverse complement.
TTTCATCGGCATGAGAATCGTCAAGGCGAGCTTCTGCCAAGCAAGCCGAACAAAATTTTATTTTCTCCCATGTGTAATAAAAATAAGATAATCATAATAAAATAATGTACCGATTTTTATTTTTTTCCCAGACAGGCTAAAAATAGACACAAATCGAAAGACTCGCTCGATCAAAGTCTTCTTCATTGGTGTGTTTAAAGAAGAGTGCTGAATATATTGTGTGTATGTCTCTTATGAAATGCAATGATATAGAGAAATAAAATCAATTAGTAACGTGATTAATTAATAATATGCTGCGAAAGCATAAAGACTCCCATAAATCTTGGTTAGTTAGACTTATTATGGTTGTACGACAACGACAATCAGTGTCTCAACACCACACGACGACTAATTGATAAAAACAGTAAAAAGAAAGAAAAATGCATTTTCATGCAAAATCAGCGTGCTTAATAATAATTGTGTTGTAAACGTGCAGACGCAATAAAATGGAATAATCACATTAAAACTCAATTGGAAACACAGAAGCCGTCTGTCTTTGTTTGTTCACAGAAAGAAGACAATGGCGCAAACGCCACGCACTGCGCCTTTCTGACTGAGTACTTCTATTTTTCATTTTCTAGCTTGTATAACTTTTCATTCGAAATCTGCAACCATAAATCTTTCCCTTCTTTATGAATTTCTGCAGACCGCGCTGAAAAACTGGGAACCTCATCCTCCCAGCGCTTTTTCTAGATTCGTCTTAAGTCGGATGCTTGCACATTTTTATTCGTAGAATTCCACTCTAAACTTAGCTCTTAAAAGGATTCAACTTTGAACAGAATTAAAAATTCTGAAAAAAAGTTTTATAAATACACGTCTTCGCAATCGGCATTAAAATCAGCAGGTAGGTAAGTAAGTAGGTAAAGACCGTGCTCTACTCGTTATCATAAAAATGCTAGATTTTTTACTGCGTAGTAACTTTTCATCGGAGGAAAAAGCAGGAGATGAAACGAAACATTTCGCAGCTTGATCTGACAAACAACTTCTTATTTTATGAGAAGGAAAAACAGAGGTAGATATTCTGCCACGCTACGCCATTGCCATGCTTCATCTCTGAAAACTGCGACTGCGATAATAGTTTTCGTTCATGCAAAACTGACTCAGCACATCAGAAACTTGTGTCACCCTGCTCACTCACGAGGTACGGGTGGACATGCTCATGTCGTCTTCTTGTCTTACATTAGTCATTCCGACTTGATAATTTTACGGTAGGTACCGAGACGACACAGCCAGGCATAACTACCAGTCCAGAATATCTCATACCTACCTAGAACTGAAAATACTTAAGAAGGTATTATGCATTCATGCATACAAACAATCTATTTCATTTCATAATACAATGTTTTCAAAATATTTCTCTTTCGCAAAACCTTTGTGCGAATCCGAATGAATCTTATTTCGTGAAAGAGTAAAACAAATATGCTCATATCTATGTAAACATCTAAAAATGATGAAAGGAAAGCAAAATGAAATAAATCGCAGACGAGCTTTGCTCAGCCTTTTCTCCTGCTTTATTTTTCTCTTTTCCCTATTTTAAAAGTCAAAATAAAATAATAGTAGGAAAAAAACTACGCTTGCAAAGTTGAAGCAATCTACATTCCAAGAAGATTCAGAATATGTCTGTATTATATGTCAATCATGTCACGTTGCGACTGATAGAAATGCGAGATTCCTGATAACTCCCAACTGACACAAACAATCTCCCACTCACTCGCCGTTCATTCATTCTTTTTTTTGAGTTGAAAACACTGCCTGCAAACCGAATACCGGATTCACTGCTAAAAAGCACACCACTGACGAATATACATTTCATACACACTTGACAAAAATCACGGATAAGTGTGTACTCTGCACTGTGATTTTTTATGAAAACAAGCTTTGAGTAAATCAAAACAAGGCAAAACGAAATAAAAAAGTGGAACATTGATGTGATGACGATGATGAAATGAATCTTTGGATTTAATTGGAATGGCGAAAAACTAGTCGGGATGACGATGACGATCATGATGAAAATTCACAAGCTGAAGTATTTCATCTTGTCTTCTTGACCTTAAAAATCTTATTAATGACTTGAACCGAAATGAATCAAAGCCATAAACCAATCCCATAGAAAATGCCCATGCCCGTTGTCCACTAGCCCAGCCAGCCGTAGAGGACAAACTCCAACCGCCTGAAGAGAAGAGCGTGTGCAGTGCGATAACGAGCAGAGAACGAGGTGAACGAGGGTGGTGATGCGAGCGAGATGACTATTTCATTTTTTAATACTTTTTATACTCCCAGAAATGGATGCAAAATTTTCCTCCCGCCATATAATCTAAACGTTTCGTCAACTTCTCATTACTAATTAATAAACATGTTTTGTCAACATTTGCAGAATTACCTAAATATAATACAGCACTGAGAAGCGTACAATTTCAAAGAAAGGAAGAGGAATGGATAAATATAAAGATGACGGATTCAGAGAAATGCATTTACGTTTTGCATGATGAATGAGAAATTTAAAATATTCATCAATACCCAGACAGTGTTGCGCACCAGAGACAATTACTCAGTATCATTTTGTAATGGTCCCGTGACCATGAAAGATTTTCTGAAATCTGAAACTACGCGTTTGCGGTCAAAAAAGCCTGATTTTGAAAGAGTTCCCTATTCCATTTCCACACACCAGCTTCACTCATGTTTATTTTCCTGAGAAAAGCTTTCCAAGAAAATTCTAGAAGTATGCATTTCTCCCCTCTTCAGTCTCACACTCCCATCAATGCATAGTTATCAAAACAACGTTGTAACCTCAGCTCCTTTGGCGAGTATCTTAAGATCACATAATTCTTATTATTGCATTGCTTGACAAGCCCACGGGGAAATGTAAAAGAGAATGCAAACAAGTCATAAAACGATAATGCAAGAACAAAAATAGGGCTTTCACTTTATGTGTTTATGTCGACCGCACACTCTTTTCCGCAGCGGTACAATCTTAAACAAAACATTGCAGCTCATTTTGTAAATCTTCTGGAACAACTTTCGGGGAATAAAAACACTCCTTTAGAGATTAATGGTGTTTTCAACTGTTGGTAACATTTGTGTGTAAGCCTATATCCAAACGTTATGAAATATTTCGCAGATTTATTCTGAATCATTTTTTCAAGATATTTTACATGCCCCTGCCTACATTTTTTCCGCAGTATTTATTCAGCACACCCAGAAAATTTTCGAGTGAGTGACATGTAAAATATCTTTAATCACTGACGAGGGGATGGTAGTGGTAAAACTTTGCATATGATACACAGTTACAGGCTGATCGACTGAAAGGTTCAAACACAGCTTTTCTCTGATCTGTGATTGGCAAGGAAAACATTTTTATTCCGAGGATTGACTTGAATTTTCCAGTTGCATCTTTTACATAATGTGAATATGGAAGCAGCAGTTAACAGAAGTCTGCATTTTGGATTAAGGATATTTCAGGATTTTCAGCTCCATGTGTCACGGTATCATTCTTTTCCTCCCGTTTGAGTTGAAGAACCCCACAAGTTTCTTTACCCTTCATCATGCCAGAGCAAATCTTCATCGTCGTTTCAGTTTCTTGTCACAAGTCATTTCTGTATCATCATCGGATGTGTTTATTTTTAGTATGTTTCATTATTTCTTGATTATGACGATAGTGTTGATCAGGAAGATCTATTACGCTTGAAATATGCATTTTTCAAATTTAAATGTGTATTTGTAACCAGAGCCGTTTTGCCGTCTTATCTCCTCCACACGTGCATTATTTGAAAGTCGTAATTCGCATTAGTGTGCAATAAATAACACTTGGTAAAGTGTGTATTCGTAGAAAACACAGACAGTAAAATTCGGTGTAGAAAAACAGTTTTCTCCGTGTTTTCTAAAATGTATTTACCATAAAAGTCATTACAAGCTCATTTGGCCATCCACGCGCCTGTCTGCATTATCCAAGTGAACAATTTCCAAGAAATGGAAAGTCGAAACTTTGAGCCATTTGTCATACAAACGAGAGACGAGGATGATTAGAAAGAAAATGAATAATTCATACTTTCCTATCGCTAGCACCATCATTCAAAATACATATCATTACATTTAATGCGTCTGCCACATTCACGAAAGTGAGATGAAAAGTGAATGAGTGTGAGCCTAACTTGCCATTTTTTCCAATCGGTTGACAAACACACCCTGGCAAACGATGTCTTGTCTTTTCACACTTTTCTCATCCATCATTCACCTTCCGTTAATTTGTCTCGCACAAACCAGCCAGCCACCATGCAAGATGCACATTAACACCGCATTTTTAACAAGACAAAATATGAATTTCTAAAACACTTATCAACTTTATCCAATTACCCGCTCCGTACCACTGCTTGAAATTACTTGAAGTAATTTTACATCACTCTCACTTCCACTGACATTCAGCAGGGATTCTCAGTTATGATTATTTAAAAAGAGGCTGCCTTGACATGACAGGTTAAAATCGTGCTCGCCAAATTTCAGGATGACATTGCGACTGTAGAAAAAAGAATGATAAACTCCCGTCATAATTGAATTCAACCGCATTTAGCAACTGGTTTTCGAGGTCACCATGTTATGTACTCCGCGTAGCCTTCGGACCGTGTTTGTTTATTAACTCAGGCAACAGACAGGGAGACAAGGTGGCATTTTGGTTGTACAAGGAATGTCATAACGCCTGTTTAAAAAGTAAAGCTCCATCTCATTCCACCGCTCGCATCGCATAAAAGTCTTCTGAGAAGATATAATGTCATGTAACATTGTAGTTAAATACCTAACTAAGTACATTTTTTAAGTACCAGAGTACATGCGTTTTTGTGCGAAATCTTTATAGAGCAAAGAATGGCGTTTATTGTCGCAGCGACAATTGAAATGCAGTGGTTGTCAGTTATACGACACGAAAAAAGTAAAATACAACAGCGTTGACAATGACGTTACACGGCGAGTTACTTTTTTATTAATGTCAACTCAACCGACAATCATCATATCATAGTCATGACTTCTCTGCCATAAGTGCCCCAAGAATGGATCCACATGCCTCTGAAACAGGTAAATTTTTTCATTTAAACAATCAGAAAATACTGTCTATTTTGTCTTTCTTTTCTGACTATTGACTGATGTGAGTGAGTGACTCGCTCTCTTTACCTTGCCTTTAACAAAATCATGAACACAACACAGGAAAGAAAAGACTATCGCTTTGCATTTCATTTGATTTACTGTTAATATAAAAATGTTAACGGCAAAAACGACTTCCCACTGCTGTTTAAGTTTTAACGGGCAAGGGTCTATGTTCAAATGCTGAGATTTTCATGAACGCTTAAGTAATTTTTAAACCATCCTGAAATTCACTTCCATGAATGAATGATATGTTATGAGAATGAGAATGAAGCTTGCAAAATGGAATGTTCCATTCAAGATAACAAACACACTAGAAAAGACACAATTACACATGCCGTAACTGATTATTCCAAGGAAAATCTTTTCTTTAAAAAGTCTAATTAAATGTACATTGAGTTTTCATACATAATCTCGCATATTATGCATCAGTCCCAAATAAAACGCCACGCAGCTGACGACATTCAAAATTAGAGGCACTTAAGATATCTATTTGGGTGAGGATTCCTTATTTAAGTCTAACGCTGTTGCGTTAAGAAACGTTTTGCCTTTCGCGTTACCCCCTTTCCTATTTTAACAATTGGTCAATCAGATCGTCCTCTATTCCATAATATAAAAAAGGTTGATTACGTTAGAAGACTGTGTGAATCCATGCATACAGATTTCGCCAGCGTTCATCATTCATCAATTCATCCACCGAGTAAAGAAAAGGGATGGCGTGCCGTGCCCTGGCTGATGCAGGCAGTGAGCCGCAAAAGAAAAAAAAAGTTCGCAGTTTGTCTTTTTCATCAGATTTTGTTGCTTTGATTTAAAGACTTTGCCTTTACCATTTTAACATTCCCCTTGCTAATCATAATGTTGACAGATAAAGAAAGAAGGCAAGGTGAAGTGAAGTTGAATGTGACTAGGTAGGCATTTACGAGATAAAAAATATTTTACACATGGTAATGGTAACTAATACGCATGAATGCATGTCTCGCCATTGCCAGTGCATAAGTTGAGTTTGAGTGAGTTTGCAAACCAGGGAGGATGTAAACAGTAAACACAAACAGAAAACGTGCTATGAAATAAAATACAAAGAGACTCAGAGGGAGGCATCGCGATCACACTGAGGTTTTCATTTCATCTCTTCTTCAATTCAGCCATGATGACGATTATCATGATCTTTGATCATTCATGATTAAAGAATCATTCCTAGGCTGGCTCGCTGACTATGAAAATGTACCTGTCTTTGTGTGTGAACCAGCATCACACTCTCCTGTTTTCTAGTCTGGCTGCATTTTACCATTGCGAATAAAATTCTTGTCGGGTGTTGCATACATCAAGAAACAACTTTTCTGGTACCTCTTCGAGTCGATTGTATGGTTCATTATCATAGTATAGGTATGCAGATTTTTGCAGAAATTACTAATAGAACGAGCAAGCTTGAGATTGCATCTATTCTGCATAACAAAACTTGAGCGAGCGAGAATAAAGTTGCATTGTGAAATCCTGATTTGTTTTCTTCTCCTTCGCAGGTTTCTTGACAGAAGTGGTCGTGGTGGATCAGGCTCTTTTCTCGCTCTTTCGTTGCGTTACGTTCCCTCTAGCTGAGATGCACTTCTTTTGGCATGCTTACTTACTGACTTTGTTGCAGAAAAATGTGTGTCATGACTGTAAACAACAACGAGAGTTCTTTACCACCAACGCTACCACTGCCATTCCACTAATCAAGTCAACTTTTGCCCACAAAATGATAGGGCATTGTAGAAGTTTCTCTCTTTTGTTTTTCAGTTTTGCTCGCTGGTTTCGTAAATTATCTTATTATTACTGCTACCACTGACCGCGTAGTAGAACGAGTATAATAATAATAATAAGTAAACAGTTGCAGTTAATAAATAAATACGAAACCCTTTAAAAACTCCATTCTATGCATAAACTCGTAAAATCATGCTTTTCCTCTCTGTGAATACATTTCCGTTTAAATTACAGTTAAAAAGCATAACATTGCTTTAGTCCCTATTTTCGCGGATTGACAGCAAAGGTTCTCGTTTAACTACTCAATCCATCCAGAGTTATTTATGACTGGTAGTAAAATTATGGAAATGCTAATAAAAAAGTAGTTGCAAGTGCAGTTGAGAAAAGGGAGGGAAGAAACTCTTATTTTATCGTCTCGGAAGATTATATTTTGAAGTAAGACAAACAACATGTGTAGTTCGAGTACCGTACCGTTTAAGTAATTCAAAGAGGTAATAATACTTCATTTTCGACGCGTGTCACTCCATTTATATGTACTTAATAATACGTTCCACGATTTTCTTTTCTCATTCCAAATTCCGTCCCATTTTTATATCTTGTTGCATCGTGTCATTCATTTCTGCAACTATTTTTACTGCTTGCCGTTATTACTATTAAGCACTGCTTGTCCCATCATTTGCCTGGCCTGATGAGCGAGGCAGGCTACGCAACTACGTAATCATCTTTTGCCTTTAAAATGAAGCAATAAAACACATGGTCGAATACTTTTACACGCGCTCTACCAAGTCAGAACGCTTTTTATTATTATTTTACTATTATCCAACATACAACGTAACGTAACAAGCCGAGTTTTTCAACGACATAGTTGTAAGTATGTAATAATATTAAGAAGAAACATTCTGTCTTCGTGCTCAGATCAACCTTGGCCAATCAACTGAGCTGAAAAATGCTAAGCTAGAAAAGTGAATTAAAAAAGAAAAAGGGACTTTTCTTATTGTTGATGTTCATCATGACGACCAAGACGATAATGATGATGGGAGAGAATGAATGAATGGATCGGACAAAGTATGATTTTTTTGCAGCAAGGTGGATGTACGAAAAGAAACGGAATGTCTGCCTGAGTGACTTCTCCATGTGCTTTCTGGCTGAGCAATAACTCTGTCTTGAGTGATTTTTTATGTGACATTTTAACTGACGTTTGTTTCTTTGGACGCATGAAAAACGGAATCCAACTACTTTATCCTTAACATTAGACATTTCTATTTTTCATGTGGGATGAAGTGAATAAAAAAGAGAATCCTTCATTCAATCATTTCATAGCTCTTTAAAAACACAAAATCTCTCCATTTCCTTTCCGATTCACGATTCACGGTACTATTATTTTTGCAAAGCAAAACAACGTGATCCTGGTAGAGTACATTGTCAGCTAATTAAGCTCAAGGGTACTAACTTTTTATATGATTTTCTGCAGATGCATTATAAAATGATTTAAAAGCGTCACCGTGTAAAACGGCTTTAGTTTAGACAGTTTCTCTTCTTTCTGGCACACATTTCAGTCCAATCGGAGACTTGAAGTTGGTTCAATTTATGAGCATTTTTACTTGACTGCATTATATCCCTGTGACGGACGACTGTGAAAACGCCCTTTCAGATAATGGCAGTTACATGCAATAATGCAGGACTACTTCATTCTACTACTCCCTTAAAACATGACTGCAGCAAGGTTGAGTTGGGTTACTCTTCTTTTACTTTTTACCATCAAAATCTTGTGAATAATCGTAAAAAAGAAACAAAGTATCCTTTTTTCATTTGAAACACGCCCCTTTAAAAAAAACAATAATAATCGGAGAAAGAGTGGCACACACCAAATAGTTTCATGTTGCTGTTTTTATATTCATGAAAAAGGAAATGCATAGATTTGGAACGAACCGAAAGCCTGAAAGGAAAGAAGAGGAGAGACGAGTTAAAGCAGCGGCACGAAACCGATTTATGTGTGTATAAATTGAATAGTGATGTCATGCTAAAGTAGGATATGAAAATAGTGGCAGTGGTGCACTGAAATATTAATGAGGATGCTTTTTACTCACTCAATAACTGACTAAGGAGGAGGAGGAGGAGGAGAGGACTAATGTAGCAAAAATCTGGCTTTTATCCTGTTTTCTTGGTTTCAGTTTAATGCAAGTAAGAAACAAAAACCACCTGTGGCTTCGCTACTTTTGGGGTTTCTCTTCACTTCTCTTTCCCGTTCTTTTTTTCGCCTTTTGTTTCAACCTTTTCCCTGCGATACCAACTGAAGCGAAATTTTCTACCAAACAATGTATTAAAAGAGGAGTAGGTAGGCAACTAGAAAATACTCACTGACTTAGTGACTACTTTTTTGTTGGTAGGAGGATTCGTGGTTTGGTTATTGAAGTTTTCAGCCTTTTTTCAACTTCATTTTCTATTTTAATACTATTGTATTTATGTAAGATTGTTTGAGGTAAAGTTCCCTCCGCTTTTAGTAGTTTCTAATTTTTTGCCATATTATTATCCTCGAGTTTCTCGCATCATTATTATTTTTATTATCCACAACGGAAGTGTGGTTGAAGAAGAAATTTTGCAGAAGAGAACGCGCAAAAGAAAAATATCTTATAGGACGACTACAATTACAAAGGAAGCAGCAAAGCTCAAGCTCACTCTTTATTATTTTTTGCGCGACTCCACCTTTCGGTTTTTCAACAATCAACAATGTATTCATAATAAATGCAGGTACACTTTCGAGCATGTTCACAGAAGGATATTAAAAAGGGAATGAGGGGAGTAGCGTGTGTGTAGGTACACGTTTTTGAGTTAAACGACAGTCTTACAAAGAAGGATGACTGAAAGTGGTGGTACACACAAAGTGTGTGCTGGTGGCGATAAGGATCGTAAAAAGAAGGAGACCGAGAAAATTAAGGACATTGTGTGACATGATTAAGGCCAAATCCACTCAACAATGAGAAACCACTCACATAAATATATCATGTATGCGAGCAGAGAATGCATTTCAGCGTGATAAACTACGTTCGCATGAAACAGGGTTTCTTCATTTCATTCTCTTCAACTTTTAACTGGTAGGATGGCTTTCTTGACGACTCAAGCCTTTCTGTGGAAGTAAGGTCTAGCTGAGCTTGCAAAAATCCCAGCCAAAGGAACACTCTCACACAGAACGCACATTTCAGGCATGCGGGTACGTACGATACCTAAATAACGTGCTGCAACATTGTCTTCTTGCCATTAAGTCTCAGCAGCAGTCACTATTATTATTTACTCTTATTAAATGTATTATTATTGTTGTAGTTATTATACAATGTAAGCTCACTACTAACTGACTCACTCAGTGCCTGACTGTTCTACAGCAGAGTAAGGAGAATAAGGAGAGACAAGGTTGTCGCTGTAGCCAACTTCCCACTCACTGTCGCTTTCCTAACCAACTAACTTACACGACATGCGAAAAGCAAAGAGCGGAGTAACTGACTTTTATTAAGAAGAAGAAGCAAAAATCCTCCTTATCTTACTCGATGCATGATAAGCTATCCTTTTTTCTTTTTTATGCATAGGTACATGTATCACAATCTCAATCCAATGATACAGCATTTCATTCTCAAGAAAAAAAACACATTCACTTATTTCCATTTATTCCCTGAGAAGATGTACGAACATTAAGTGGCCATTGCCATGATTAAGGTTCTGTTGCCGTTGATGCCATGAACGAAAGGCTTCTATTTTTTGTTGTTATTATAAGTGGAAACACATGCGTAATGCTCACGTTATGTTGCTGCTGCGTGAAGAACAGGAGACGGATTTGCTTTTGCCATTTAAAATATCCTTTCAACAAAAATGAGCATTGCCCTCCTTGAGCTCTTTCTTCTCAGATAACGTTTGCTTGTTAGGCAGTTCTGCTGCACGGTTACAAACATTTTGGAGCCGAGGAGGGATCACGATGATAATACGCATTTGATGATAATAATGACCAAGGGATTTCGCAATTACCCATTTCAGGGCAGCAGCAACAGCAGACCCTGATTTGTAATTTTTTCATCTCCTTCTTAGTTCCTTTCGTTCCCTTTGTACTGCCACTTCTTTTGCTAGAGGCTCTTCGTTTTCGTCCATCCTTTGACTCACCCTGTTTTTTTTCAGTTGACTTCACCAAAACAGCCAGCACTTTACTTACTTTGTAACGTGAGTGTACTTCGTCCATTATTGGAGGATTTTCTTACCTGCTGACTTTTCAAGTTTGAATCATGGTGGTTGGTGGTGGTGATGACGACGACAATGATGGTAAATCACCCTGTTTCTTGCTTTCCATTCCATCCAACTATGCGCGTCGTCGTCATCATGTTCGTTATAACAGTAATAATATGTAACGCTCGCGTACCGACAACAAGATGTACGTCATTTTATAAACCTTTTCGTAGTTCGATGCTAGCTTGCTTGTCTTGTGTGCCCCTGGCTTTTTTTGCAAAGTAACCGTGCATTCGATATAAAAATAATAAGCATGCCCTTCTTTCGACATCCCATGGACAAATGCTGATTGTAAAATGGCTATAACAAGAGAAGTTTGAGAGAGAGAGAGGCAACTCCTTTACAAAAATCCATCCGTCCATCGGATTGTTCGAATAGACGAGAACATCAGGATTTATTTATGACCGCAATCTTTTCGTAGAAAAATTTGCGTAGTAAAGAACTGCAATGTTTTGGTACTCATTCGATACTCCACCATGTGAAAAAAGACAACATTCAATCCAAAATGAAATATGTCCACAGATACCTGAAGATGGTCCTTCAATTTAACAGGAATGTGTGGCAAGGGAGTGAACAAGACAAGCTGAAACTGAAAACGGATGACATGCTCATTTATTGCAGGTTCAATACCAATACGGTAAAAAAATACAAAATTTATGTGGGGGTGCAGGGTTGTTTAATCATAATGTGGACAACAATGTGATTAAATCCTCTCACTCTCCTTTACTCTATTTAGTTAGTCAAACACTTGTCTCTAATGTGCCTTGAATGATTTCAGAACAAGATGGATGAGCGGTGTGCGATTGAATAGGCTAAAACAGAGGAAGGAATAAAAATAACTGATGTTGATGAGAAGCTTTTCAAATTGGAAGAAGGAGAAATAAATGAGACACGACGATTCCTCAGGGCCCCAGCATGGGCAAGCTACGAATTTTTCAAACTGTTATATATTTCCATGTCATGTTATCTAAATAATCCTTGCATGCAAGTCCTATAATGTCGCTTTGTTATTTGCCGTCCAAACGTCGACTTGAGCAAAAGTAAAAACCCTGTATGTAATAAAGCGCTTGTTCGTGTGGTAGCTTGCATAAATGGGAAGTTGGAGATGCTGTTTATCTACTTGCTTTGGATGTTTCGTGCAAAAATATCGTTTACATCGTCATCGTCATCATCTACCCTCTTGGTCGTCATGCACTTTTCCTTGCCTGTCTGCTTTTATAGAATCGCCCGCCTCAATCGTTGAATCATGATTCTTCTCCTCGAAAGAAAGACAAGAGAATTGGCACAACAAAAAATAAGAGTGGGAAAAGATAATGCAAGCCAGCAAGCAAAAGGTGAAGTGTAGGGGATACGGGATAATTTTACAGAATAATTTGCCATGACACAGTGAGTCCGCTTTTAGTAGTAGTAGACAATTGCAGGCATGCTTGTGAAACATTGTGTAGAAAATTATTTGCCGCGGGGCATAAATGTACGAAAAGTGAGAGAAGAAGCCGAAGCAGACACAATTCGGTATCTTTCCCATTATTAATTCAAAATGAGGAGAGAGACTACAGAGAAACTCTTGTTTAATTCTTTTATTGTCATACGACGACGACGACGATTGTTTCGCCGAACGAACCAAGCAATCCCAAAAAATGCATGCTGCCTGCATGATGCGGATGTGAAAAGTGTTGCAATCGTTCCACAACACTTCACAAAGCATTTGAGCACTCACTTTGCAAACATTGTTTTGTTTAGCACGAACGAAGGAGAAAAAAGAGAGTCTGTTTTTGTCTTCGCTTTTTACTCTATCATCATCATGCCTTACCTATGAGCTATTATCTTTTGAAATAATACTTTGTGTATATCACTTTACATGGTTGTGTAAAATTTCTCGGGTCTATTATATTAGAATATTTTCAGATTCAGTTTTCCAAGTTCGCATGATATGGTAAGCAACAAAGACGTAAAGCTGATGTGTTTGTGGGAGTGGATATTGTAGGTAAAATAAAGCGACGCATACTAAAACCAAGCCGATGAATCACAAATGCAATGATAATCATGATCAAGCCAAAACTGGTAAATGCACGAAACGCAAACTAAATAACACCAGCGAAAAGCAAGTCAGTTACCTTCATATTTGGAACATGTATGTCGCGAGGCAACTTTACTTTTTCGTTGCTTTAGTTTATTTAGTTTAGTTGAAAAGTTAGTAGGAGAACGATTTTTTTTGCAGGAGATAGATATATGTAGCAAATGTGTTCTACTATGTCATAAGGCTACTTTAATGCTTATTTATCCTTCCTTTTAGTTTAGTCATCATCATCATCAGCATCGCTGTACGTACGTAGTGAATACAAGTTCCGTATCACCTACTCACTTTTTTGCTAGAGAAAACCGGATTTTGTGCAGATACTTAGGTACTGTACGATTTAACGTTTCACAGGGAAAAATATAAAATAGCCTTCAAAGTGATTGGTAGCCAGGCGGCGTCTACAATGCTTTTGCTTCACTTAGATACGTTTGAAAACCTTTATTGCTTCTCGACTGGCGAAATGCCCAAATCCATTGTAATACGCTCCGATTGTGCTCAAAACTATTGTAGTAGGAACAAACCAAGAGCAAAAGAGCAAGACACTGAGGTAGTGCAGATTTTTTATGTTACAGCTTGTTTCTCTGGCTGGCTATCGTAAATTAGGTTACTGTGCTGGCGCTGCCTGCTGCACTGCAAAATTCGACCGCGCAGCAGTTAGTCGGGAGGATAAAAGTTAGGTAGGTATAGAATCTACCTGCAAAACGCTACCAGGGTGATATGAAATGTTCTGAACAAGAAAAACTGTTTTATTACTAGCTTCATGGAAAGCCGTGTTATTATCTCCTTGGCTCGCCATTCGTCATGCTTTTTCTTCTCGTCTCATCTGCTGAGCTCATGTTTTTCATTGAGAAAGGATGCTTTGTTAGACACATCCAATTTTACCAGGTGATTAGTAACTCATCTGAAACCTGCCTTTTCTCATTTCTCCATTATCATTGCACTATGTGTACATTGCGTGTTTTTACAAAAATAATCCAAATTCAGATATGCACAACCAGGTAACAACAAATCTGGTTTTTTCCATCATCGTCACCATTGCCTACACAGAGTCCTATTTTTTCCTTATTTTCACATAGATTATTTTGTAAACAATACCATTTCTCACACAAAAGTGATGTTGACGGTTTCTTCAGGGAGAAAAACACAATTTTTCAAGAAAACAAATTCTTTCCCGAAAATATACTTACAGACTACCACCACATAATAAATACGTTGTGATTATTTTTATGCCCTAGTGAACTATTTTTCTTTTCTTAGTAATTGCCCACCATTAAAAAGTAAATCCGCGTTTTTTATATTCCTCAAAGGGCAGTACTGTTCATACTCATGTGAGGAAAAACAAAAAAATCCAGGCGGATTCAGTTCAACTCTAGGGGAGGTAGTGGCAGAAAAAAACAATAAAAGATTCTCTGCAAGGGGATGAGAAGCTCAGAATTAATAAAGAGATCAGCATAAAAGTCGTTTTTATGAGTCTTCGGTTACTTTTAAAGGCGCTAATGCAACAAGTCAAAATGAAATGTTCGTTCTCCTCTGTAAAATGTAATAAGTATGTGTGATATGATAAGTTGTGCATATTAAGCTTGCTTTGCCTTATCTCGGAGGATGAAAGTGAATAATTCAATTGTTACGGCATGCCAACCTGACAAATAAGTTTGTACAACCCTCTTCGTTTACGTGTGGATTTTTGCTACTGTCATAATGCAAAGATTTATGTGCTACTTATTTCTTTCTTTCTTTCCTTTCTTTCCTCAGACGTTGGACCGTCACTCACTCACTCAAACTGCAACTCAGAGGAAGCCAAGCTGCGATTGAAAACCTAAAGTGAAATCGGAGATGTCTGTCTAGTCGCTTGAATTGCATGCATATTTTGAGTCTAGCAATAAGTTCTATTTCTGAGCCTTTTTTCAAATTCAGAACCGTGAAATAAAAAAAAGAAAAAGTTTACTCCTGGTCCGTATCCAATTTAATTTACCTTTTTTGTTACAACCTGAGTAATCAGCCCCCTTGTTGAAGAAGTCACCCGAGAAGAGGAAAATTTTAAAATGGAGTAAAAATCACGACTTCTAAAATTAGCATCCGAGAAATGTTGTGAGCCCAGGTGCAGAGCACAAAGGTGTTCAGTGGCAATCAGTCATTGGGTAAAGAATCATTTATCAATACGAAGCCCAAAAGATTCTGTTTGGTAAATAACGACAGGGACAGTGACAAGAGAGCAGGCGGAGCAACAGGTGGACAGAGGAAACAGGCTTGTCAGAAGAAATTTTTCATGCATCGGAGCAAAACCAAACCAGCCTACACTCACTTAGAGGAAAAAAGAACACACCGCGACTGCCTCTCTGCCCGTTGGTGGTTCGTAACTCTTGTAAACTCATAAACTGCACGAATTCCTTTTTTATTCCTTTCTACGAAAAGGTATGTATTAAAAAAGTAGCAATTTCAAAATATGGAAAGAGGTGAGCAAGCTTTGCCTGCCTGGTTTTCAAACAAACCAAAAACTTTGTATTAAGCTCTAGCCTAGACCACGATACGATGATCATTAGGTTTCTTTATTGTAATAATAAAAAGCCACAAGAACGCAGCAGTTTTGTTAGCTGGTTACTTTTTCGTTCATTTCAGCTCAGCTCAAGCCCTTGAATCGTAAAAATGTGTTAGACTGAAAGAATCGGTTAGAAACATCCTGTCAGGTAAGTCAGCTAACCTAGAAATGAGCTCGAACAAGAAAAAAATCCCCGCTTGCCATGCCTTAATAACCTGTTGTGCACTCTTCTTCGCTTTCTTATAATTTGTTATAAGGAATCGAAAACTCGCACCATCACACACACAAAAAGATAATGCAAGAAGTTCTCTCCTTACAATTCCTTCTCCTCCCTTTTTTCTCTTTCGTGTCTGGTCTTTTCTCCTCCTGTTGTGTCGCTAAAAACCGCTTCGCTCAAGGGTTTCACAGCAGACATCTTAGCGATCGAAGCAGAAGCAAGAGCGCGGAGTGAAAAAAGTAGCGTAAAGTAAAGATCGAAAAACCAAAACCTGCTGCATCACATTACACGTCATTTGAAAATCATACCACTGAAGCATGATATGACGATATTAGGATGACGGGCATGAACACACATTTTCTCTACAGATACGTACTCGTATATCCGTGTCGGTTGTCGGTAACGCTGAATCAGATTGTGTCTCGGTGGGTTTTCTCCTTGAGGAGCGTAAAGATGATTTCTCTTTTTTGTCTTTTCGAATACAATCAATCCATTGCGCACCTTCGGGATAAAATATTTTCTTGTGATTGGCCAACGCAAAACCGATATAATCAAAAATATTTCGTGCCTATGATGATACGTACATACGTATCTACTTCAAAAGAAAATGGGAGAGATCTCAGGCGGGTATCTATTCACATCCACATTTTTCTTGTGAGTGGGAAGCTGGAAAATGATGTAGGGTGATGATTCTCATCACGAAACGAATTACGACGCAGGGGCATTCTTTGAATTGGGAATATTTTATTCATTTGGGCATTTCATTTTACACCCGTTTTTTCCAGCCTTCTTTTTTTTCTTATCACTAGGAAAGAAATGAAGGAAAATCACCTGGAATTCCGAATGGAAAATGCGCCTCGGTCTCGTAATCATGAGTAATAAAGGTGTACCGAGTCCATGCATAACCCTGCCAAAGTGCGCACATTCGTCCATCATTAGATTCGAATGGAACACTTATTTACAAACGAATATAGTGTTATATTCGTCATCATCCGGGAATCCACAAAGGTAACTAACTGCGTATTACAGATATTTTATACAATTGTGCGTTACGATACCTACACAATACTACACAGTGTTCATTTCGGAGGAACGTGGTGATGTTTTGTAATTTTCTTCCCCTCAACTTTTTTCTTTATTTTTCTTTTCTTACTCTTACACACGTACATGAATACATACATATCTCACTATCATCTTTTTTTTCTTGGCTGTTTTATTTTTTTGTCTTCCTCTCTCTCTCTCTCTCCTGCCTTCCTCTGACAGCCAACGAGCCAACTGCTGCCCGACTCCGAGAATTTCTCAAACACTTTATTCAATGCGTGTCAGTTTGAGTCTGACTGGTTCGTTTGCAGGTTGCTTTTATTCATGATCATGATCATCCTCTCGCTCACGAAACAACAGGTAACAAAAGACGGCTGGAAATAATAAAAATGATGCAAAGAGGGGAAAGGAGAGGGACCGATTTTAATGCTCGGTTGTTAGGAAGTTTGTGTGAAAAAATGAGAATACAGAAGACCCGGGAGGCGTCTTTTCCTTCTCTTTGAAACTCTAAAACTGCAGCAGTAGAACATGCTGCACAGGTAGCTTAGTAATGGCGAAGAAGCATGTGTTTTTAATTCACACACTCCTTTTCCTCCAAAAGATGACAATGAGGATAAAACTGAGTGCGAGAGACGTACGCAGCGATCCATCCATCTGACTCGCCTTTTTGCTCGGAGTCGCAGTGGCAGAGAGGGAGAGGATGAAGAGCAGAAGGAAATTTGAAAGAGGGACAAATCTTACATTGAAACGCCAAAACCGCCCCTCCGGGTTTCCCTTGATCCTAATACAATATTGAATATCGTTATCACATCTCCGCTCTGGGCTCTTCTCTTTTGGCCAAAGCAAATAGAAAAGTGTAAATACTCCACTCCACCAAACCCGTCTCCTCCAACGAAAGGCAAACAGTAGTGCAATGGGCAGATAAGAGAAGGTGTATTCGCGTACGCCTTGTGCTCGATTTTACAAGCAAGCCATTTACCATATTTATGCCATGCCATGCTTCGGTCGGTGGGTCGGATTCTTCGTTTCGTTCCCACCATCACCACCACCGCACTCCGCACAATCATTAGACTTCATGATTACCATCAGTAGTACCATCGTATCATAATATCACGATGAAAGAAAAGAAGAAAAACCACCACGCTCTTCTTTCCACTGAAATACCTTTAGCCAGAGCCAGCACAATTCACATTCTCCTTATTCTCCCTGCTCTGCTTCTTTCTTTGCCCGTCCATCCGTGGAAAGGTGGCATGAAAAGCTCAAGAAACGAAGTTTTAGCCACGCTACTTTTCTGTGAAAAGATGCAGACTTTATGATAAATATGATGAGAGCATTTTCATGCATCGCAATGATCGTTTTGTCTCGTTTCTTTTTCAGATCACACAGGATAATAATACGCAGATACGGAGAGTTTCTACCACTACCACACCACCGTCTTGTTCACCACCCCACGTTTCTCCGTCTCATTATGACGAAATTGAAGGTGGTGGTGGCGGCGGCGGTGCGGTGGCGGAGTAAAGATTTCAGGTAAAAACGCATCGCACTACATTATCATTATTATTATGATTAGGAAGTCGCAAGTCATAAATGTGAAAGTAAAGTAAAGATTACTCGAACAAGGCAATTCTTACAGGCTTCACACTCCTTCTTCGCCCGCTCCGCTCTCTCACACAAGATTCAATGGTAATTTTATATTATATTATAGTTTCAGGACCGATCATGCAAATGCCGCTGAACTTATCTTGATAGATATTCATAACGAATAAGTGCTACTCTGCTTGCTGCTCCACTACTCTAGTACTCTGCGAAATCTTATCTTGCGAGTAAGCGAGAAGGTACCACGACCAAAAGGCATGACTCTTCCTCTGTGCTGCGAAATAATCTTTTTTTTTGGGGGGAATTCGAAGTGGCTAAAAAATGAATTGACTTATTTTTTCTACGATAATATGCTAAAAAAAGCGTACCTCCACAGACCATTGACTACACGACACGACATCACATCGACAATGTCTGGTTGGATTTGCGAGTGAAACGAAAATCATATCATGGCATTCACAAAAAATAAAAATCAGAGAGAGGGAGAGAGAGACGAAAAAATGAGGTAAGCTTTTTATTGCTTGAAGCGGTGCTAACCCTGATGATGATACATGACTAGGGAAAGGCCTTCACAACCATCGTCATCATCACCACCGTACCACTATCAAAGACTTTGTATTGTAAAGTAGAGCTAGCCGAGTTGATTTTGCTGATTTCAGTGCTTCACCTTGACAATTTCTACTTACAGAAAATTTGTACGTAAGAACCCAATACAATCACGATGAGCAGTAGGGATTGTAAACTTCTTATTTTACTCTCATAAAAATCTACTACAATGTTACACTATCAACGAGTTTTGTTTGCCTTTCTTCAGATCGGAACTGTTTTCATCATATCATGGCCAAGCGCGTCAAATGTGGGCTTAAAGAATGTTGTAAGACAGTTCACGATTTCTATTAGCAATTTTTTTCAGTCTAAAAATAAAATGTGGAATTCACTCTATTTTTTATATCACCGCGGCGTAATAAGAAGTAAATTGCATTTGCACAGTCTCCTTGCTCCTTGTTCATTTCGAACCATGAATCTTAATTGAATTTTTAACAAAAAACATGAGAATGATGACAGATTGACTAGTTTAGAAAGAAGAGCGTAAAATTTAGACATTTTCCCAGATACAATTTTATAAACGATTCTCTTGACTGAAAAATCTGCCATCGTGTGCCATTCATCTTTTTATGCGATGATGTATTGAACCACATTCATTCAGGACGTTAAAACTCAAAGTGTCAGAAATTCCCCCAACAAAATCCAGTTGAGTTGAACGCAACTTGTCGGGTAGATTTCTTTTCCAATTCTATCCTCATATTTGTATACTAAAATGATCGATTGGCAAATAGCAAAAACGGAACGGAAGCAGGCAAAAGTAGAAGGGTTTGGGAATTTTGGATAGAAATTGCCTAAAAGTTGCATGATGGATATGTCAGATACTCAAAAGCCACGGATTATTTACCAAAGAAGGGTTCGTGGAAATTCTGTCAATATATTAGCCATTAGGTATTTACCGCGGCGATTACTTCAGAGTGTTGAGCACTATTGACTTTTAATAAATTCAATCTCACGCACAGTCGTGCCAGAAAATGCATTTTTTCGCGTGGCGTTACGTATGTGAGTGTGGACATGCCAATATCCCAAATTATTCAGCGAGAAAAAAGAGCCACGTGCGTAAGTCCTGTGAGCTGGTGGTTCAAGTTATTTAGTTGGTCTAGTGCTATATCTGCTGGGGATTTACATGGTGCATATTGAAATGAAACGAAATGACTTTACAGTCCCAATCGAGAACAAATTTCATATTACCACGTTATATAGACAGCAGTTCATTCATTGGATTGAAGGTTGAGTGAGTTGCGTTCGCGCACCAGACTGGCTGACATAATCAGCAGGACATGCGATGCAATCCTTAACGCGCTTTGAAGAATATCATATTAAAAATAAAAATACATCTTATGACTTTTCTAGGTATGCACCTTTAGTATCTACTTGTATCAAACAACGTTCACTGCCTTCATCATCCTCATCATCACCAGCATCATTTGTCGCTCGACAATTGCATAATGAATAACAATCGGAATATACGAGCTTGGGCATGGCTGCTAATATTATGCATCCTTGCTGAAACACACGGAGTCCCATTAAAAATGACAGCATTGTGTTTTTTAGAAGATTTATTCTTTCAACGTGAAAGTAAATCAAATTAGAGAATCACTGCTGTGAAGAAATTTGTTCTCGGTCGGTTCCGCGGGGTCCGCAGTTGCTGTAAGTGTCTACGGTATCTCTCAAGGTAAAATGCCTGAATTTATAATAAAGTACCTTTACAAGATCGATTCAAAGTGGGCGAAGCGAATGTTCAGGGCTACATTACGCAGACCAAAATAAAGAGCAATATTTATTAGGGAACGACTCGAAATCGAGTAAAATGGAACTTTGTGCAAAGTGAAGTCCCACCGTGGAGCGAAGCCGTGCCACCACAAAACAAGCCCCTTTTTCTAAATCAGTTACGAGTTGCGTAGACCTACTTCTGCTAATTTCAAATTTCACACATTCCCCATTAGAAAAGTCATAAAGTTCGCTTTTTCTTTCATTGGGCAAATGTGTCAGTAAATCAGCTTTAAATGAGATTTTTATGTTTTTAAGAAAAAGTAGACAAAAAACTCTAGTTAAACCACATCACTCTCACACCTGTGCTGCGTTTTTACTTATGTTCTCGTACGCACTTGCTACTGCAACGCAATGGATAATGACAAGTCGCACAGGCATTCATTCAACTAGTCTTGTTTTGTTCGTCCGTGTATCACAGTAATTGCAGACATATCTTTTTGTTCTTAAAAATTGCAATTACCCACGTACTATTTATTATTATGTCAGTCCGTTGCTCGAACATCATCATTAAAAAGAATAGAAGACACAAACACTTTACTTTTTTATTCTTTTACTTTACCTGTGAATTCTGAATGAAATGAAAAAGGCGATCTTTTCTACAGCAGTGAACCTATGATGATGAAGAAATGAGCGCATTGTGTTTTTAAAGGTGCCATAAAAATCACAAACCATTATTATTGACATGTGTTATTTTCATTGTTCCATTATTATCTCAAGTCTGCCCGTCTTCTTTTGCATCTTTTTTTTGCGTAATGGAGTTCCCTGACTTTTTCTTTACTACGCATTGTATTGTATTGCATCGTATCATTACTTTACTTAGACCATGCAATATAATAATGTAGCCATTTTATTATTATTATTAAAGGGTGAGTGAGTAAGTGAATGATGAAGATAGCGATAAGCTTTTTTCTTGCATTATTATGTTGATTAGGTGCACACATCAAAAGAAAAAGAAGACGAAAAAGAGGGAAAGTATTCAAAAAATCATTTTCATTCCTTTTTTTATCCCTTCTTATTTTACAACATAACAATAACAATGCAAAAATTTACATACCATTTTATAGGCTGAAAAAAGAGCTGTTATGCAAAACAAAATTGCACACCTGATAAACGAATCATGTTAGCAAGACCATTAAATAAATATATAGGTTTACAGTTTACAAGCAACGGATCGGTTTATTTTCTTCTGATGGGGATGAAATGGGATGGGTTGGATGGGAGCAAAAAAAAATCTGTGAGAAAATTCAACATCATTTTTTTGTACCTGTTTGCTACTCTGCCTGTTATAGTTTGCGCCATCACTATCTGACTGAACTTTATTTTATGTAAGACAATTCGTACAAAGCTGATTTACTTTTTAATATTAAATACAGACGTGGGTATGATAGATGACAGTAATTTAATAATGATGATACATTGAGTTGCGTAGCCTTACTTTACTAGTTCGCAGGGAATTTAGCCGGGGGAGAAGTACGTTACAGTGCAAGTAACTGCAACATAACTTGCTCCTAAAAAATCTAATCCAGTCAGTCAGTCAGTTAGTAAGCCAGTGAAGTGACTGAGATGAATGAACGAAACAAAATGAGCCAACTAAAAGAGATAATTGCATTTACTGGCTTCATTTCACTTTGCTTTTAGAGACTGACCGGCTGAGCACACATGCATAAAATCTGACCACATAAATTTGACTGGTGTAACTGGTAATAATCATAATGATGATGATTGTATGCTGAATGGCAATGACATGGTACTTTTTATACCTAGGTATTTTGTTTCTGCAGTATGCAGTGTATTATTTGCACATATACAACCGTTTGTGAAGTGTATTTTTAAAAATGAAGTTACCCTAAAAATTAATGTTGTAAATAATATGGAATTCTTAACTACTCGTCGGTTTAAGCTTCAAATGATGTACGTTGCACGAGACTTAAATTAAACTCAGTAAAGGGGAAAATGAAATATCGGAGCTTCGCCTGTCTACTGAGCAGGTCAAAGATTTTATAATGCGTGCGGGTTTGTTGGCCAGATACATTTTTTCCTTGTCTTCTACTTTATTAATTACAATTAGGAGGAAGGTTGCTTACGCACTTGCGTGTACGCATTTTCGCATGAAGAAGAGAAATAAAAAAGTCCAATTTAACATGCAGCAATGGTTCCATGTTACGTTGCTTAGTTGTGCTGTAGTTACATTTCTGCGTGAATTAATGTGCATAGATTACAGAATTAATTATCCTTTCCAACGGCAACGGCACTGCACCGCACATCATCATTTTCCATTTGATAAAAGGTAGACGTCTTGCATTGCTTTCTTAAAAGGAAAATAAACGCGTATTTCTCAGAGTGTGCACAACGCAACCGCACATTTTTATTTTCAAGGGTCAGCAGTTCATCGAGGGATGTTCATGAATACAAATTTAATCTTTTTTCATTCGTCATTGAATTCTCGTCGATTTGCTATCATTACTACAATCGATTATTATTTACGTGATTTTCTATCTCCTTGATAGAGCTCATCTAAATAACTAATTAGGTTGAATTATTTTTCTTGTTTAAAAATCTGCGCTGTCAGTTTGCAGACCCACCTCTCTGTGAAAACTAATTAAATGAAGAGATAGCACAAGTCGTCAATTGTGTACGTTTTGGAATGCATGGTGCAGTAAAGTAAATGCACGATTATCTTGACTGCTTCGAAATCTGAAATAACGACGACTAATTTATTATTCTAAGCAAAAAATAAAGGCGCTTCTCAACAAGCAAGCAACGAATTGCTTCTGTTGGAAAAAATAAGATCGCCTAATCAATCAAGTGCGTGAATTTGGCAATCCCCTGTGCCTGTTGGTAAGTAAGTTTATAATGCGTAAATGACAGTGGTGGTGAGTCAATTTGTAATTTGCCAGTTTCCTTTCAATTAAGTCATTGCAGACCGGTTGGGTCATTAAGAAAGTAGGATAGCGAGAAGCAATGGCAGTGAGAATATATCGGATAAGTGACATCAGCGGCTTGCTGTGAAACATGAGAAATCAAAACTATTCCATACTTCAATTTAACACAGGCAAAAAATACAAAGAAGCGGCTTGGATGCAGTTTGATAAGTAGCTAGAATAATTTAGGACTGGCGTTTATGACTTAGGCTTTTATTATCAACCAACAACTCCTATAAAATATTTCCTTTCAAAATGGTTAGTTATTTTAGTTTTTATTCTGCTACCTTATGTTTGGTCAGTACCCTGTTACTAGAGCCGCATTATTTTATTTGCAATAACCTGATTTGTCAGAAAAAGATTGGGAAAACGAAGTAAAAAATAGTGTTCGTTCACTAAATAAATGATCTTTACATATTCTTTCTGTTTGATGCAAACTTGACTAAATATTGACTACCTCAGCTCGAACTGCATAACTGAGCACGTTATTATAATTAGTACTACACTATTTACCCATTTTTCATTTTTTCGTGTCGCACAAGGAGAAACAGTGTACTAAGTGAGCATTGAGCATGAATTAAAATTGATGAAGGAGCAGGAGCAGAAACTTGAGCAGATTTGAGGCTTTCAGCCATTATCAGACATCAGAAGACGCATAGGTCCGTTATTAGTGGCAGCAGAACAGAACAGGTATGTAGGCATAGTTGTTGCTGTCTGCACAAATAACTTTGTTGACGATGCACTAAAATGCGTGAAAAATGCAGACAAACAATTGTAGGAGTCGAGTGGGTACTATTGCCACAGCATTGGATTCGAGTAAGTCACTGAGGCAGTAATTGCGTCAGTGGGAGTGCAACAGCAGCAGGCGCGACTTCAACTCCGTCCGTACCACAACAAGGACATTATGCGAATGTTGTTTTGTTATGACCGTTGCAAATCGAAAACAAAAATAATAAGACGACGCAACAAATAAGCAAATGAAAAAATTCGGTCGCCCTTTTTGCCACCTACCATGCACGAGTGAATGGCGGTGAGTGGAGAAAAAAGTGAGTCGTGAATTCCAATTGACCACAGTCAAATCACCGGATGCGAGGATTTAAACAAAAACATGACTTGATTTATGTATTAATTATTAAGTATTATCATAAATAATTGATTTAATTGTTCCCATACTTATATTTTATATTGTTATGATACTCTGACAGGTCGAAGAACGGTCGACTCGTGGCATGGCAGCGATCTTACCCAACCGTGATTATCTTGTCGTTGTACGAATTTATCTAGTAACGTAACATGTTCGAAGAAAAATATCTTATGGATACAGTGATAAAAATCTTCATGGTACTGCAAGTTCTTTCATCTTATTAAATCTAAAGGCTACTTGAAGTAATGATAATCATAATGGTAATAAATAAATAATTGGTAATGAAATCATGGATATAAAAAGTAACGTATGTACTTTAACTTAGAAATCTTGCTTTTGCTTGTCTGCATTTCCTTTACTACTAAGGTTTTAAGCAAAAAAGGAAAGGTACGATGTTTTTTCTTTAAATATCTCAACACTTAATCTCTATCATTAGTTGTTTGTACCTTATTTTTAAAATATATAAATAACAAGAATGTAGGATTCCAATGATTTTATTATCGTGTAACGTAACTCAACTCCTTTGTGAAACATAATTATCTCTGTGATTTTCTTACGATCTTTCAATTCACTTTTTTAAACAAAAAAATGTACTGACAAGACAAATTGATGTGATTGCGAAAGCAGACAGACAGAAGCAAATGCAAGAAAGAAAATTCAGTCCATGCCTAATGATGTGGGGTGTCTGACGTTTCTAATTTCTTTGAACACTCTCAATTTCCTTCAACTGAATCATGACATTTTTCGTTTCATTTCATCTATTTTGCTTAACGGAACTCCAGCGTTAACGTAATTGAATCAGTCAGTTTTGCGCAACTTGGCTGGACCCAGTAACACACATTTTTAAGAGCACGATCGAAAATTAAATTTTATCAAGATACAACTTACTACCTTTACAGAAATTTAATGAGGTTGTAGAAGAACCAAATATTATTTTTCTACAAACCATATTGGGCATGTCGACCGATTTTTTCATCATACAGATTTGATGTACTTTTATAATAAATATGTAGATTTGGCTAGAGAGAGAGAGAGAACTAATATGAAATAATAGCGGAGCAGGCGAAAGGCTGACAGTGACAACTGAAATTCATCCCTTTACATTACCATGTTATCAGATGCAGTTCACGAAATACAGTAAATTTGAGATAAAACTGTCCGAATGAGAGAACAAAGTATTTCGAAACAAAATACAAAACAGGAATAAATAATCACATAAATATGCATTGTTTCTTATTAAAACGGACGTTTTCAAATCAACGAAAAATGATCGTAATGATACCCCTCTTGTTTCAGAGGCCACCTCATTAAACATGCTTCACGTTGGTGTAGTTTAAAATTTCAATTTTTTTTTATTGTAATAAGCAATAGTATAGCACCAAATCTGCTTTCTATCCCCATATGAAATGAAACAAAAGTCGTTTTTCGAGAAAATACAATATTGTAGCAAAATGGACAAAAATCAGCTAAACATCACGTATCCTTGTGTGCGTGTAATAATCATTGCAATCGTCATCAAAACGCACATTAAAATAATACACTGTTCTCAGTTCTCGCAATTTATCATATCGGAATGCTCTACAAATTGTGAAATCAGTTGTTATGCAGGTATTCAATCCAATCTCGTATTCTCACTGCAGCGATTATGATTATATTATTACCTTTATTACATATTGCTGCAACAATTCGCAACTTTTGTTGACCAACTGACGATGTGCACTGGTCGAGGAAAAAAACCTGCGAAGGGTTTGTGGAAGTGGACACTTTAGAAAAAGGAGTTTTTAAGCCAAAATGGTTCTAAACTGAAATTACGAATTTTTACACTTTTGTTTAAAAAGCATTTTATATCCTTTTTCATGGCGCATTAATGTAATAGGGCTTGAAAGTAAACTGCGTTCCGAATAAACCTTTTTACATCTGTTTTAAGAAGAATTAATTTTTTCGTTTTCTTGAGAAACCATAAAGTGCGGTAGTTTACGAATGGTTTCGCCTTCCTCTTCGCTAAATAAATGCTGTTTGTTAACTTTAGTTTTTATAGAGTTGGAACGGATCTATCTTCTGGCAGAAAAAAAACAGGCAGAGTGAGTGGAGAGCTGAGTGAGTGAAACCCTCTCAAGATTGAAACAAACATAACAAAACAAAGTACTAATCTGTGCAAAACACCAGTCAAGAGCCTAATATAATTTCCATTCTTTGACCTCTTTTTTCATCTCGAGGGATACTAATGGCGAGCACTATATAACGTAGCTTTGCACCCATTCCTATAATAAAACACGAGTTTTACGCTCATATATTTTGCGTTTTATTTTTCTGCCTTCCTTTTTCATTTTCATTTGGGTTTAAAGGTGTGAGTCTGAGTCTTCTGTTTGAGAGTGAGTCCCGTCCCGTCTCGTCTCTCTCTCCTTCTTTAAATACCTCTTTCTTAAATCCACCCATTTAAGGTATCATTTACGAGTAATGTTTTATATCCTAAATTGCCGAACTAAACGAAGCACAGCAACGAGATGCACTGCTTTACTTGAAAGATCTTGCATAAAATGTTTAGTGGTTAGGTTTTTCGCCATAGAGGAAGTTGCAGCAATCATCATCTAACTAAAACGATCTCTGCCACCAGAGTACCACAGCATGAAATTGTTAGCAAAATCACTCCTATCTTTAGCAACAAACAGGATGCCAGGCAGGCTTTTCTACTCCCTAAACATAATGAAATGGATTAACGCAATAATGGCAATAGAATAATAACACTGAAAATAATGGATGAAAAATCTGGGCTCTCGCGGCATCGACTGGCTCCTCATTTTGCCAAAGCAATGTATGCAGAAAAAAAGACTGCTGAAATGTTGGTCATTGTGAAAAGATTAGACAACGAGAGAGAGCCTGACAGGAATGCATGGTCGACCGACACAAAATTTAGAAACAAGAAAGGTGAATTCCGAATCAGGTTTTTCAGCAGCAATCATGTCGTCGTCGACGTCGTGATAAGATGACAGATACTCTGAAGCCATGCAATAGCTATGATATGCTGGTAGTCGTCGTAAAAGTGGCAAAAAGGTAACCTAGTAAAAATAATGTTTTGCTCCTGGTATGCATGCCATGCAAAGCAGTCATTTCTATTCTCAAAATGATTCCACCTTTTGCATGCATGGGCCTGCCAAACCCGAATAAAGGATGAGTTGCTCAAGTCAGCATCAGAGTCAACAAATCGCCAGTCATTAGATCAGTAGTGTTAGTGTGTTAAGCTAGCCAATAAAATACAACAATGCAAGGCAAGGTCAGCAATTTTTTACAGAATGATAGAATCAAAGGAAAATTGGAAAGCCTACCAAACCACTTCGGGTGATTCGTTAAAATTGCTTGGGAAGGAATGATGAGTAAAAGTAAGAAATTGTTTCTTGAAAACACCTTTCGAATCTATGTAGAAAATATTTTTCTCTCAAACCTCTCGCACCAAACGTTTATTATGGCTTGTTGACAACGTTCACTGATTTTCTCGGAAATTTTTACACGTTCTTGTAATAAGGGGAAACGAGTAAAAGAACGTCATTTCTTTACTGATGTCACCAGTCACAAGTCCACTTTTTTCAGCGGAATCTTCAAGACGCAAACAACTGTAACCAAACGGATGATTGGTTTTTTTACTTCCTTTTTCTTTCTTCTTGGTCGATGTCGTTTGTGTTTTTTGAGGGTACCGTAAAAAATTGAAGGAGATACGTACCAAGATATTGACATAAAACTACCTTGAACCGGATTTCGAAGCAGCAGAGAACAATAAAAATTTACTTTTACAGACATTATAAGTTTATACAGCCCTTGTCCCAGTGTTTGTGGCATTCTATGTATATTTTTTCTAGAGAGAAGAACAAAGGAAGACTAATAATCGTAATAATAAGGAAACAGGTTTCTACCATCTGTCCCAGGTAGCACATAACTTTCTTCAACAAAATTCGGGTTTCATTTCTTGTCTACTTCGACTACCTTCCTGTGCGATGCGAGAGAAATTGTAAAATTGACGTTGACGCATATTGAAATATTGAAACATCTCACGCCTACCAGAGTACATGACAAAGAAAAATGTTTATTTTATTAGCAAGCTATAAGTGCACCAGATGCAAAGAAGGAGCAGCAGCGGACATGTTTGCCAAAATGAGACTTCGCTCCGGAAAACAGAAAAACATTTCAGCTCAGGCTGAAGCTGAAATGTGTTTATTTTGTACCTATGCTTTTTACTTAAGTTTCATTGGCTGTCTCAACAAAACGACTTCCTCCGGAGAGAGTGCAAAAAATGACACATGCTCAGTGCTCCGGCGCGCACTCTGCCTCCTTCACCGTTTCATCCAATTCGCTTGCCAGCTTTTATTTTGTGTGGCAGACAACCTGATTGAAACTGATTTTAACATTAAGCATAAAAATTTGCTAGTTCTAAGGGATATTGTAAATCATTATACGACCATATCACTTACAAAAGATGAATATCTTGCAGAGTTGAGCAAAAATGGTAAATTTATAACTGTCAGGAGTGAACCCATTTCTTTTGGTTAACTTCGACAAAAAACAGTGTTTACCCACACCCCAAGCCCATTAATTATACTTTTCTCAATTCCCAAAATAATTATCAAGTGACTCCAAAATGCAATAAAGTGCTAAGACGAAGGAACCATATTTAGTAGTATCACCAGCAAAACAATTTTTCCGTATCAACAATTAAAATAGATTTTCGACCACACGAGTGAATTGAATAATCTTGTTCTCGTGATAAAGATCATTCACATTTTTAAAATACACACCTGAGTGAACAAGCCAAGGGATTGGCTGGTGATTTGCTTACTTACTTGCTCACTCTGTAATTTTGATAAGGATCTAACTAACTTAAGGAACTAACTTGAGTTAAGACTAGGTTTCTTTTTCTAGTAACGCACATTATAATTCTTGAAAGCAATTAGGTGATTTGTAAACCTTTTCATGTTTATTATCCTAAGCGGTAATAGATTAATTAATAAATAAATAATACGTAATGTCCGGCAATAGGAAAAGGGATTGAGATAAAAAAAAGGTGAAATTTCCTTGTCAAGAAATCTTTTCGTACTTTTTTATTTAAGCTCCTTTCCTACCCATGTAAATACATACATACTTAATTTTAGTTTAGTTATTTTTGTTATGTACATTGCATTCGATAAACTGGAACGAGTTTCAACTCCCCTCAGCTTAGCTAAACCAATGAATACATTCCTACTGTTAAAAGAGTGCAACCTCACAGAAAATTTTTGCTCATTCATCAAAAACAAAAAAAAATCTTACGAGAAAACTATCTGTGTGTGTACACGCATATGCTCAAACAAATTAGTAGTTTCAATAATGTTCTCTGTTTGGCACGTACGAGCAAGCGTGTACACTCAGTCAGCGTACATAATTTGCACATTACCTTTTTGACGTACTCCGTAGCTTTTTGATCTAATTTCCCGATTTATCAGATAAGTGCATCTAACAGGAGTGTTAATAAAAAGCGTATATTATAAATGAAATGATAAGCTCGCACTGGTGGGCTCACTGTGTTAATCATATTTACAGCAGGTCTATTGGAACAGCGATTTTTTCAGTCATGCAACAGTACGAAAATAAAAAAGCATAAGTAAATCAAAACACCTAAAATGTAGCAATTAAGCTCTTTCTTTATGAGATAGGGAGGTGTGTGTGTGGTATCCAAAAATTTACAACCAAATCAACATGCACGGATTTCCGCGTTCCACTCCGATGTCGTGTTAGATATAAAAACTTTTTTTTGTCCCTTTGAGTCATAACATTTAACTAAGTAGCAGAAAGAAACAAGTCAATCAGGCTGCTACTTGCCATGCTACACAATTATGACGGAGCCACCACCCTCTAATGCTTTTGATAAAATAAACTATCTGCAGTTGCATGATAAAAGAAAGTGGTATTTCTTTCGAAGTAATAATGATGGTGTGGGATGGGATGGCTGAAAGGCAAAAATTCTTGGTGACATTAAATCACCTTTTTCCGTATGTGAAGACGTTTTTCAAAAACAATTTACCCCGGGTTTATTTTTTTGTGGCAAGCTCTGTACTATTCATAAATGTGGTGTTTATCGGTTCTAGCTAAAGCTCATGAAGTGTAATTAGAAGGGTTTCTAGAACCTGAATGAAATGAAAGGATGTGGGAAGGCAAATAAATGCTAATGGATTACACTTAATTACCAGTCAAAGTCAAAGATTTTTCCACTCTGACTGGAAACATCACCAGTCATAATATTTTTCAGTTTAGTGTTGCACTGGAAATAGCAATAGAGTATTTGGGTTTGTGAACATGTTATTTACCTTTGACTACTATAAAAGTGGTTGAAAATCAAAAACATCCTACAACATAATGATTCATCGTCATCAATAAGCAGCAATAAGTATCACCGTCTTACTTAAAGACATTTAAACTTTTGTTTGCCTCATTGCCACTTTTCCACCATCGGATGGTCGATAACGATTTCTTTTATCTATCTTTCCTTCGCCTTCACTGAAATCACTTAAATCCTGATATCCCACCAAAAGCATTCAGAAAATGACAATATTCCATCATCATTAGCCACCGTTTAAGCAGAAATAAACACTGACTGAGCCTGTTTGTAAGTAGGTACAGTATAATGACCGTATACTTGAACCTCTTTTAGCCAGTGCGTACAGCTGACACCCGCAAGTTGGGCGCTGTCAGTGTGTTTCTTTCGTGGAGTTTTCGGCGTGCTACTGCCCCGGTGCAAGTAGCTAGTTAAACATAATGTGTTTATGACATCCACTTTTCATTTACTTTAGCATGAGAAAAGAACCGTTGGCCGAAGAAGGGAAAATCTTGCTCATTTTTATTATCTCTCTTCCTATCAGTCACTCACTTAGTCTAAAATGAAAAGGAAAATACCATTTCCCGTTACTCCCTGATTCCTACACCCATCCTCGAACTGGCTTAACTCCGGTAATAACGTGACAATATCTTACAATATACAAACCGAGTCGTCTTTACGGGTCCATTATTATCTGCTTGCTAAAGATCGTGGAACAAACAAATCGCATGGAACGTTTTCAGATCGAGAAATGCATGCAAATGCAAAACAAGATAGAACGAAAGAAACGAGAAACGACACGTTCAGCATCAGCCAAAAGGAGAGAGGTGTCGCTTTACTTTCTTCTTGTTGGATCTTTATTATCGTCTGCTTGCTAGTTAAAGCAATGGCACATGGGGCAGAGCGATCAACAATATCAACATCAATGCTTTAATAAGCAGGAAAGACGTTGATCTGCATAATGAGAATTTGAGTAGATATGGCACATTCACCCAACTGTCGCTCTCGTTCCTCCTTACACTTTCTTTTGCTGATTTTCATTTCTACCCACTTTCCATACAACAACGTAGTAGTAACTAAACTAGAGTCTTAACTAAAACTGGCCACTTAACTCTACTCTACTGTATTTAAGCACTTGTTTGCATGTAGTAGTAGACAAGCAGAAATGTGATGAGAATAACTTTACCTAGTAAATGTGCAAGAGCCTTTCCAGGAAACTTGAGCATAGTGATTGGTGGCTCCGGGAGTAATCCTGAGACACTGTCGTCACTATACTCTTGGGTCAGATCTCGGCCAGCTTCTTGTGCTTCGCGGAACGCTTCCAGTTTCAACTTTTGATGACGTTTGCTAGCCAAATGCTCTTTGATTCGGTCTGACCGAGCCCCAATGGACTGGCAACAAAACCGACACACCAAAATGCGAACCAGCTGACCATCCCGGATAATTGAACGGGAGGTGAAATCCACACGGTTCTCAGCCGCGTACTCATCGACGCCCTTCCGTTTACGCCCGTTCCCTTTGGTAGGGCGTCCACCATGGGACAAAAACATGTGCGACATGATTGTCTCCTTTCACTTTTCACTTGTCAATTTTTTAATTTTTTTATTGGTAAAATTATTTTCTCTATTTCTTATTTACTTAAAACTTTCCAAACGTTCTGTCCAAGTCTAACTCGAACCCAAACGTCAATAAAATTATTGCTTTCACTATATCACTATAAAACTATGAAAAATCCGTCTTGGTCAGTCTACACACAGATTTTCATTGAATGGTAAAGAGAAAAGAAAAACACAGAACAAAAAGAAGTCACCTATCACCCCCTAGTCGTCGTCGTGATGTCGTGGTCGTAATGATTGAGATTATCTCGGTATTTCCAGGAGGTGTCGAAAGCCGTGAAAACATGATGTTTGTCGGGTGGAATGCAAAGCTGAACTGAACTTCAAAGTGGTCGAAAACGGGTACATACGAGGAGGATATGTGCATGGTATTATGATATTATGAACAAAGTATCTACGTACCCCATACGTATGCACAAAGAGCGTAGAGAAAAACTAGGAGCATAAACCCAGCCAAACCACTTGCCTTTGCCTGACTCGACTTGGGAAAAAAGATAACAACATTGAGTGAACGAGCACGATTATTAGCTAAAGCACATGAACTGGCAACATTGCTTGCACTGGCACTGTTCAGGGATGCCCTACCTTCTATCACCATCGCAACGCTATTTCTATACCATGCACAATGCACACAGGCTCAGTCAGACACCAGTTGCCTGCCAGTCAGTTAAATATCCCGTCAGTACTGTGCACTGTGCACAACAACGGTGAATATCTAAGGCGTCAAAATGCACTTTGCGTACAGAATGCTATTCTCAGTCAGTTTCTGATTCAGGCTCAGGCTCAACTCACTTATCACAGTACCAAAAACTGTTTAAGCCTTCTTAACCTTAGATTGCCTTAACCGTGCGTTTTCCCAAAGAAACCTTCGAATAATACAGAAAAAAATATGTAGCCTTTCAGGGAGCGTCCATCCCGTCTACAATCCGAAATGCCGGCCTTTTAACATCTATTCACACCTTAGCTCATCTACCGAGTCCCTGCGTTTGTAAATGAGAAAAATCAGTCGAAGGACCCGCGAACACTCCAACGCAACACATGTCCTAATTGTTGAACACTCCCTACTAAGAAGGTAAAGCACCTATCCCAACTGCTGCAGAATCTTGTGCAGAATCAAGATAAACATTAATTCATTCAGAAAATGTAGCGTTGACGTACTTCGTGTTTTAACTATGTGTAATCGTTTACGCAACTTGTTTTTTTCTCGGAATCTTACAAAGCAAAGGTCATTACGGAGCCGAAGTGGAGATAATATAATGCATATTTATTATTCTTTATTACCTGTGTGTTTACAAAATGACTACCGATAGATTCTCAATACTTTTAGTCATACATAATTATGATTGATTAATTTTCAAATTATAATAGCGAGATGAGTTTGCAAAAGTAAAAGCACGGATTTATTTTAGCATTAAATGCCGCCGGAACAGCAAAAAATTATTTGGGGTAGGTTGAGTCACAACTGTCACAAAAATGCATTTGTAACGCGATATGGAATGTCATTAAAAAATGATTCATTCGGTGGAATTGCGTAAACAAAGAAGTGCATTTCTTTGGGAGTTCAGTGTCAGTCAGCGCGAGAGAATTCATGTAAAGTGCGAGTGCAATAAACAAAACAATAAACATTGTTTTTTTTACCATATGAGTGTACCTTGAGCTGAACGTAGCACGTGTACGATGAGATGAGTATGGTCGAACAAAGGCATCGAATGGTGGATCGCATTAAGCTTTATATTTTATGTAGGTATGTACATTTTATTTACAAAGATTCAGAGACTGTATAGCTTTAGCCAAGCCAACATCAACATCAATTTTTTAACTGTTGAATGTTGATATGATACGATACGATATGAGCAACATCAGCAGAAAGCAAGAGCTCAAAGCTTGTCAAAGCGAGTCGGCCGCTACTGCAAGGTTTCTTAAGAGGTTTTAGTAACATGAGTAATTTGAGCTTAAGCTTTTTTATTATTATTGTTGTTGCACAAAAGTATCTATTATATTATCTATTGAGACTAGATGAATGATGAATGACTCATAAATAAGCCTGGAATGGAACAAAACAAAATTAGATTAAAGCTCGATTTAACTATGCTACGCTCTACTCTACTATGTGAAGTTCCTGATTTGGGGAGGAATTTCAAAATTGTTACCACAAAATTCTAAAAAGTGGAAGAAAAAGATTTTTAACTTATTTTGTTTTGACTTAGTTTATTAATAGTAATCAGATACTCAATATAATGTAGATAATCCTTTCCTAACTGCTGTGGTCCGTTGCTGAAATGACGAAACGTGAAGTACCTATATAAACTTCCTCTACTCTCTTACAATATCAACTTATCTAGTATGTAAATGAAATGAAAGCGTTTTATTAGGTTCTTACGATAACAAATTATACATACTAAAATATGTGTCTCAGGAAGTTTTGGCTTAACTTTATAAACTTGAAAAGTAGACGTAGAGACGTGATAACACTCTACTTAATTTTTATGCTCATTTTAAACAAATTCCAGAAAAGGAGCCACCGCGCAAAGGAGGAAGAATATTTTCATTTTCTTTCTTTCCTGTTTCCATTTCAGCTCAGTCAGTACTATTCCACAAGTGACAGCAGCTGGTTTTCTTGCTCCATTCAGGGACTTTCGCAATGAACTGAACACCCTTCTTTTCGTTCGAAATCCGAAAGTGATTTTTTTTCTCCCTCCTCCTTTCTCGATGCTTTAACCTTAAAATCATTTTTAATGTATTTACTTACTAATGAAATGAATGACACGTTGAAACTTTCAAGAGGCTGTGCAGATGAACTTTCCGAGGGCATTTTTTCTCACACTAAATTTCTCAACACCGTTTAACATAACAACTCGGCTCTTCAGCATTTTAAGTTAAAATTTTTAACCTTTTCAATGCATATCATGTGTTACAAGGGAAAAGATTGTGAAATGTAGAAAAGAAAATGAAAAAAGAAGGGGATCTGAAAATTCGGTCTCCCTCCCGGTGAAACTATCCTCGTTTTTCTCCCTTCTTTTTATAACCTTCTTGCATTTGAAAGTTGAAATGAGGAAGCGCATTGCATTACTCGAGACTTAAATACATTACTAAGAAAAATACGGGTAGCGCACTTTTCCCAGAAAAAAAAGAGAGGACAAAGCAAAACAAAGACGACCTGTATGAGTGTTTATTCGATACGTTTCATTCCATCTAACGAAACATGAAATTTTTGTCCTTGCTGGAATTAGGGGCACGAAATGACACGACAGAGAGAGACTTTTGTTCTCTCTCAGCTCAGCGGATCCAGTATGAGACGTAGAAAACAACCCGCCATCCATTCTCAAGATTTTGACAAATAAAGATTTCACTGTATTACATTCATAGTTCATATAATTCCACGAAATATTCATGTATTTATAGGACCGTCTTCTGATAACACTCTGTAATCCGAACGTATGGAAATGCATTTGACTGGATGGATGGACCGATCGATCCCATGATAATATTGATAAGGATAAGTAAGCATAATAAAGCTGAATAGGAGGAGAGACAATCGGTAATATCATTAAAATTAGATCAGGAGGGATTATTAAAACGTAAAAACTTTTCCACTCCTCCTCCGCTGCATCATCAGCCGAAACGTTCAAGTTGTAAATAGGTTGAGAAAGTAGGTATTTATTAATATTTAATAACCAACATCTGGTAAATTCAAGTGTCGAAAATAAAATTTTCTTGTTGCTGCTTTTATCTGGCAGGATACATAGCTCTTTTCTTTCTCGATATCTTTTCCACTTTATATCCTTCTGCTTCTCTCTGCTACAGTTTCTCTTAGTACCCGATGATGGTTTCGTGAAAAAATATGACAGGGTGAGCAGTGAACGGGTTACGTTAATAATGACTAGTCGAGTTATTGATTTGATTTCAAGGAAAAGAAACAATTGTCGTGGTTGTCTCTGAATAAAAATGTCTGGTGGTTGCTGATGTTGATGACATCGCAGCGAGTCATGAAAAATGGAAAGAAAAAGTATGTTGAAAGCAGTTAATGTTGCTTCATCAATTCTCAATACCCAACTAATTAAGTAATCAGCACTCAGAGTTAAGAAAGACATTATATGAGTCTCTCTCTGTCAGAGCTTCTTAATCCCTGCCTTACTCATCCGTTACACTTTTTCCATATTTTATTGATTGTAACACTTACTGGCTCTCGTGTAGAAACACTGAAGACATTGACTGAGAGTTAATAATAATGAGTGCGACATTGCTGTTGCTGCAAAACTAACATTACCGACTCCTCCTCGCCAACTCCCTTTTTGTTTAATGGTTGCCATTAATAATATTTTTACGAGAAACTGCCATAGGAGCACAACGTACTCTATGTCCAGGAGGTGGACAGAAAAGCCTCGGTGCGGTATTAACTTTTATTTAACTGACTTTGGCAATAGTGAATAGTAGAGCATGTAGCCCACTTACTTTGACTTCTCGACGAAGAAACACGATGCTGAAATCAAGTGAGGAAAAATTGACCACGACGACGATGAGACGAAGCGAACGAGAAAAGAAAACAGACAAATAAATTTCCTCGACTCATTTGACTTCTGCTACTCGGTTGAATTGGATTATCCTAGATAAATGCATGGTGCAAGCCTGGTATGGCCCTGTTCTTTCTTGTGGCTGTGTAAATATTTCATGCATTTTCCATTTATACATGCATATATACATTAACCACTTTTATATGTCAACCAACCCAGTTTACCAGATTAATGCTCGTATATAAAGCTAAGTTAGTAAATACGTTTAAGTAAATGGTTCATTCACATTTATTTCATACAAGAGCTGTCAGAATCAATGCATAGATTATTGCTTATGTGGACACTGGTCACACGAATAATCACGACGATCATGATGATGACCACAAACGGGAATGCCGGGGAAGTACGTTTCGAGTGCTCAACTTGAGAAAGACAACGGCTCCTCTGAAAGAATGCAATGCCATGCAATGGGTGGATGGGGACATTTTTATTAAAAGCTTGCATTTTACTCCAGAAACTTACGACATCGAACGATATTCTACGATACGCAGGCAGCCAGGA
The DNA here is from genome assembly GCA_021029165.1 of Cyphoderus albinus. Classification (NCBI taxonomy): domain Eukaryota; kingdom Metazoa; phylum Arthropoda; class Collembola; order Entomobryomorpha; family Paronellidae; genus Cyphoderus; species Cyphoderus albinus. The sequence goes on along the minus strand of VYYJ01000014.1, from coordinate 15,455 downwards.
GGAGACGAGAGAGGGTCAGCAACGCAAATGAATTTTACAAGAGAGAAGCAACGACAAAGAGGTCAGAGTCCACGCCACCAGTCATCCCAACTTCTTTCTTAAGCAGGAGGTGAAATTGATTGAGTAAGCTGGCAATGAGGAAAAGTATGTGAGTCAGAAACACCAGCATCAACATCACCACCGCACAAAACCACTGCCTGCCTGAAATCCCAACAAGTCAGTGAATATCTGTGACTATATTGTTGTTACATTTATTATGGAACCACACTTTTCGTAAAATTCTCGGGAGATAACAACTTGTCCTGAACCTTCATATTTTCTCAGATAAGAAGCCAAGAAAGAGCTACTCCGCTTCATGTGATTGTGAGCATAATTTCCCTGAAGTTCCTACTTTTATCACTAGCATTTCATGTGTGCAGCCAGGGCAAAGAGTAGTCAGTCGGGTGGCAATCCAAGGACTTGCTACTTTACATGGTCATAAATGTGAAAAGAAAGGAAAAAAGTAAACATTTTTGGGATTTTGCCCGAGATACCAAAAATTCTCGGCCCGAGAACCCGTTACATTTACCCTGTCACAACCACCGTGAGCATTGCCACAAATTTTACCCAAAAATTCAGAAGAACCGTCTTTCTGACAGCCAGGCAGGATTACCCAACTTTTATTTCTCCCTGTGTAATGCAACACGTTTCTGGTGGATGGAATGAATGCATCAAGAGCTTTGTCTTGTGACTCCTCCGAGACACTCAGAGAATGAGAACGAAGGCAAAGCGCACTCGATTCTCGCACTTCTTCGACGACTTCTGCTCACATGCCACCACAAAAGGGAAAAGGAAAAATAGGCAATAAAATAATGAATGCAATGTTATAATAACAATAATAATATTTCAGCGCTACTACTTACTACTAAGCTACCACTGAACCAGCCAACCCTCCGCCATTATCATTTACGATTGTAGTGACCAATTAATATTATGGCTAAAAGACGAGAAAACAAGAGTATAAAAGCTGTACGCTTTCTGGCTTTATTATTGCCCCACTCCATCTACTTCTCGAAGAAGATTTTCTTCTTGAACGCCTTGGTGTTGAGAAACGACGAAAAAGACAAGGAAGGAAAGAAAACGAAGAAGGGCATTTTTCCTCGTTTTCTGGCTGGTCCAAAGAAACGTCGTTTGTTGGTTTATTGCAACGATGCATCGGATTTTTAACACTTGCACAAGTTAGTGGGCTTTGTAGAAATGTACCCGGTCGTATTTAATGTATATACGTAACGCAACCTGTATAAATATGTCTATAGGGAAAATATTTCCTTTTTGATAATATTCTGAGTAAATTCGAGGAAAATCCTGACTTGGTTTAGCCCGTCTTTGCCGAGGTTCTATGACCTTAATTTTTCTGGGCGAACCAAGGAAGGAAACAAGCTCAGACCTGGTAAATACAAACGTAGATAAAGCCTACTCCACAAAACCCACTTTGCTTGAGTCGTTATCAGAGGGAAGTAGAAGAATCGACTCGTAGCGACGTAGCAGAAGACCTTTTCCACCATGCATCGAAAAATCCATCCAGCCAGTCCCTAAAAGAAGAAACCCGCCGCGGGTATAAAAACCAACGGAGAAGGAAAGGATGATGATGACCGGACTGACGGATGAACCGATCCCTTGAAATCCATCCTTCAAAACTATTTTTCTGCCTGCTTGCTGCATAATGTGACCATTTTAGGCTCTACTATAAGAAACAGAATTTGTACCTAAGCTGAGTAAGCTCAAGATAGCGTCTTCTATGCATGCATTTAAAGCTCCTTGATTGAAAAGGAGGATGTGTAACTTTCGTTGTTTGTGTGAGAACTTGAGAAGAGCAATGCATGCGCAGTTTTGTTGTGTACAATGAAAGTCCTTTTTCCATAGTCGAGCGTCATTTCTCTGGTTTCTGCTCCATTCTGCTCAACGCAACTCATTCACCAATCTACATATGAAAATTGTGCACTCTCCCCGTATGCTAAACCATCATTAGATTTCCTTTTTAGGAGCAGACCCTAAGCAATGAATAAAACCAGGGTAGAAAAAAATAATTGAACTAAGGGCAGAAAAATACCACACTCAAAACAAACGAAGACGACAAAAGTTTCTCGGCAAAAGTAGTCAACTCATCCTACCCAAAAACATTGCACGTTTACAATGGTAACAGTGAGCAATGAACAAACGAGAGATACTCAGTCAATAAAAAAGGTTTTCATAATAATCCTGAAAGATGATGAAGAAGGTATGCATATTTATAGAATGTTATCAATGTACATATTGTACATATTTTCGACGTGATACATATTTTTCTTGGAGGAGAATCTCAAGGATGATGACGGACGTTCGTTCTTCGTTCTCGTTGGATGGGATCTTAGACTGATGATGTAAAGGGAAAAAGAAAGAGATTACTTTGCCGTGACATAAATGTATTTCATTTTCATTGCCTTTTTTATTTCCCATCGCAATCTGAATCATGCTCTTTCCTACCTTGAAATCGGTGAGAGAGAAATTAGAAAGGGGATTTGAATCAACTCAATGCATCATCGTAGGAATAGTATCATGATTGTGCCATTCCTCCATTCCACTCCTTCAAGTTTCATGAGGAAAACGACGTTATAAAATATTTTTTTATTTTTGTAATCAATCTCAACGTCTCAGCTTTATGCATTGTTGTAATTGCCTATGTAGATGTAAGAGTAGGGAGCTTGAGCTTGAACAATTTAACCGAGGTGGTTTCTAGAAGACAGACAAAATCCGTGGGAGTTTAAAAATGTCTAGGTGAAAATGAACATGGAGTCTGTACATGGAACAAGAAACGCTGAAAATTACCTTCTCGCAATATACAAGAAGGAAAAAGACGTTTCATTTCTTTTCTCATTCTCCTTCTTTCCCGGAGGCTACTTCATAAGAAAGGCGTAATGAGGAGAGAGAAGTGCATCACGTGTTTCTGGAATTGTTTCTTTATGGAACGGAGTGGAGCATGACGACGGAAAAATGTTTTTCTTCTCCATCTTTCCTTTCCTACCCACACTTAATTGTACAGGGAGAGAAATAGTTTTTGTGTTAAAACGACGGAGTTTTCACACAAAAAATAAAACCACCCTGAGTCAAAGCGAACTTGCCTACTTAAAAGCAAGTTGTTTTGTGGGAGCAATTGAGGACAGGCAGCAAAAAATCAAGACAGGCAACTCGAAATTGACTTGAAGTGGATGTTGTAGAGAGAGACGACGAAGAAAGGAAAGGAAGAATGGAAGAATGGAATCATCATCGTAGAAATGTAGCATGACTGCGCAGCAGCAGAGGATAAAAATTGGTTTACTCCCAAGTAAGTTGGCTCACACCAAACAGACAAAACCACCGAGTCAGGCAGAAACGCGAGGAGCAAAAGCAAGAAAGAACCGAATATAAGAAATAACCGATACTATTTCACAAGTCTCCGTGTACCACCACCACACAGCCATCGTCATCGTTATCATCGTCATCGTGAGTGACTCTTCTAGTGGAAAGGAATAAGGAAAGTACACACACACATCTTACCATCTACTTAAAGCTTTCGGCTAAAACTCTTGCAGGCTTGCAAACGAATGGAGAAACAACTGTAATCTAATCCAAATGCGATGCCAGACCGTGCCACACAAACGTGCCAGCCATCTTTGTAGAGGAGAAACCACTTTGCGTAATCCATACAAGGGGCGTTTCCGGGACACATTGTGATGCTTCAGCGCATTAGAACGAGCATGATTATATTATTTTTGGCGAGTCCGCTTTATAGTGAATGTCTGCGTTGCTTGCTTTCATGTGACACCAATACACATCCTCCTCTGAAAAACAAACTCGCCGAATGCTAACTTCTGGTAAATGTACGTTACGCACTTGCACTTTGTAACGATACGATACGAAATGACTTTGTACGTGCTTGGGAAAAATTAGTAAGGAATTACATTACATAGGTCGGTCGGTGGAACACTTTCCTATTACTTTGTTAAGTCTTTTTCTATATAAGAGATAAGAGAGGAAAAATGCCCGGGACCGGATGTCACACCCACTCTCGAAACAAGAGTTTTAGCTGAACTCACCCACCACTACCTCCGCCGCCGAATCCGCCTTAATGCACAAGAAACGAACCACCCAGTCATTTTGTCTTTTACGAGCAAAAACTCCACGGGATATTATATTGGAATTTTTGAAAAGAGGATGAACGGGTTTTCTTTCTTCTACCATTTGATACCTCTCTTCTGCTCTTTCACTCGACCGTGATAATTTTTTTCAATAAAGTCAAATGGTCGCTCAAATCCCGGTTTTGACAAAGCGCTTGACTTTTATTCAAGCTTGCAATAGTTGCAATGTACAAATGCAATTTAATACGATACAGGTCCGACAAGAATCATCATAAAGTGAAATAATATTGTCGTATCGTTTAGTCAGTTGTTAGTAAATATACAATTATCTCTCATGCACCCTAATTTGCCAAAGGTCACACAGTGGTGTATCTAGCAAACATTCTACATTCACTGCTTTGATACGAACCTGTCTGCCATTTCCCACCTTTTATCATTATCATTATTGTTATTAATCCCATTTATTAGAGAAATTAAAATCTAGTACGAACGAACCGTTTTTATTCGAAACGCTCAACTCTCTCACTCCCATTCTGTCTCAGTCTCATACACAAATACAGAATACAGATTGTGTGTGTGAGAGAGAGATCAGGATTTAGTTTTCATGGAGCCACACCCAAACTTTCTGAAAAAGTTCACCGCAGACCAAATAAAGCAGCGTTTTAAGCCTACTTAACTGGATAATGAGGCTGCAACAGTGATTGTAGCAAAAGATTAATCTGAAACATTTCCCGAAACGGGCATTCGTTATTATCATGGTAATGAAAGGGATGGGATTTTTTTTCAAATGTAGTATGCATTAATGAAACTAATTAGATATACATTCAGCAGCGGATTGGAATAAAGCACTTTTCGAATCCTCAATTTAAATTCAAATCCTTCTTCCTGTTTAACCTCCGCTTACACCAGACCAAATTCAAATTCCCAACCTGACACTGGGGAATTTTACAGGCCAGAAAGCAGGTAAATAAGAATAAATAACGCCAGCCAGTGAAACATGACTTCAAAATACCCATTTGCTGTGTGCGTTCCTGTGATCGTGATCACAATGGCAAGCATTCATCTTTTCTGGCTTCATCACGGTGAAATACCCTGCTGCTGCCGCATCTGTGAGCCGTATATTTAGAGAATGGATACCAGAGCAGAAAAAAATGAAACTGATGTGCATCGGAGTTGAAAAAGGAGCACAAAACTCAACTCAACTTGCATGCTCACCAAACAATAACAACAAGTGGCAACTGAACTGAACCAGCCGAAAATCTACGTGCGCAACGCAACGTTCTAAAATGCTAAATAGTTTCTAAAGTAATGTTGCTCCGTATTTACACACACATTTCTTGACCTCTGTTTTCTTTCCATGTCATTTACACACCAGCAAAGTCTGGCTTACGCAGTTTTTTCTCATTTCAGTATAGTACGACAAAAAGGCAGGGAGGCAATACCGGTGATAATAGTAATACCGTCACGCCACGTCACGTTAACAAAAAACGATTCGAAGGGAGAAATGAAACCCGTGGAGTAAAAAAGTCAATACGGCGGATGGATTGGATTGCCACATACATGACAAACAGGAAGGGTTGGAGAAACATTGGGGGAAAGAATCTCTCTCTTTGGTGAAGTACGGAGGAAATGATTACATTTGATCCGCATACCTCATTCATAACTAAAAAACGTAGTGTATAGTAACGCAGAGTAAAAATATAGCCACAAAAAATAATCAGCTCACAGCTCAACTTCAACCTGTTCGCTCTCTCACTTTATTCTCTGTGTTGTTGTTGTTATTCCAATCTCCGTTATCTTAACTCTGTATCGTGGTTCTCTCCATGAAAATTATTTTCTTTCTACTTGCCATTACACACTCTTTTCATCCTTCTCGTCATGAACATGACATGACCATATATCTCTGAAATAGCTAACCTTTCCCACAAAGATAAGCCCAGCTCTCTCATACACTCGTATCCCATCTCGTTAAATTTCATCTTTCTTTCTCCTTTTCTCATTCTAATGCAAACTTACTCTTTCCCTGCATCGGTATTAATGATGATGATTACAATGCTGTGACTATGACGATGTGCATTTTTTACAATTAAAAATCTCTCTCTTCTGACTCCACACTTTTTTACATCAATCTCCCTTGTATTCTAATAATTTGATTTTGTCCTGGCATCAGGAGTAACTCCTTCGTTTCCCCGCTTTATGGACTACTATTCCAATGCAAATGCAAAGCACATTAGATTATAAATGATTGTTAGGCGTTCCGTGAGTTTTGTGCAACCTCCTTGATCATGATCATCATTATTTTTCAAAAAAAAATCCCAACCAAACAAATCGGACTAAAAGGGAAACGGAGAGAGGAAAATGTTTTCCCTGTAGACTGATGTTGAAGACGTCTGTCTCTACCTGCATTTTATACGTACATTGTTATATTTTTTGCTAGACATTACGATTTTTATGCGTTCTCTCTTTGCTCGCTATACCATGAAAAATGTAAATTGTGGCCTGCTTTATATACTTAGTTACATTTTACTCTCACAATAATAATAATCATCATCCTCATCATCACTATTATATTATGATGATCGCAGAGAAAACTACTCCCAGCATTCAATTCAATTCAGTGTCTGCCTGTAGTCTGTGTGCACATTATTTTTACAAAGTTTTCATCTCTCTCATCTCTCTCTCGCAAACCAACAAAAACACTTTTTCAGGCAGGAAGGAATATAATAGGATTTTTCTCCGTCCTCCTTGCTCGCTCCTACGATGAAGATGAATTCACCTAAAACCCTGTTGCCTGAGTTTATGCTAGAGATTACAAAACGTTACCTTAACGTTACCAATTTTCCGCGAGGAGATAACGTTACCCTTTGGTTACCATAATGTCAAATAAAAACTTGAAAATGAAGTAAAATTTCAAACTAAATGCATATCCTCAAGACTATAATTTTTAAATGCAAATTTAATTAACAATTAGTAATTAATTTCATGTATCGATAAGGTAACGATAATCAAATCTGGTGATTGTTTCACGATAAACGTATTGATACCAGCAACGCTACGTAATCTCTAGCTTCTGCTTATTTTAATACTGTCTATCTATAAAAGTAAAAATACCCACATTATTTTATTACAACATTATATTTATATATTAACATCTAAACTTTCAAAAGCATGTTGCTCAAACAAAGGTGTTACACTTGCTTGATCCCATTGCATTGCATTCTCTCTATCGCTTCTGGCTTAAAGTTCTGGCCTGGCTGCCATGCCATGCCGCTTCTGCTGATAATAAAGTTTCTTTCGACTTGATAGTAGCTTGCTGCTACCCATTCGGATTTTTCTCTTTTCTGCTCTGGTCTGGCCTCTATTGTATTCTATGTTGCACCAGAAGTGAGAGCTTTTCTGTGTGATACATTTTTCACCTTTTCATTTATATCCGACTAAACCACTTGTTCATTTTCTGAATTTACCTGGGCATTTCTTGTGCTGCTTGCAGCCTGTTGCCCACCTTTTTTCTCGTCTACCTACACCTCAAATGCTACCTTCGTAGTCATGAATCAGTCTTTGTGTCTTCCCCTTTCTTTGATATCCGACTTTTTCAAAAACAATGTAATAATGTACAATTTCGAGCTGAAAACGTCTGAAAAAGTATAGTGAGAAAGACGAAGAAGTTTAGTAGAAAGATTCCATATTAACCATAGCATCGCCACCGTCATCCTCCACCACCACCGCCGCCAGTACCTACATATCCATCCATCCATTCAATCTACCTACACACAAAAATTCATGCCAATGATCATGATGATGATGATGAAGATGATGATGAAAAAGATGAAGTCGGTATTGTAATGTAATGTAATTCACCAGGGTCGCGTTTCGTTTTCCTTTTCTTCGCATTACGCTTCGTTATTCCGAAACATGCTCTTTTTTATCCACCTTGGAGCCAATACCATCAAAGGAAAGCTAACGAAAAAAGTGTACAGCTCTGTAACGTAACTGAAGTAAAAATCTTTTGGTTTGGCCGTGAAGGATTTTTTATTGCGTGGCATCAGGTAAAGTAAAGTGGAAAGAAGAAAAAGGAATTTTCCCTAAAATGTTGCATTGTTAGCACAAGCTTAAAGCTCATATTATTCTGATTCTGATAAACCCGACCCAACCGACCCCCACTCCGGAACGTGGAGTGAGGGAAGAAGTTGCTCAATTCAATGCGCCTCGCTCCGCTCCTTTTTACTACAGGAAAGGTATAATGGGCATTTCTTCGAAGAATCATGATGACGGGGACGGAAGACAAGATTGGTGGCATTCATGCCTGCCTGTCTGTCTACATTTTCGTTTCGTTGCCCGTGTCTTCTCAAATAACCACAAATAAGAGTCTATGAGCCTGGAGGAGTCTTTTCTTTCTTCTTACTTACTTGCCACTTCAAACTTTATTTTCCTGGTTCGTTATTTCGCTTCGTTACTGATGCGTGAGGAGATTTAAATTTTTCAAGAGAAAAAAACACATTCTAATAACTGCGCTATGCTAATTTATTTGAAATTAGCAGAACTTGTAATACTGCACTCGTCTGAAATTGACTGCCTTTGTCCCTTGACTTGTTTACTAATTTTCCAGTGACATTAAAATTTGTTTATGTCGTCACATCCATTTACCATAAAGTCTCAGTCTATGGTTAAAATTTATTGCTGTTTTCGTTCCATTTTCGTTTCTATTCTCCCTCGCCGAATTCTCTCATTCCGTCAAAAAAGTTTCCTTGTTTTGTCACGTACATTCATCATCGTGAACAAAATCTATTTTGGTGGCGCATTATGTGGAGATTGTTCGGGAAGGAAGGGAAATGTGACTTTTTCAGATATTACACTGCTTGAGTTCCTGTTGTTTGTACCTGACAGAACTGAACTGTTGTTCACCCTCCCAAATAATACGTCATAAATTTAGCTTAGACAGAAGCAAGCAAGAGGCAGAAAGACGCAGGGGAAGCGGAGAGAAGAGAGTAGGTGAGTGCAACAGGTGAGAACAGCAACCTGATGGATAATGTACTCAGAGCCAGACATGGTACAAAGTCATGCGGCATTTTATTGTTAGTTGTAACCTCCTCCTCCTACGTCGCTCGTTCCCGTTCCACCTTAATCAACGGCACTTCCCTTCTCATCTCAGCTGAACCAGAATGTTTCTCTCCGTGCCTGGTAGAAGCCAGACGCTCTACCAGTCGGTTAGTTGACATCCATAAACACTGCTACACTTGCTCTCTCTTCACAAGTCTTTCAACTGTAAATTTTCATCATGCTGCTCCAAAGCACACTACATCGTATTGTGTTACGAGGAAGTATTTGTATAATGAAACAAGGAAAATGAATGGAATCTCTGATAATAAAAATAGGAAATGGTAACTGGCTACGACTATGACTATGGCTTAGATTATTGCATGGACCCGTTTTCGACATATTCAACTTGCCCTTTACTTACAAAGTTGCTAAAGAAATAATGCATCTCCATTTTCTCTTTTGTCTTACTTACAGTATCAACTAAACTTAATACCGATTTCACGGGTAATGCTGCTGAGAAAATAAATTTTCAAGTAAAGTCTTTATTTTTTTATAAAACGCGTACTCAGCGCGTTACTAACTTCTGTAAGTGTTCTTATTGTTGTTAGAGCCGTAAGCAAAAGCAGCACCAAACGACTCTATAACAGTAACGAAACTTTCAGGGAGCTCCTCCATAAAAATCAAGTGGCAGTAATAAAATAAAGTCGACGAGAGGGAAAAATAGTTCTTTTTATGTAGTTTCTTTTCACTTGTTGAGTTGGAGTCTAGTCATTTTGAAATCAGGAGTTTCTATTCATTTCATTCCATTAAGTCTTACCAGGCAAAATTACGTATGCATGCATGGAGCAGCAAACAACGGAATCTGTCCGACAGAGCGGAGCATAGTTTCAAAGAGAGAGAGAAACGAGGATTAAAAAAGTGCATTATGCAAACAAGGCTCCAATGCCATAAACAAAGTTTCATCAACAAAAAAAGCAATGCTAAATACAGTCAGACACGATGAGACGGGAAAAATTGGATTGCAGTCGCAGTCTCAGTCACTTTTCAGTTGGTTCAAGTTCAAAGCACATATCCAGTTTTTTCTGATCGCATCATTTTGTTAGTTGGAGAGGAAAAACTGTTGTGGTTTCCACCCCTGCCTTCAGCAACCCGTGACGACACCTACCCGGTTGGTTTGCGAAGAAGGTGATCAAGATAAATATCTCGCTCTCTCCACTCAAAACCCTGTGTGCATTTATTTCTTTTCATTCGCTCTCTCTACTTTTCTCGTGCAACTCGTGAATTCTACATTGTGTCCAAATGAATGCTTTACTTGTGACGATGATGATAATGATGATGTGACTACTGTCAAGCCCGATGGATCATGAAAAAAATAAAGAAGAGGAGGAGGAGGTGGCGTAAGTTCGAATGACGGGGAATTAACGAAATGCCCTGTAGCCGTCGTCGTAGCTCTCTGAAATGAAAGATGCAGTTAAATGTGACGAGACTTCTCTCTTCTGCTGCAACTTTTTTTAACTCCCATCATATCATCATGATGAGGAAAGAACGGTCATGTGATCACGACAACGAGACGCATCATTATTATTTCATGAGCCATACATTTTAGTACTTTCAACGAAATGCTTAGCATTTCCCATTCATTTAAAAGTCAACTTGAAACCTTTTTAACTACCAACTGTTGCACTAGAAATAAGTCTAGAATAATAATCTGGCGTTAGCAAAGTAAAGTAATCAATGAGATTTTCCGTCAGTCGGAACTAAGCAACAAGAGTCGGAAAATCTCGGTTCCTTCATTTCATAAATGCCAACCCCTTGAACTATTTTATTTGATGAGTGCATCTGCGACTACATTGCTCGCCATGTAAACCAAAGTGAACCAAAGTAAGCCACTGTGCATGCTGGTCTAGTCACTCACTCATCAAGACCTGTCGTTATCAAAATGCTCCATCCATTCAACTTCCCCCGTTCAAATCCTGCGTTTCTCTCTCTCTCATAATTTCGAAATGAGTCTATGACAGTCATCAAGGCAGAGCGCAACGCAATGTAACGACAAAATCGTCATCTTCACAATCAAGATGAACAAGTAAAAAAGTCCCTCTCATCATTTACCTCCGTGCGTCAACATGATTATTTTTTTCGTAAAAAGAGGAAAGAAAAAACCATGTTCACTGGTTAAACTACTTTGGCAGTCAGTTTTTGCAACACATCGTTCCTATTATCAAGCTTCTTCGTTTTCGCCATTTATTTTCACCTGAATGTCATGCCACACTGCAACCACCACCAACCACCATAATAATGATTTCTCGCAAGCAAGACGCATTTATCAGGACCGACCCCTTGCCTATTGGCCTGAATGCTCTGTCTATGCGTGAAGATGTGTGTGAGTGTGTCTTAACTAGTTTATAACTTGATAGTTTCTTACTTTTTCCTCTCTACTTATCTACTAACTCACTCGCTTCTTTGCACGAAACAAAAATTTTCTGCCAGTCTTATTTTCAAGAAAAACCATCATCGACATTGAGCAGCAGCATCTTGATCGTCCGTCAGCGTCAGCGCGGTTACATTTCATCATAGTATCATAGAGCTCAACGCGGAATAAAAAATATCATAAATCTACACACATTGTATGAATGTACCTAAGTGGGTTCGGAGTACGTGCTAACCAGGTATTTAAACGTGAATCTGTGTGTAAAAAACACTTTTTATTCGTTTCTGCAGCCTTTGAAAAAGTTTCTCTTTTTCCTATTTTTTTAATCCCCCTCTTTTTTTGTAAAAAAAAAGAGTACTTTTTTTTCATACGAAAACCCTCCAAGTTGTAATTTTTGTTATGATATCAATTTAAGCTGGGTTGTGGAATACAATATAAATCATAATAGACGCATTCCGTCAGAAAAGTGTTCTTGCTCGCCATCATTTTCGAAATATTCACTCACACGGATGCTTCATCCGTACCCGAGAAAAAGTTTGCACTGTTGCAAAGGCTCAATATTTACGAGACTTTTCTGTCAAGGTACAATATTTTCAAAGTAGAGCCTTTGGCTGAGTGAGTACTGACACTGCCATTCCGACAACTTCGCTCTAATGCAGTGCAGTACTGGCAGAGCGGCAACAAAGCGAGAGTTTACTTTACTCTGCAACAATGTGTTGAAAAAACAAATTTCACATAAAATAGTGAGATATTTTTTCACGTACGTATTGAAACAGAAAACCACAAATTGTACTTAGAGTGCAGCAGTACAGTTGTGAATAATAAAGCAAAAAATGTTTTAAAGGAAAGGAAAGAGGAATTGCTTGGACTCGCTTTAATAAGTGCGGCACGTAAAGTAAACCATGCTTCGGATTTTTTATAAAAAATCTACGCAAATACAGGCTCTGTCTGTAATGTAATAAATAAAATAAAAATACACAAATGTAAAAAATGGCTAGAATGAGCAAAAGCAAAAGCGATATGAAAGAGAGTGAAGTTGTTGGTGCTGTATCCGTCGACATCACCGACATGATTATATTATATTATCCTATCGGTCGGTTAGTTTACTGGTTTGTACGGTCCGTGGTAGCACTGACTGACTGAGTAAGTACTAAAACAGTGTATTTGCTCAAGTGAAACTTTTTATGAGCCTATTATACATTCTCTCTCTCAAACACTCTTTCTATCTCACACTTACCATCATCATTATCATCACCACCTCTTTCTAACTCGCATCTCCTTTTCTCTACTACATTGTTGCATTTAGGAAGTAAGTGGTATGTGCAACATGATTTACATGCATAGTTGCAAGACATCATCATTTTATTTCATTGGGAAAAACCGATTAAGGTTTTTTTGCCTCGTCTTCCCTTCTTCAGGGAAGATGATGATTCCTAAAAGGGATAATGGTGGTTGGTGGAGTGATAAAATACGCCATCAGTACACTTGCTACACTTTAATGGCGTTCAACTAACTCATAATCATCACGAGGAAACGGTGTTTCACCACGAAAACATTAAGAAAAAAATTTACTCAAGTAATGTACAATTACAAAGATGTAGTTTTGTGGGTACCCTGCAGATAGTAAGTCAGTAAAGGGACTACAGAATTATTACATGATTTTTATGAGTGGCACAACAAGAAGCAGAGAGAAAAAAGAAGAAGAAAACTTGAAATAAAAATGAGTGCAGTAAACCCAAACTAAAGGAAATTGTTTGAGTGACACACTGAAAAAAGGAAAACCCTCCCGATCATCAGAAAGAGGACTAAAAAAGCGACAGGCTGAAGAATCTCCACTGTTGTTACTACTGTGGTGTTTATCAATTTTTGCAGTTGCAGTAAATAAGAATAAAATAAAAAGATTCTTTTCATTAGTCATTGGATGGATGGAGAATACTAGAGAATGCGTTTCGAGAAAGAGATAGTGAGAGGAGAAGGCAGAAAAATGCGGTGGTTACTTACTAAAAGACTACTTTCATATTCAGTAGCCGCTTCTATTCTCTTGCTTCTGCTGCAGGAGCTTATTGCAGTAATAACGGGAGATTTACACATTTATTTTCACACTGTAATAAACGCGTATTATTAAAATGACATGGGAAAGCGGTTCATTTCATGATTGAATGACGAAACACTAACTCAATGATGATGTTGCTGATGATAAGTAATATTGAATGTTGTAAAGTAATTATAAAGTTGTAAATGAAGAAGAATAAACCATGCATCAAACCAAACCTCGGAATTCTCATTATTATTGCAATCCATCTCCACAGAAAAACGTTTGCATGCACTGCATGCATACATACCGTAACAATGAGAAGAAGCAAGCTGAGGAGAGAGAAAAAAACTAGTAAAATGTTGCAAGTTTTCTCAGTGAGTGAGCTATCAGTAAAGTGAGTCAGTAAATGAATAGAACAGGCGCAGATTTTTGCCTTGCAGTAGGTTAGCTTCGCCTGCCACACTCTTATAAAAATTTGCAATCATGTCTTAATGAGTAGATGAAAGTGGGCATTAACAACAACAACATCAGCAACACAAAACAAAACAAAACAACAGGTGGAAAATAAAAGGGGCAACAATCACTCTCTCTTTTTCCTGTCAATGTTTTAAAACTTTGTTCGACTCAGGAATTGGCAGTGGCAGTGCTGCTGTTTCAGAGGAGCGAAATAATCTCTGTTTGTGATATTGCCAAAAAATGAATTCAGAGTGAATAGGAAGGAAGGAAAGAGGAAAGGAAATTGGGTAAATCATTCCAGTCACAGACTCATAAAAATGACTCGCCTTTACACTTATCTTTTAGCACACAATTTGGATGCATTAATTAATTGTTAAGACTAATTAACTGATAAGTCGCTGATTGTAATGATGTGGGTTAGCAGTGTCGTTTTTTGTAAGTCTGCTACATGAAGACAGATTCGTCCAAGGACGAGGTGATGTTGAGACAATAGATCGATGCAAAGGCTACTGCCCCCTGCCAGCCCTGCTCTATCAAGCATGCACGTATGTATGAAGGCACACTACCTTCAAGCCAACTTAAACTTGGTATGATATGTGAATATTTTGCTGTGTTCATTATTTTTTTGCCGTAATTAAAACGAGGTTGCTGGTGGACTGCATTCTTTTACTGTGATGGGTGACGCTGCTTGATGCTACTACCAGATAGATGATGACAATGAAGCATGTAACGCTTTTTAGCAAGGGTTTTGTTCCGACATTTCTGCATGCACTTAAACCAAGCAATAATAAGTCAAGAACGGTCATTTGCAAATGCAACTTGCAATGATTAGTTTAAGAAGTATACAACATTGTTTAGTTAAAAGATATAATGTTAGGTCTACATACAATTTTCATGTTCATCATATCATTCGTAAGCACAAATATAAACTGATGTGCATTGAAAAGTTGACTGGTGCCCATCAGTTATTTTAGGCATTCCTTATCTTGCTACGATAACAAAGTTGATAATAAAGCTTTAATCGGATTATTTAGAGGATGTCATGTCACTGCACAATATTTCAATAATCAATTTCCAATACAAATTTGGTTCTGCCTATGTAGCTAGAGCTACAGGTAATAATTGTGTAATTCAATTAAAAAGGTAATTCTCCATTACCTAAACTCATCCAATGGAAACGATTTATGCAGAGAAAATTTGTTCGTTAAAAAATTAAAAGTCAGTGTCGAAAGGAAGGGAGATACATACGTGACAGAATTCTAAGAGCCGATATTAAATTGTCGTCATAAAATAAAATATTTTATTTTGCTGGATTTCTGCTGAGGTTCACAGTTCAAGCTCGGTCTACATAGGGCGTTGTTTTGTT
>VYYJ01000013.1:0-208240 GCA_021029165.1 Cyphoderus albinus | reverse complement strand
TTACAGAATTGCAGACGACACATTTATCATATTTACAAAATTGCAGACATCAACATTGCCATGTTTTCAAGATTGCGCCTTCATGGTCGATAGAGGTTGTTTATACGTAAAAAGCATTATACTAATGATTACGTTGAATCTCATCTAAAAGGGCAATGTCCGTTATGTCAGGTATGGCGATACCACCTATCTCAGACTAGCTCAAAGAAAGCAGTTTCAAAAGCTCTAACGCAAGCACCCTGGTGAACAAACATGAGGCTGCAGTTCTTGGCAAGACGGGATCATCCTGGCATCTTGCAATGGCTTAAAGTACATGAACTGGATGAAATTAAATATGTACACTTTCACCAAATCATTAAACAACGGAATACGTGGAGATGGAGCCTTTTTTGCAACGTATGAATAGTTAAGTTGATGCTAGATGAAATGAAGTCAACATTGTTAAGTCACATGTTAGTATAATGTAGAAATTCAATTTAAGAGTTTACATCTCCCCAGTATGGTATTTTACAAATAGAGAAAGTATTGTGGTGCATTTTAAGAAGCAGGGAAAGAACAGGTGTATTATGATTTCTCGGCTAGAAAGCTAGAATTCATTTTACCTGAGAACTTTCTCTAGGATTGGTTTACGTTTACGTCTCTCCCACTCCACTTCTGCTTCTGCTGATAGTGGTACATTTTGAAAGCATCAATGTGGGCTCCTCTCAAAATATTAATTTAAAATTTTGTACAACGTTCGTTTGGTTTGGGTTAGGCAAGTCATTTGTGTATTTGAATTCACTCGGCATTTTTTATCAAGCAATTACTGGCAACGTTTCCGCGCCTGGCACCCGACGCTCCTCTCCTGAGCTGAGCTCTGTATGAAATGTACTTGTGCAGTTCTGGCTTCTTGGTTTTAGGCGTAGGTAGTAGACGTGGAGATTTGCACAGATTTCTTTGTGAAATGTTTAAGAGATCTATTACTCGAGTAAAGGAGAAGGGCAAATGAGGAAAATAAGATGAGTGAGGCGTGGTGATAAAGAAGATAATATTTTGATGTAAAATTGCCTTTTGTGCTTCAGGTGTTTGAAATGCTGGCAGATGATCATCATGCCCCGGTACTGCTCCACTTTCTGGGATCTGTGAGCCTCTTCGTATCCCCAAGTTTCACTGCACTTTTGTACGGAATCAGAGCAAGATCTCTTCGCGCTGCATACAAGAGCTACATCAGAAAAAGAATGACGAATAACACGCTGCAACATGAAATACAGCAGCGACTTTCACCAGTAGACGGAGGCTCTCCACGACCATCATCTGGAGCGAAAAGTTTTCGGTAACTTTTAAATATCCCCTACATTTTCTCTTCTTCCCTTCTACCATATCTGAGAAGTTGTCCTCGCTTCCTGCGCCTAACTATCTTGTATGTCGTGCTAAAGCTATCTTCTACTAGCCTCAACACAATTGTTCAGAGCCGCCTCTGTTATGTTTTCATCCACAATGCGTACTATCCAAGTATAAAACATTGCTTTCTCTGTTCTTCTTCCAATCTGTCATTTGACGATAGATTTTCCCTCTTCCCCATTTCCACTACCCGCATCTCTATTCATGCAGCGTCCATCAAACAATTTATTCGGCATCCTGCTCGAAGCAGAGTTCTTGGAAGATGGTAGAAAAATTGGGAAAAAAAGACGTAATGAGGAAAATATTGTTTTCTCGTGTTATGTTTTTAGATCTTGCACACCATCCCCAGCCTCAAGTCCCATTCAGACTCCACGACGACTTTCCACTAACGATTTGCGTCCGCCACCAATGCATTTCCCCGTCAGCACAACGCCACTGCTACCATTCCCATCCTCTACCACTGCGAATCTCACCAACAACAATTCTGGAAGTCAACTGGAAATTAGTAAAGTGAACAATCATAATTCATATCGTGGAAATCATATAAATGAAAATGGTTGTTTAGGGAACACCTTGGGTAAACCGAGGAAAATTCGCTCATTTTTACACCTTCCCACACACCACGACATGCAAGAGTTTTGGAGTGGTTTGCGCCGACCGAATCGATCTCCCACAATTATCATCACTCATGAGATTCGACTCAAGGAAAATACAAACTCTGCGTATGACTCCAAAAGTCTTGTCTCGTCTCCAACTGCGGAGCAAAGACTGTAAATTGTTTTTAACAATGGGTCACAAAGTAATTAGCAACCTCAGTCAGTCCAACTGATCAGAAAGTCTAAGTCTAATTCATTTCACAACAAATACAAAGTGGACCTGTGAAGAACGACCTTTTCTCCTACAATACCAGAATACCAATGTGCGTCAAACAAATACAAAAATCATATTGATATCATTCACTACATTGACAGTTGCAGCGTGTCAACTTTAACCAAATTTTGGAACTGAAACAAAGCTGGTTAAGTTGATGCTAAGTAATTTAAATATACAAATGAAACCATGATTGTGAAAAAGCAACTCGAGTTTCTTTGTTGTTTTTTAAGCACAATGTAAATAGCAATGGCATTTAGCAGGAGTAGTTAAAGGTTATTAAAATGCTTCCACCACGTTTATAGAACAGTGTTTCGAATCATCACTGAACTAATCTGTTGAAGTTGAGTAAAGTCCTGATTATAACGGTGAGAAGTAGGAAGAGGAAATCCAAGATTTAAATATAAAACTATATTTAGATATTTCTGCTGATTATTAATGTGATTGACAGAAACTTATTTTGGAGATGCAATTATTTTTAGAACTGTACGGTTAAGAAGTAGAAAGTATTTTTGAAAGCAAAATAACTGAAAAGTATGCATATATAAACATAGAATAGAAAAAATAGGACTGTCGAATTTTGTAAATAAGGAGAAGGTAGAATTTGCGTTAGCCATGAATTAAAGCATAAACGCTTTTTTTGCCATAATCACAAACATTCCATTTATATAATTCATAACGTAATCTGTATAGCAAGTAATTAGTTTTATAAATGGTACTGACAACTGTTCAGTCAAGTCATCCCGTCGCAGATTAAAGCAAGTTCGGTGCATTTTTATAGGTATTCACCAAAAGGCTATAGTTCGGCGTCTGGCTTCAAGAATTTATTATTATTTTACTATTTTAAGCATTTTCTGTTTACTTTTAATGCTAAAGTGAGACCTGGTTGGCCAACTCATGTTCTAATCAATATTTTGGTTAGAGCAATCTGCTCATCAGTCAGTCACGTGGCGTGTGTGCAGCTACTGCAGACTTACTCAAATTCACAAGAATTCTGATGCTCACATATTTCATTTCTGACTTTCTTTGTTAAAATTTTTGAAATACGAGTATGTACCTAGATGCCATTCTATTCTTTCCGTCAAAAACTGTTGATGTGGCCGGTGCTTTAGTGGAACTCTATGACTTAAATAATCGGAGTTGGAACACAGTATTATGTATTAAAATGGCCAAAAATAGTATTTTGTCTCGATTGGTCTCGTATCACGGAAGATATCGTAGGATGACCATGTTAGCCGATTAGATTTGATGACCTTTGAACCCACCAGCATATTTCTAAAAAAAATACATTTAAACTGTTTTTATAGTTACTTACTGTACTTGAGCGACTTTGTTAAGATAAATATTAAAACATAACGTGGTAAACAGGTTGTACATATTACTAGTATGTAGTCGACTACAAGTGATTTTGAGATATGTATTATTTAGGATTATTTTGAAAATATTGCATTTCAGTCATTACACAAAAGGATCAATTATTTAGCAGGACCAGAGGCAGGCGGATCTAACAGAATTAAACTGAACCAGAGTTAACTACCATTGTCAATTATTTATCAGTGGTAAAAAATTGAATGCGCTTTAAATGTGTACCTAACTGTCGTTCGAATAATGTAATAAATTATATAGTGTTAAGAGGCACAGAGAGAAGGAGGTGATTGAGTGTGGAACATAGGTGGATGTAAGCCTAAATAACTCTATTAAAACGTTTTTTTCATGATTATTTTACGTCATTTTATGTTGTTTTTCCAAGGTCTCATTTTAAACCTGCTGAAACATTTACTAACTAACCCATAGTAACCCATGACTTCTGTAACCTGACAAACCATAGTCAGTGGATAATTGGTGTCTAGTGTAGCCTTGAACGGAGAATATTATTCTGCCAGTTTTTGCGTGTCTCTGAGGGTAATAAATAATGAAAGTAGTGTAGTTTGCGCCAGAAATACATCGAATAGCCCTACAGTTATGTTTCCAGTACTTGCAATATAACGTGATACAGAGGCGATGAGTGATGTGTCTCACATAAAGCAAATGAATTGGTGTAAATGCTAGCCTTCAATGACGTCATAATCTCCGCAGAATTCGAGCGTTATTAATTACGCTATTATTTTAGTACTGGATGCCGAATTACCCAACAACTCTCACAGTGCTGTGCATATCCTTTTGATTGAATACAAACAATGCAACAATCTGACTGATATTCGATCTCCTTAAATCTGAAACTCCGGATATATATGTATATTATATTATATTTACTAAACTGAATTCTAACTTTACCTAGTCTACATAGCAGCAATTTAAAAAGTATGTTTACGAATCACTACTGTAAATATAAGTGCTGTACCTATCTGTCCTTGTCTATGAATATAAAATTTGCTGTTGAATAAATAGCTTAAATTGAGTATCATGGCATATGGATTATGTTATTCCCTTACGGTTTATGTACTTTAAATATTTAGCCAATAAAAATGTACCTACCTTGTTGAAATACATGAATTGTTGATAGTAAAATTATTAATATTATTTATTAAAACTTTACAACTGAAGTTATGACAAACTGATCTTTATTTGGACATTCATTATTTCGTTATCTTATTAAATAATAGCATTCATTAGAGGCTATACTGGTTTTGCTCTAAACTCGATTTTAAACTGTTACACCATGCCCCATTTATGGCAGCTCAGAATTGTGAAAGCTTGATTTTGGCCGTAGTTGTTGCTTCGTTCTCAAGGAAAAAATGCGTCAAAGAATATGCAGATTGTGTTTGGTAGAATATAGCGTGTAATTTTGGAAGTTCATTTACTACTCTCGTCATACCTGTTCACATTACATTGTACATGCTCATCGAGGAATGAAGCCGAAGCGCATAGTTGCGGAAAATGATATTGTCCAAAGATCCGTGAAAGTGAACATCGACGCAATGAAGTCCGAAACAAAACGGGAAAGCAATGTCTTTTTCTAATCTTCACAAATGACCACGGTTGAACAAACCATGCATTTTTATCTCTCCAAACCAAACGTTTGCCCACCAGCTTTCTGCATTAATAACAAAGGAGTGGGTCATAGAGGAACGAGTTGACAAACAGAGCGAGGAAGGAAACAGTTCCCACTTTCTATTTACCAATAGAAAAGTCTATTGGTTTGATAACAATGGAAATCGTTTCTTGGACTAAACATAGGTGAGTAGGCTGCAACAAATAATTGCCAACGGTGGCTGGCAAAATTGTATTCGTTCCCTTTCTTTTCAAATGACTTTTCGTCACTTTTTCAAACACCAAGAACCCACAAAATAAATTGGAGGATTTAACGGAAGGTCATACCTGACCAAACAATTTGAGTGGATGTTTAAATATTTCACTTTGCCTGTAACACGATGCCCCAAACCATAACACATTCGGAGATCCTACAGAAAAGACCTCTGGACCTTCATACCATTAGCATTATATGTAGGTATTATTGCGCAGGCACTGCAAAATCTCTTTTGCTTGGCAAAATTAAGATAGAACAGAGACCGATACCAAATTAGAATTGATGTTCAACTTCCACATGAATTTGAATGGTTCCATAACCCTGAAGGACAAGACTTTAGTGAAAACAAACAATAACAGTTTTCATAGCCCGAATTAACGACACTGATCTGGTAAGCGTGCATCAACACTCACACAATCATTTTCTGCCAACAAACATTTTTTCTCACTTCTCCAACTCACTTCTCGGATTAGTGCAACTTTCATTTGCACAGCCTCAAAAAGAAAGCAGTTGGAATACCCCCGCATTTGCTCTCGCATGTTTCAATACTTTTTTCAACCACCATGTTTTTGTTGCTCCATCACCATTGAAGTCTTCCTTCCGTCAATATCTTTGAGTGTAATACCTATAAATGTCAAACCGTAGTAGCCACTGGCCTCTTATGATGATACTTCGACATACAGTACATAATGAAAACGTAGGTTAGTCGCAATTTCATTGACTTCTCTAAAGGAATACGAGGCAAGTTGCTCATCACGTTACTTGAACTTTTAAGCCTTGTAAGAAAACAAAAAAGTTCACTGGACGACTCTTACGAAACGAAACGGAGACAAAGAAACTGCCTGCTTCTTCTTGTTTGCCCTTTCCTCGATTTCTGCTCACGTCGTCTCAACCTTTCTTTGTACTATGTACGGTATGAAGCAATACAATTTGGGATTACAGAAGGACTCATTCTTTCACCCAATGTTGTAATGCTCAGCTTTGCGGATTTCAACAAGATCACAGTAGTCAAGCCATGTTCTCATTTACAACTCCATATTTTACGACAGAAGAAAGAGAAATCTGAGATTGTAGTTCATTACGATCTAATCTGTCACTGACAATGAGCAATACTGCAATGGAAAGAATTCTCTGGAAAATTGCGCACAGAATACACGAAGTGTGTAGTATAATCTCATTTACCTAGTTGAGCCAAGCGTGTGAGAGATTTTGGCTGTTTATGCAATTCATAGCATAATACCATAATAACAAAGAAAAGATCCAGGTTAAAACACCAAATAGTTGACTGCCACGGTAAGAGTTTGAAACCAGATCAATTACATAATTATTTTCAAGAAGACTCGAATTTCAAAGTTGATTTTCAACTATGACAAAGTTTCACTATACAAATCTTTCTAGAAAGACTTATAAACTCACATCAAACATGACTTCAACTTTGCGTTGAAAGCAACGAATAAGCTGCTCTAATAACATTAAGGTTTAGTTTTTTTTAAGTGTTAACTATCAAAATAATCATTAGTAAGTGACGCATCCGCATTTAACTTTTAAATCAAATAGAGAAAAGTTATTATAACGTTTTGCTGAGACTACCTGGTGACAATGTGAGAGAATTCCCGTCCAAAAATGACGATGACAGCCTTTATAGATTGCAGAACTGTTAATTGTGCTGGATTATTCTTATTGTTCATTTTGCATTGTGGCTTGATATGAGATAAGCTCAAATTAAATAGCATGAATTAGTATAAACATTTTTGGCGGTTATCAAAATGAAGTAGGTAACTCCTAAACCATAAAATTTTTGGGTTACAAATATTAAGGATACAATTATTTGGATTTTGTTCTTTCAATAACAACAGCTCTTTCATTTCATAAATATTTTGTAATTCTATATGGAAATATGGAATATTTTCAGGAGAAACCAAAACTGGAGTTTATTTACATAATGTAAATTACATTCCATTATGTGATTTTTCACACTTGTCTGACAGATCCAGCCTCACACAATGGAAACCTACCTTTCGGATTATTTGTCTGAGAGTAATCCAGTTAATCACACAGACCACTTAATGTGTCCTTTTATAATTGCCGAATTTTCCCTTTAACCCCAAACGTATCAACTACCTATCATAATTGTGCGTGTCATCATGCCGACGTACGCTGAAATGCGTAGGATTCGATTGGGCTCAAAGTTTTGTTTTTTATTTAAGTTGTTAATTCTCAATGCTTTTTAATCAGGCAAATTGGAATGACAACGAAGGACAAAAATCACATCATCATCAAAATTTATTAAAAAAATAAAAAAGCATAATAAATCATGACGTAAAATGGATTAGTACTTTCCTCTTGAATTTGCATTCCGTCTGGCAGGGTGGTGCAATGAGCGAAATGTTTCAGACTCCAGTAAGAACTGTAGGACAATGCACTGAAGCAAAGCTTCTTGAAAGTTAGAGAGATAAGTAATGACGCTGGACTAAATTATGGATGTAAATTGATGGAATAGAGATATGCAAGATAATTTAGCTTCACTGAGTGTGGAAAGATTTGACAAAATGGATAACCTTAGTGTATTGAAAATTGTGACGAAAATGCGCAATGACAATGATGGAGAAAGGTGTACTAAACAGACTTCAAAAACCTCTGAGTTCTTCAATTACTAAATACGACCACAAGGACAGACAGATTTTTAAGGGCAGGTTTTCTTGATAATTGATATAATATAATTTGGCTCTAGCTCTGGCATGAGCCATAATCCAAATATTGCAGATATAACAATAATAGTTTGCTACCAATCCAATGTATTGAAAATCTCTCGCTCGTGACTTATGAGGATATAAAAGGCTTATATAAACCAAAATGAATAACAAACCTTATGAAGAACGGAGCATTTTTATGATTGCTTTATACAATAGTCATTGAAATGGAAATTTATTTTGCCACCATTGCCCATTTATACTTTAATAACAAAATTCTTAATAATAGTAATATTTAATGTGCCAAAGTTAGTACTGCTATTTTATCCGGTTTGTACAACCTCGATATATTATGTACATCACAATGAAGTCTTAAACAAATGCGCACGGATTAACAGCGGATTAGCACTTATTGTGTACTAACTATTTTTCCTCTTATCGCTGACATTCAAAAATTCATAATGGTAGAAGTGTTTATGACGCTCCGGTTAATGCTTTCGGCATGTTTTGGCACCTGTATAAATAAATGCATGTTGCTTTCTATATAATTAATAATACAGTGGCAAAAACTTATTAACACAATTCTAGAGAAGAAATGTACAACAAAGGCTAAAACCACTACCATATTTTAATATTAATGATCGGTGAAATTCAAGACCTATCCATCCAACTTGTTAGTAAACGAATGGGTAGCAAAGGAACAGTCCAAAAGAGAATGTCTCATTTCTAAACTCCGAAGTACTTATTTAATTTTTTATTTGTCGCTGTAAACTTCCGACCGGATTAACTGGCTGCAAAGGGTTTTTACTTTTCAATAAGAGGTTGACATTTTTGCAAAAAATATGACAGTGTAAGTTTCAAAGTTTGAGTTTTTTAAAATAAAAATGATATATATTTTTAACTGGGTAGCAATACTGCAAGAACCAACACATTTGCATCAAAGTATCGAAGTGTTTTATTGTCATTTAATTTTAACAAGTAAATGGTGTCTATTTTCAGAAAGCAGAAACCGAGACTGAAAATTATTCTTCTGGTCGCTGCTGGCGCAGTAGTACTTATAGCTCTCGTCGCGGGCGTAATTGTTTGGAAAGTTGTTGATTGGGATAAAAATAACAATGGTTCGGAAGATGAATATTATTTAGAACCATCAGAGTCCGAGTTGGGAATATTCAGCCAGGCTGCAATATCTAGTGATTCCCCCGTCTGTTCCGGCATAGCAAGGTGTCACTTTTAGCTATACACTTCACAAGTGAAAACTTCCGTTGCATAAAATATAATGGTTTTCAAATGAAAGACATAATCTCACAAATTGTTCCACGTAGGGACACACTGAAAAAAAATGGAAGCGTTGCTGATGCAGCTATTGCAGCAATGCTCTGCGTTGGCCTCATCCAAGGGCAGAGTATGGGGCTGGGAGGCGGGTTTCTCGCCGTTTATTATGACGCTTCCACAAATACTTCAATGGTAATATTTGTGAACTGATAATTTATATCTAACGGTGAAACAATTGGGCAAGTGTGATATATGTACATGAAACATTTTACTAGGCTTTAAATGCTAGAGACAAGGCTCCACTAAAAGCAACGCAAGACATGTTTGAGGATAAGCCATCAAATGCCTCTATGAGAGGAGCCTTGGCCGTTGCGGTTCCTGGCGAGTTGAAAGGGTACTGGGAACTTCATTTCAAATATGGAAAATTACCATGGAAAGATCTCTTTCAACCAACAATTAATCTGGCCAGAAATGGCTTCAAGATCACAGCTCACGCGGCCAAAGCCCTTTCCTCGAATAGCCAACAAATTAAATCGTTTAAACATTTAAGCCAAGTTTATGTTAATAATGCAACGGGAGACGTGTACAAATTAGGGGATACCATCAAAAGGCCGACGTTGGCTAAAACACTTGAGGAAATAGCAAATAGTAATGCAAGCATTCTTTACCAGGATACTGAGTTGATGAAGAAATTCGTAAAGGATTTAGCGGATGAGGGCGGTATAATGACTGAGCAGGACATGTTGGAATATGAGTAAAATGCCATTACAAAATTTACTTATAAATCATGTATGACAACGTCATACTTAATTTAGCTAAAGCTATGATTGTGACATAGTGCTACATGGGATTCCACAATTCAAGTGAACGTAGCTGGCGGCTACAAACTTCATTCTGTCCCTCCTCCTGGCAGTGGTGTCCTCATAGCGTTTTTCATGAAGCTTCTAGGTCAATATCCCAATCGATCAGACTCCCTAGTTACATATCAGAGGCTAATTGAAGCATTCAAACACGGCTATGCAAAACGATCAATTCTTGGAGACCCCGCAGACACAAATATCAAAGAACAAGTTGAAGAGGTACGGATAGTTCAAATCTTCTGTAATAACACACATTTTTAATGCAATGTCTGACTAACCATAAGGATTTTATCTTGATTTCCAACCCTACACCTATTTTAAAATTGTTTTTTAGCTTTGCAAAAATCTTACCGATACGAACTACATTGCGAATATCATTAAACTAATTCATGATGATACAACCAGTAACGATACTGAATACTATGGTGCGGAGTTTTACCAACCGGAAGATCATGGAACTGCTCATCTCTCCATTATCGGTCCAAATGGTGATGCGATTGGGATTACCTCAACAATTAATTTTTAGTAAGGAATAACGAGCCTTCATTATTTTATAATCTTTTACTATGCATAAGAAGATGGCCATGTCCCAGAAATTTTCTTTATCACTCTTTAACACTCGGTGTAGTTTTGGATCAATGCTACTTTCTCCTCAAACCGGAATAATATACAATGATGGAATGGACGATTTTTCGTCTCCTCACAAAGAGAATGGATACAACATTCCTCCTTCAAAAAATAACTTTATAAGACCTGGTAACGTCTACACAGTAATAAACGCGGCTTTGCCTGTTGCACAATAAACAAAACAGCGCGTGACTTTTGCTCACGAGACTTTACTCATCTCATCTTTTACAGGGAAAAGACCTGTTAGCTCAATGGCTCCCACCATAATCACCGATGAAAATAACAAAGTTCGTCTTGTGGTTGGAGGTTCAGGAGGACCTAAAATCACAACAGCAGTGACAATGGTAGTAAACATGATCTCCTTTCAGCCATATTTTCCATTCCCTCATTTAAACAAATGGTCAAACAAACGTGAGTTTTATCATTAAATGATTATCATTAGACGTAATATTTGATCAGGTATCCGTGCGGAATTTGTGGTTTGGAGAGGACATAAAGAAAGCTATAGACGCTCGAAGGCTTCATCATCAGCTCTACCCAATGGAAGTCCAATACGAAAAAGGATTTAATCCGGTGAGTGTCCCATAAATTTGACACATTCTTTTATACATTTTTATATAACCTATATAGGATAATATAGGTTCCACGAAGTTTGCCACCCTGACAAAAGCCCCCACGACAAAACCTCCCACGTATATGTGTTCTCCCATGATTTTTAAAGAATTATATGCAAAATTAAAACGAGGTTTATAGAAATTCATTTGTTGCACAACCGTGGAAATTAAAACGGGGGCACTTTTTTCAGGATGATTTGCCATAGGGGGTTTTATCACGGGAGGCTTTTGTCGAGGTAACGTATTTGCCGTGATACGGATTGTACAACATTAGTATAATTGTGTGTTGATTCATAGCGAATTGTGGAGGGACTAGAACAACTTGGCCACCAAACGGAAGAGTTTGCGGTAGGAACTTCTATAGTTCAAGGTATTTCGGTCTTGGCCAATGGAACAATTTATGCCAACGCAGATTTCAGGAAGGAGGGAACTGTGGCAGGCTACTAATACAAACTTTAATCAAGTTTATACTATTAGACATTCTTTTAACGAGTCTTTTCTTAATTGCACTCTGCTTAACACTAATCAGAAGAAAGGAATAAAAAGACTGATTTAATAACTACTCCATTTGTCATGGTTTCATTTAATTCCCATATTTTTTATTACATATTCTTTAGGAAGAATCGTTCATACAGAGTTTAATATCATATATAGATTATAATAATTGGTTTTTAAAAATATGTTCATGCTTATGTAGGGAAGTAATAATGTAGAATCGGAAAACAAAAAACTGTATTAAATATTTTAGCGTCACCATGCTTAAAATAAAAATATCACCCTCTCCCAATTGGTTCTGGAAGACTTGTCATACAAATATAAAATTAAAAGCCAGCCGGCTCACCAAATCGTCTGTGATCGGCGTTTGCCAAAATGATTCCTGTCTGCTTGGTTCGGCAAACAGAGTTGACACTTCCAATGTAAGGTTCGCCGTCGACGGCGTTGTTGATGCGATGTGTTATGTGTCCCCTTCGCTTCAACTCTTCCACAATGGACTTAGGCAGGCCATATTCATAGTTAATATGCGAATTGTAGAAATCGGGTGCAAACCTCGGATAGTCAATTGCCTGCTTGATATCCATGTAGCGATAAAGGGCTCGCCAAGATGTCTAAAAGGGATGGAATGCATGAAATGATTTCTAGCATAGAATGTAACAATACGGAACCACGAAACTTGTTTTCTAGTGTAAATGTCTATTTTTACCGAAATAACAGCGGGCAGAATGTTCAGACCACCAGATCCCCCTGTTGCATACACTGGCTGATTGCGGCTATTTAGAAATACCAACGGAGACATTGATGATGCTGGTCGTTTTCCTGGAAAGCAAACTCACAAAGTTAGGGTGTGTTGCAAAAGTTGCAATTATACTTTTAAATGGCTTATATATTATTATACCAGCTTGAATCTTATTGTTGGGATTCTCTAACAGTCCAAATTTATCCTCTTCTTTGCCGAACGAGAAGTCATTTATTTCGTTGTTGTAAATAATTCCGGTCGCATCTCCCATGAATTTTGCTCCAAATCTAAAGAGAGTTTAAAAGTGGCCTCAAACGTTCCTGTTTTTATGCCTTTCCATATCAGTAAAGTTCTATTCTTTAAGGTCTTCATGTACTAATTTGGGAATTGTGTGTACGGTCGAACAGGTCGATCGAGTTAGTGGGTTTGAAGCAAGCATCGAACGAGACATCGTATTATTTAATTTGCGAGAAAATTGTGGTAAGTTTGATGTTTTGAATATAGTGCATACTTCATTAGCATTACACATATCTCCAGTGAAATGATCATCAGTCGAACACTGCCTGCACAAGGCAGACTCGTAGTGTTTTAAATAAGCGACTATTATCCCTGATACATAATTTAGAACAGTTGTTGGTTCGGGGAAGAAGAACTAGAAGCGGAGTGAAAAGTGCAGACAAGCCGCATAACTTACGGGAGATTAATGGTGCTTGTAACAGCAACAGCATCACCGTCAGGTCCAATTATGGAAATATGAGTGGTACCAGCATCAGATGTAAGGGAAAATTCTGCTCCATATTGACGAGGATCCTCAAAGGTTTTGTACTCTTCCAACCGGTTGCGAAGTTCTGCTGCAAACTCTGGCGATAGGAGTTTTCTTTCTATCTGCATCACACACAAGTAGACACGTGTTAGAAAATTTAGACTTTACTTTCGTATTCCCTAGTCCAAGAGTGAAAGTACCGCCGAGAAACTCAAAAGGCTTTAATCTACTACATCATTGGCAAAGTACTACATCCCTTCATAATAATAATAAATAAGATTGCAGTTGTAAAAACAAAAAAGTTTCTTTTGAGCAAGACGCATTGTATGAAACCCGGAGTAAAGTAAAATGCGGGAGTTTGCGTTTACGCTGTCATGGAAGGGAAAGGAAAATGAAAGCAGCGAGGGGTACAAGATTAAGAGCAATGGACAACTAGAAAATAGCATAAACCTTGTATACGACTACTGCTGATGCAAGTTACAGTCTTAACTGGTTTGAGATTTGGTTGTTTCAAATTTCATTTTGTTATGAAAGGAATTCTCTCGGCTCTACCGAAGCCATCTTTCTACAGACTGAGTCTTTTAAGTCATACGTGTATTTAGTTAAGGAATATTCATTACAGCTTTTCACCGAGTGAAAGTGGGACAGTCTCTTTCTAGAAGCCATCTCTTAAGAAATGTTTTCTCTACATTCGTATCACCCACTCTCCACCAATTATAAGAGCAGTCGAGCAACATGAAGAAAAGACAAAACAAAACCTATTATTATCATCATTGATTTTGCATGTTTGCGAAAAATAAAAAAGAAAGTCAGGTGAAGTCCTGTTTTTCTTCTCGAGTCTCTAATCATTATTATCATACACTATAATCTCCCTCTTCAATTAATGGGATTAGTGCAGTTGCTTTCTTCTGTCCGTCCTTCGTAGCGTACAACCTTTCCTGCCGCTGCTGCCTGTTATAGTCTATTAATTTGAAGGAGCAATTTTATATGGAGTGAAGACATCCCTCCGAATCCACAATCCTACAGTACTTTATTACTCCACAACTTGTCCGTATTACATATGATTAATGTGACTCAATTCACTCCTTGTGCGACAGCAAACAAATACTGCACTTCATAAACAATACTGCCTTATGGATATACGCAATAACAATCTACTGAGCATCTCATTATTACTCTTTCCATTACTGAAACAAGACCTCTCTAGATAAGTACGTTATCCTCGACTGGATGGCATCAACATACATTAATTCTTATCATTACCGTCGTCGTCGTCATTCTTCAATCACCACGTAAACAACGGAAAACAAACTCGTACGAGAAAATATTAGTGGTCGCTTGGCGCACTAAACGATTGCGAAACTTACGTCCGTTGTGTTGGCAAACTGAGGATCGCAGACTTGAGCTCTGTAGCTTGTTGCAAACTTGAGGGTTTCCGCAAGTCTATGAGTATCAGCTCCAATATCAGCCACTGTCAAGTCCTCATGACGTTTCCGTCTGCAAAAAAAACATGGAGTGGGGAAAACAATTGAATTACATGTAATAAACCTCCTTGACAGCATTGTTCGTTTGAATTAAATTTTCTCTTGCTTTCTTCACTCGGAACAGTGATACACTTTACACACGCAGAGAGAAAGCGAGTAGGTTTTCATATTATATACTCATTTTTTGCATGGACTCACCCGAAACCACCCAAAATTCCCAGTGCGAGAGCCACAATCGGGCCTGAAGAGGGAAATGGAAGGGAGTACATTGTAAGGTTGCTCGTAACTGGATAGGAAATGGGGCTCTCCCACGCCGCGCTACAAGAAATAGAGTTTTTAAGTCATTGAGATGTAATGACATGATCACAACGCATATTATTTATTATACTTCTATTACATTTGAAGGAAACGACATTTTCCCTGCTAGCAGATATGAAATCAACATAAATAAGAAAAGACAAGCGCAGCAACCACATCGAATTTTTCACTAGACAGACGTGGCCTATCTAAACTAAACGAGACCACGGCACGATATAGAAACATATTAAATCTGTACTGACCTCATTTGACATTTCGCTCATGTTTCTTGCACAAAATTATTTTGACACAATAAAGACGAAGAAAATAATTTGCTCTAGCATTGCGAAGGTATGTAATGACAACATCATCTCAAGGAGGGGTAAAATTTATACGCTAGAAAAACATTGATGCTTCATGTACCGTGAACGCTACCCACTGTTTAAATGTGTTCTCTTCAATGAAGGCGCCACACTTAGAGCACATTGTAGTTGAATAAACTAACGCTAAAAAATTTTCTCCGTAATTTGACGATTGGTAAAAACTATGGCTTCGTCGTTTCGCCCGAAAATGCAATATACTGATAAAATTGGCAAAGTAGTGTTGTTATTACATAAAAATCTGTTTGCACATTAAAATACTAAATAGCAATGATTTTTAAAAAAAAGTAATAGTATTTTTTAAAGTAAAGTACGCCATAATTTTATTTCTCCTGTTTAATTGGTGAACGCATAGCTTCACAATACTACAGAATTCCAACACGATAACGTAGCAAAAAGAAACTGGCATTGAAATTGGAATTGATTGGCAACATAAAATTGCATTTTTATAAGTACTGGGAATTGATGTTGATTTGTTGATTAGTGTAAACAGGAATTTTGATTGTCAGCCCGTCAACTATTTTTGTATATAAATTCGTACTGATTTGAAAAATTGCAGAAGCACAGCCTGAACCAAGGCTAAAGTGAATGGCACATTTCACAGAACTATCCATGGAGAAAGTAACGTCCAACCTTCGAAGTAACTTTCTACTGCGTTATTTTATATCTGCTTAGGTTTGCCTTGTTTCCAATAAATTAATTTTAGCTCTGATAACCAATATTTCTACTTTGTACCGAAATAAAACCGAGAGACACGTGTTCGTGTCTGAAATATGGTATATAGTTTACAAATAAAATCTAATCAGCTACAGCCCCAGATCAATAGAAGTCGACAGATGAAATGCAGTCAGACAAGCGAGTATCTATTGCGTACAGTTTTTTGCCCGACATCAACGTAGATCTCATGAATTTTTATAATTTATACTATAAAGCGTGTGAGTAACAATTAACATTCTGTACAAGTGTTACAGTTCATACATAATCAACAACCTCATGCACTCTTGTAAACCTGCCACATTCAAAATAAAGCTACTTAGATGAGAAGCTTAAAAATTCAGAAGAAACGGTTGTTTCCCGAATCGGGACTTGAATATGTTATATTATTATACTCGCTTTGAACAAACAGACTACACTAATAAACAATGTGTACATATGTAAAGTCAAAGAGAAAATGTTTCAACTAGTGAAAGAAGCAAATCGTAGCAAGAAAGAAACAACAGAACGAGAAAGGAGAGAAGGCAAATGGCACGAAGACGGTGGTGTAGGCGTGTGACAAGAGTGAAAGAAAAGGAAAAAGCGGTGAAACCTGTAGCTCGACAAATCCTCCGCCGTAATGATTCCGTTGGCAGCCTGGACGTCAGCAATGATATTTTGTGCAATCGTCCCACTGTAAAAACTTTGCCCTCCTTCAGTTGCTAGAGTTTGTAGAGTTGCAGCCAACCGTGGTCTTGTCATAATTTCATTTTCCAGCCAAGGCTCGTCTGTCACTGGGTTTATAAACTCCGTCCTGCGAGCAATAATAAAAATACGCATTATACAGTTCAAACTAATCTCTTATTGCCTTCAGCATCCTTTTGTGCTGCTCTAGGGAAACTGAATGTCGAATTTTAATAGAGCAGACAGACAGCAGCTAAGCTCTGCTTATGCAGTCTAACAAAAAATATTATTGAATGTTGCAAAAATCATTTTGAAGGTCTTGGATTTTCTAACTCTGGTCAGAGACAAAACTGCTACGAGCACTAATTCTCTTAAAGTGAGGAGGCTAGTAGTATTGCGTTCGGGTGCGTTATAAAAGTATGGAAATTATTCACAATTGTAAATGTAATAATAAAAATAATGAAGCATTTAGAATTTCTTTCGTTACATAATTAGCTTTCCCTCATAGAACTGAATAGATATTTGGGATTCTTCCAAAGTACGGGCGCATGGTACAAATTAGGAAAGAAACAAGTTACAGAGATGTTTCTACTTAATTCTCCAAAACCATCGATTCTGCAACGCTGTATCTCATAGTAAAAGAAAGGATGAGTTATTTACGATGCTAGGTTGGATTCGAAGCAATAAAGGATTGGGTAAAGAATTTTTTATAGATTTTACGGAACTTATTACGAAAGCGCAAATTCTATTTTCGTTTATCATCTTTATTGATGAAATACAATACGGTAGTAAAGCCGAGTCTTACGTTATTATTTTCTGGATTATTACTTTACAACTCTTTTCAGAAAGAAAGTCACTTTTTTATGGTGTACACTCTATAATATGTATAACTTTATAAATCTTTTCCCATCCGCTTTCATGGGAAGAGAAAACCCCAAATAACAATAGTATCATGGTTGGACTCGTTAATAATAAAACCCCTTATCAATTCGCAATTCAGTTCGATTCAATTGTACAAGCTTTGGATAATAATGCAGCATTCTCAAATCTATGAAGTCATGAAAAACTAAAAAACTAGGCTCAATCGATACTGTAGCAATGTTCGTTCATACACTGTAAGGTGAAAATAAATCACCCATTGTGGGAAAGCATTCGACGTCAGCAGAATTACCAAGTTTGAAAATAAAGTCTGACAAAAGTTTGTAGCAGAAATAAACTCTTAGGTTTAAAACTTTAAACCATAATAGACTTAAGGAAACTGTCATCAAAGTTATCGGCAATAGTTTACTGCGCTGACTTGATGAGTCACAAATGATTTCAAAGCAAAAGAGCGGTGATTAAGTCGAGAAGAATGTATAAAGTAATGAGACAGAAGGCAGGCAGCTACCACGGATGGTCTGTTAACGAATCGCCAATTAATTTTTCGATTGTATTGCCACTGCTATGTTGGAGGGACAGAACATCGAGTTTCAATCATTACCGATACTCAAAGTTTTCTCATTTCTAAACGTGCTTGTTAGTTTATAGTCAGTCTTGTGTTTGCATAATCTAGCTTGGTGCACTTTTAATGAAAAGATTGTAACTTGAGCCGGAATACACAAAGGTGGAGCAGGAAAGGACGGGATACAAACAAACGAATAATTAAGGTGAAAGTAGACAAAGTTTTCTTGACATACCTTAAGACGGCATCTGCTTTCAGAAGTTCTTTGTGGTTTTGAAGAGCTCTGGCAAAGTGCTTGTTCACGCTGAATCCATTCAATGCAAGATCTTGAGAAAATTTTACTAAATCTGCCCAAGCTACCTTTCCAAACTTTTGATGAGCTTCCCATAATCCTGCAACTTCTCCTGGGATTGCAACCGCGAGACCACCTGAGGCATTTCAAATGATGACGCAACAGTGGTAAGAGACATGTTTAAAGAATAGTAGGAGTAGGAGTAACAAAAAGGACGAAAACGGGTTAAATTAAACAAAGATTTTTAAGTGTATTTAAATGACCTTTTTGTTAATCCTTTACCTTTTCGAAAGAAACCTAAAAGCTTTGCAATAGATAGAGCAATGCTTACCTGTTCTTGCTGCGTTCGGATTGGAATCATACGTGTCAGGATTTGCTGCTGCCGGAACCGTTTCTCTAGCATTAATTGCGTGCACTGAACTTCCGTTATAAATTATCATAAAGAGACCACCGCCAAGACCAGAACTCTGGGGATTCACCACTCCAATGCAAAAAGTCATTGCTATCGCTGCGTCTACTGCTGAACCGTTGTAATTTTCTATTACGTCTCTATTTTGTTAAAAATTATTATTCAAAAATAGTAATTACACACAGCTTCAATTTTTAATTATAGAAGCAAGCAAACATTTATGATTATGTTTTGTCTCCTATTGTGGGAGTTTTCATTGCAAATAAAAACGTTTTACTTACTTGCCAATATCGGAGCAAATTTTAGAGTCGGAGCTAACCCCTGAATTATCATATTGAGCAAGGACTGAAGGGGATGGTTCAAGAAGTGCCGGAGGATCCTCCGGTGTCAGAGAAGCGGCAGCTTTTGCATTTAAGAGTGGTGGTAAGGTTATCGTTAATGTAACTCCCGTGGCGAGTGCTATCAATACTACCGTTACAACAACGACCATAGACAACTGGCGTTTTTTCTTCCTTAAATTGAAATAAACGGATCATTTTTACTTTGCTACATGTACAACAGGCATATAATCAATTTGGTAACAAATTGCAGCAGGATTTATATTACTTGTTTTGCCAATGTATTTCTTCGAGTATTGTGTTCTCTTTGTAGCTTCCATAAAATGGATTCTCCTTTTTCTCCACCAATCTTGACTTTTCGGAAAACATTTTAAAATACTTCAAACGCTCACTGAAACTATAACTAACAACTTCAAACCGACGAAACAGACACGTTCATCAAGTCTTAGACGCACTTTGTGCGTGTAAAACAAAATTTATAGAGTCCTTGTGTGGGTGACTCGTAACTCGTAACAAATGTTTAAACCAACTAAACAAGAGAAAAATTTCACAGCTAGTAATTAGGTACTATAAAAAACAAAATCTTCCTCCTACAACGTCATCAGTCTTACGATAACAAAGAGTATTTAGCCATGTGACTTAATTGCCACTTGTGAAAGTGGTTCTCAACTTAGAGAGGCTTTGTTATAACACCTTTCCCGTGATTGATTCTGTAGACCTCACCTACCTACAACCATTAAAATTGTTAGTGTTTGTAAGCTGTATACGACAAATAACACTAAAACCAACAATACAATTAACTGCATTCACGCTCGTTTTTTCATAAACACTTCGGAGCCCGCATTATATACCATTGCACGCTCCCTTGTGACATAAACCATTTTATACTTTACATATACAATCGCATTAGTAATAGTAATCTGTATGAAAAAAAAATCATCTCAATCTGAACAACACGTGAAATAACTAGAAATGACTCAAATGATTGTGAGTCGAGGTCCTTTCTTCATTTTATGAAAAGCGTCGTTGTTTTGAATGTAAACGAAAAATATTTAAATATACATAAGGTCCGATACGATACCGTTTCTGTATTTACTCATTGGTAAAGATATGAGATATCACGATATCAGAAGTCAGACCACAAAATATGGCAAATATTATGCAGCTCACTTAAGTCAAAAATGTTATTGCTAAGCTACATTATTCAAGTTCCGTATTCCTTCACAACGATTTATACAATTTCCATAATGTTTAATTTGAATGAAATAAATGTTGAAGTATGTAATGGTTACAATCTTCCTGATGCTCTTTCAAAGGACATAGTATTCCCCTTAAATGATTCGCAGCTTTCCTCTCGATTAGTCTTTCGTTTGTGACAATAAATAAGCAATAATACACTTGCAGGATTTCGCTGAAACTTTTAAACAAAAAGACTAATTATGTAGCTACCGTCACTCATTCGTGATTTAACCACATTAGCATTTGAATATGAACCTAAAAGTTTTTAGTACATTGATGTATTTAGTATGGTTTCCAGCATTTGTTTGGCGATTGATTTGTTTTCGCATATTTAACTGATGGTATTGGTACACAGGACATCATCGGTTGGTGACTTTTAGCTCATTTATTATCTTGATTAATTTTCAATGAGATGTACTGAAGCACTCTAAACATGAACGATTTTGTTTAAGTTAGATTAAAGCGTATCGCTGTTTCAAGAGATAACAATTCATGACGACTGGAACAAAAATATTTAAAGATAAGAGTGTTTTGAGTGTAGGTGAAAACTCTCAATTCCTTAGAATTCCTTAGTTCCTTTATGCACGCTCTTTTTATATATCAACACAAAGACTTTTTGAAGGCTTGCTGCTGATTCTGGCGGGGTTAGAGTTATGAGAAGAAAAACATTTGCTAAATTAAGTCAGAGTATGTAGTAATCTGCAGAACATTTCCAGAGTTGAAAGTGTACTGTGTCGTATAGAGAATGCAAATCTTTATGCAAATAAGTCAAGATCACGAATGTCATAGTATGTATAAGAATAATAATTTAGTTTTCACAAGAGTACAATTTTTATTTCAAAGTTTAAATATTTATTTGTAGATTGGCATAGATATTTTGGCAACCTTAAAAGTTCAGTGATGTTCTTTATGAATCCAGATTTCATTGCTAAATGAAAACTTATTTCCTACGTAATAAATGTTTGTACAAAACGCTGTAAATTCTATTGAAAACAATCACTTGAAAATGACTAAAAGTTGGAATCGGAGCTTATTAATGAAGATTCTTCCTAAAGCTGTAAGCGAGTTTGATTGAAGGGCATTTGCAAAAACTTTATAGAAAACATAACAAAATGTCATTATTATACAAAACCCAAAGACGTAATAAAACGTAATACGAACCAAAATTTATCAGGCATGCCGCCATGGCTTCTTTTGTTCTCTCACGTCTTTATGTAGTGCAAACTCATTCAATGGAATGTTATTTCGGGGTTTGTTGTTAATTTCATTCAGGCTTTAACTTTCAGTGCTCATTTGAAACATGGTTGATAAGTCGATAGTGTCAGAGTTATAAGGTTGAAGACATCGCAAGACATTCTGATGTATCGAGTTACCCCGTATTAACATTCCGATTCCAAAAGTAAGCGAGAACAAAATAAAGCCATGGGGGAGTGATAAATTTTAAATGACAGTACAATATTACATTAAAATTAATTGCATTCTGACATATATTGATTTGTAGTATAGTTTATGTATCATGCTATTAAAAAATATGTAACCTATATTTACACGGTTTACATTTACATCAGTTGTGATGTTGCAAAAATGACTAAAATTGGTGTACAAGAGAAGACATTAAATGGAATTAGTATTGAAGGCCTCCAGCGACGATGGAGGAAACAAGCGGAATGCAAAAGCGCATTGCACTTTGCAAACGTGATCCTGGAGGAGCTCGGTGGATTTAAAGGAGCGAGACAAGCGAATACAATTATCCACCTTCATGGACTGACAGAGAGGCTGTGAACAGAGAAAAGATACGAAACGATCAAAAGAAGTGTACTGATAAGTGCTGAGTACAATGCATGCACTATTAGAGCTGGTAATCTTGCGTTATGCTCGACAAGGACGAGTAGTCGAAGTCGAAGTAATACATTTGAGATATTATTGATTGAAAAGTAAGGAACTTGCAACATACTCCTTCTTTTGAGCAAAGGCAAATAACACAGGGACTGGTTCGAACGGATGTTCCCACCGTAATGTTTTTGCCGTTCATCTGACATTCCATACGGTCTGTCCAAAGATCAAGGTTGACTTCCGGTAGTGAGTCACACGGCACACGTGGATTCCTTGAGATGAAAAATCATAATCAACAAAATACGCAATGTAAAGAAATCGATTTCTTTAGAAGTTCGTTCGTGTCCCATCTCATAACACTGTTTGCATTTTATATAATAATATTGGTTTAGAATGGAATTTTTAATGTTGCGTTGTGTTTGTAGTGAGTAGTAGGCATAATGGAAATGTGAAAGGTATAGATTGGTAAATGCAAGTGAGGTAGATAATGTTTGTCATTCTTACAGGAATGGTTCTGGAAGATCTAGCGCAGCCCTCTGAATGAGTTGAATACCATCAGAGTTCTGGCATATCAATTTAGCCAGCGATGATTTCCTTATTGACGTTAGCTGAGCACTAGTGAACCGAGTGAGTGGCTCAGCATTTTCATACCAGAATCTATCACACTTTCGTAATAAGTGGAATTGTCGTCCAATAATGCAGCCAAAAGTAGGCCCCACCACTCCACCCTTCAACGGTGTTTCAGCCAATCCACCCGGAAATAAGTCAATGTCATCCACGGTGGCATAAATCTTTTTCAGCTTTTGAATAAGTCTTGGAGGAATCTCATTCTTCAAATCATCAAAAGTGGTGGCTCTTGTCAGATTGCATATGGCCCTGTAGTTATTATACCCAGAAATCCCATGATCCCTGGCTCGTTGAATATTGAGAGCTGCCAAATCCATTCCAGAGAGTGGAGCTTTCTTCTGCTCAAAAAGATGGTTTGTCACTTCTTCCGTAATAAAATTGTCGAGAGTCTCCATTGGCGTGTTTGCGAGTCCGTACAGTAATTCGTCAGTCATTCCAACTTGGAAGAGTAAGTCAGGGTCAAAGAACGTGTGTCGCAGCTGAACGCTCGGCTCTTTCACTCGTAAATCTGATGCAAATCTTTTAAAAGCAGGTTTCAAGAGACTGTGTCCAAAACGAAATGCTGCGGTGGCAAATTCATTAAAAATCGTCGCATCGCATTTTACGTCGTAGCCATGAAAGTAGTCCTCCGAAACGAGTTCGATTCCGTACTTGTGCGTGGCATCCCAGCCCAAGATTCTGGGCAGGAACTCAGCGTATGTGATATGCTGAGTCACCGCCGATAGAATCCGTCGTGCGTGTTGGTATAAAAATTCATCGTCCCAGTCTTGATTCCTTTTACTCAGCTCACTCACCAATCTGTTGTGCTCCCTTAACCACACTGTGTGAATTGCAGCCAACGCTGGTTGCTCACTGCTCCGCAAATCCCCTGGAAATATTTCATGTTATTCGATTACAATATGAACTTCATCATCGACAATCGACATTGTCCAACTTATAAAATAAATCTGTCCTCATTCACTAATAAACAGTAGCATGTGTAGATGGAGCCAGTCAACCCTGATTACGATTAAAATATTCATACTACTCGATGATGGAAAGAATGATCAGATCAAAACTAGAACTCAAGCTTTCTCTTGCTGATTTGCACTCTCCGCTCTGTGACAGAGCCTTCATCATCAGATCAGTACGCGAATCTAGACCCTTGAGATACGATTCTTTTACAAGTATTAATATTTTATTGTTGCGACATACCAGCCTCGAAACAAAGTCCAGATTTCGCCTTACACTCAGGATGGTCCGGTGTTTGGGGAAGCAAATCTTTATATTGGTCACCAGCCGGATGCTTAGTCACGTTGAGTCGACCGCCAATAAATGTCCGAAGCTTTTTCGCCTCGCATGTATCAGATCCGTACGTGTGAGAGGCGTCCACGTAGGCGGTCACTTGATTCAGTTGCTCGCGAACTCCTGAAGCAGAAAAAATCAAAGCATCCTTATTATATAACTATAATACCTTCAACATGTTTTTTTCATTTATTTCCCTATTTAAGTGCCAAAGCATCGTCAATAAAAGTAATTAGACGTTTGTTCTTTCAAGTTGCTGCAGCATTCTTGACTTCAATCAAACAATTAAAGAGGAGAAAGTGGATCTCACTGTACTACACTAAACGCTGAACAAACAAGCACGACCAGTCAAGACAAGAATGGGCCTGTATTTTTGTATCTTTTGTGTAGTGTGTGGAATGGAGAAGGGGAATTTCGATTCGAAGTGACAAATCACTGGAAATTGCCTTCCGCTACTTTAGATTTGATTCCAATATCATTTCCCTGGATATGTAATGTAAGTGTGATTCGTTGTTATGTAGCTCACTCCTCACTCTCTGTGAGACCAACGTTGACACATGCTTTTCTCTCGCAGTCTTTTGCTACGCTTAGGACTGGATAATATGTCTAAAGCTTAATTAATAAAGTAGTAAGCTTCGTTTTATCCGTACCTAGTGTCAGTTGACCTGGAAGCGATCGAATAAAGTGGAGACAGAAAGGTAATCCTGTGGTTTCGTTTACTTTGGGAAAGTACGGATCACCGTCAGGAACGATAATTGGCCAACACTCTGGGTGTACAGCATCCTTCGAGTCGCATCGATGGCAGTCCAGGATGGAGCCTTCAAAGCCTAATTGCAAATAAAATGACATGAAGAGTTTGACCTTTACATTTTACTCTCACAATAGAGCCGGCTTGGTATTTTAACCGGTACACTTTGGAAGGCAGAGGTATATTTTATAGGGAAAAGTTGAGCAAGGCTTTTGTGGTAAAAAAATCCATGCCGCTGCCGTAACTACAATTTCTCCGTTATAAAAGGTAAATACGATACATAATAATATTATACAGTTAGTTGACATAACGCTGCTGGCAGCCGAACCTCTATTCATTGGCGTATGAGTAAGATCATGATCCAGGAGTTGGGCGTACTGCATCAGAAGTAATGAATAGCGTTGGTGAGGCACGCTGATGTCGTCATGTACTTGAAAAGAAACGAGTCGAGAACTCGGCAGTTCCGTTCCAACATTTGACAAGGCCCTTGGCGTTTGCAAACCTAACTCAAAAGTATGATTTATTAATGTGTGTTGGTTTACCAGGCTTTAAGCATACCACCAACAAGATTACTTTTTACATTATTATTTGCTTTCTGTTATTAGATTTTGATTGTTACCGTCGCCATATTCCGAGGGTAATAGTCGTTTAAAGGCAGTGAACGCTTTTCCTTTGTTGGGAGCTTTCAAATTATTACACCAGCCTGTGACGCTCCGAAAAATAGATGTGTGATCGCAGGGAAGATCGTGTTCTCCACATTTCTCATTTTTGGGAAGTTCAGTGAGAGATGAGATTTCAATAGATGGCAGCGCCCCGAGAACGTCTCTCATCTCCCTTGTCACTGGGTGTGAGTGTTCGCTGTCTTGCAAGTCATCGCTAAGTAGTTTCACAAATAACACAGACGTTAGATTGTATATGACAAGAGTGCGATTAATAAAAAACCTATCAACTCATATTTTGATGATTTTCAGAAATCTCTGTGTAGTAGTAGTACCTGTGTCCTATTATACCATTGACAAAGCGTGCTGTAGCAAATTGGAGTAAGAAGGACGTATTTGCAATTTCCAGAGCTTGTGGCTTTGGTTTATTAAATCCGAATGCAGTTCCAACAGGAGAGAGAGGATCTGCCGTGATATCTGCATAAAATTTATTGTCATGTCATATTCTATTACGAATATAGATTTGGTAGAGTTGAACCTACTCTCAAGAGACATGTATCAGACAGGAATGAGGAATTTTAAAAGTAGCTACATAAAGGAAGACGTACGATCTTTCCACAAATCCATTTCATGTGTACGAAGCCTTGAAATATCCGATCGAGCTCTTTTAATAGCATCGAGAATTTTTGAGGATGGGATGTTCTTCTCAACTCCATCAATATGCCATTTACTGAAATCAATTCGACGAATGGCGTCTCCGTCGCAATGCATTGGTGAGTTTCTGCCAGAAAACGCATAGAAAACACGGTTCAAATTTTTTGAAGAATCGTGGAAAATTAGATTCCATTTCCATTCCATTTATAATATGAAAATCTCACTGCACTTTGAATAAATGTTGAAATTTCTGACCACTTACAAAAACGGATCTTTATCCAGAAACACGCTCGGTTGAACTTCGTCAACGGCGTTGCTGTTATCACAGATTACTCTAGCAAGAGTAACTTTTCGTATTTCCTGAAGTTGTTCTATGCAAAGAAAGGAAGACAATTCAGCTTTAAAATAAATTGCTCAGTTGAGGGAAAAGCAAGGCTGCATGTTTTTAATCTTGAAGAGAGCAAAAATAGAATTTTTGTCATTCAGGTCTTGTGTGTACCTAATGTAAAGGATGACGGAGGCAAATCATTCTCATACCAAAACCTATCTCCATTTTTA
Organism: Cyphoderus albinus; assembly: GCA_021029165.1. Taxonomy (NCBI): domain Eukaryota; kingdom Metazoa; phylum Arthropoda; class Collembola; order Entomobryomorpha; family Paronellidae; genus Cyphoderus; species Cyphoderus albinus. The sequence continues at coordinate 181,063 of VYYJ01000013.1, read as the reverse complement.
AGCTTCTGGAACTGAATTCCAAGCAGACAGCCAAAGGTGGGACCAACCACTGCCCCTTCCTGGGGATACTCTGCCAAAGCTCCGGAGAAAAGGTCAATATCTTCAGGTGTGCTAAAATTAATTGATTGTAAAGCAAAAGCCGTGAATGTATCGGTCTGCACCTATGAAATGAAAATGTACCCAGTTTAAATCACCTGTATATGGACTGGAACGCTAAGATTACATCCTTGGTCATGGAAGCATTTAGGTCGGCGAAGCTGTGAACTTGGCCTAATCCACACAGTTCACGGTAATGTATATAACCAGGAAGTCCGTGATCTCTGCCTTGCTGAATAAGTTGTGCCGCTAAATCTAATCCTGTATGGACCCATAAGCAATGATTGAAAGGGATGTTCATTTTGCATATGCATGAATTTTTGTCTCCAGGATTAATCAAATGACTAAAATGGAGGAAAATGTCAACTGTAATACCTTGAAAGGGATCTGTTTCAAACATTCGATTTGTCATGACATCATTTATAAATTGATCCTCACTTTGAGCCTTCCCCCTCAGCAATCTGACATGATCAATAAAAATTTTATAAATCCTTCATCAAGAAAACAATCCTTTTTATTTGCAAAGAGGATTCATGGTAGTGGCAAGGAGTAATGACCCCATCCACCCCACGGCTTAATGCAAAGCGGACTGGGACTACAAAGTTGACAACGTGAGCGAGTTACTAGTTTTGAGGACAAGGACGAAGTCCAGCAGATTTTTAAATGTTAAATCAAGCAAACAAAATTTAAAGAACAAAACAAAAATACCCTCTAAGAAGCTGATCCAGCACTCCATTCCGGTAGAGATCAAAGGGAGCGTAAAACGAATCTGAAATGCTCCTTTCTGCAACCTTCCTCCATTTCTGCTCGATAAAAATAACGACAAACACTATGATATAAGGTACGTGATATTTTATCGCACGCCGACTTATCATTTTCACTTTTCATTCGTGCATCAGTAAAATTTTTTTTTTGTACCGCATCATAAAAAGCCATTGTTTTTGGCATCAGGGAAGCAAAGAACCACAACGCCGCCGACCCGACTGCATTGAGGACGCCTACATTCGTATTTATGTCATATCCACTATAAAATCCAAACGGTTGGGGTTTTAGCCCATAGTCATTTACAACCGACTGTCCAAGAACAACGGGCAGGTACTCGTTATATGTTATATGCTGGATCTCTGCGATGACCACGCGTCTTGTTTCCTGGAATAAAACCTCATCCGACCAATGAGGATTTACTTTGTTCAGTTCCCTCGCTACTCTGTTATGCTCTCTAAGCCAGCAAGTGTGCAGGGCAGCCAGACCGATGTGCTCATTAACCCGCTCATCCCCACTTTTGAAGCATCTGAGAAAGAAAAAAATACTTCACGTAAAGGTTGAAAGGTGAACGACCAAAATTTTAAATTTTAATTAGAACAAGAAACAAACAAAAAGCAAGGGGAGATTTGTTTATCGTGAAGAGCGTTGGGTAGAATAAACATCGCCGCATATATTCAACATCATTGATAAAGCATAAAGTGGCGAATTAAAATTTCATGAAGAAAACATGACCTGTACCCTACTTACACAAGCGAACCACGCATGAAATTCTTCGCCGGAAGTCACGTAAGAATGAGACAAACCGAATTTATGATGAAGTTGAAACTAACCTCGACTCTCCAGCAGTGGATTTGCAATGCAAAGAGCCTCCATCTGATGGCAGTAGCTCTCCACCAGGTCCAGCTTGTGTTCTTAGGAAACCTCCTTGGAACAAGCGAATTTCTTCAGCTCTCTTCCGCGTGGTTCCATAAATATGAGATGCATCAAGGAAACTGGATGCTTGATTGATTTGTTCGCGTGGTCCTAACATTTTAATGAGAAACACTGCATATTAATTTAAGATTTATAAAATTATTTGCACATATGTGATAAAAAAAACTTGACTACCTAAAGTGCAACCAATTCGCGGAGCTGCACTTGTTCTGACGTATTCTTGACAGTTTTCTTTTGTTTTTCCATAGTAAGGATCGTCTTCATAAATCCGAATGGGGTAGCATTCAGGATGGAAATTGACAAAAGTGATATCACAACATTTTATGGGCGATCCTTTGAATCCAACAAATTGTGGGGTATGTGCTATATCGTGTGAAACGAGCTCGCCCCAGACAGCGGTCAATGCCATGAGATGTGCGTGAGGTCGATCAGAGTCCTTGTGAATGGCAAGCGATACAGAGCGTGCTGAAGGTAGCGCCTTCCCCTCGCTGTTCATTCGTGGTGAGCTCACCCCTGGTCCAGTCATTAAAATAAACGAAATTTTAATAAATCAAGGTTTACACAGAATTACTCTTCCTTTATACCAAAGTAAATGCGTCGACGGGCTATAACCATAAAACAAAGTGTGAGTTCGTGAGTTGCCGTATAACTTTTTTTGTACAAAAGGTTTTTGTTTGTGATGACTGGCACTTCTTGGAGTTCTTGACATTCAAATTTAATTTTGTATTCATTACAGAAGCAGATTCATAATAGCAATAAAACATTTAGGTTGGTAACGATGAGAAACTATCTTGAACTTGCTTAATTTGAGACTGAAGTTCCCAACACAATAAGGAAAGGGAGGTTGGCGTGGCGTAACACGAACAGTGAATGAAATTGGCGATGCCAAAATGAATGCATTATGCAGTGAAATGCAGCGGAAATCGCAATACTTGGCGTGACTCATTTAATACATTACGTGCAGCAGGATCATTAAATTTAGGAAAAAATGAACCTTAGAGTTGGGTTTTTTATAACGTTACCTCACTCGTCATTTCCGTTTTTGTGATTTTCTTATAGCGACAGAATTATCTATTTTCTCAAGGAAGTGGAGCAAAATGAAATCAAAAGTGATTCAACTTCGGATACGTTTCTGTTGTATAGTGTATAGTGACCGACATCCTCTGCTGCGAAGTTCGGTAGATTATTATGCCAACAAAAATTAAATAAAAATGCTGGAATATGCATCACTCATGTTCATTTGATACACTTATCCTAACGTGCAAAATAATCCTGAATTACTTAGACAATTTTCGAATATGTAAACTTTATCGATGTTGTAAGGCAAGAATTTGCGCCAATTGTACAACATTAAGCAAGTGCAAAAAAAATGTTTATAACGTCCGTGAATTAAATATGCTACAGGTATTTATTTAAAAGTACACGTACCATCTGAATAGTCAGGCATTAAGTAGCGCAAATATCGCATAGTGGCGGATCCCCATCGTGGATGTTGAACATTGTTACAAAATCCGTTGTATGCTCGATACTTTCTGGGTTGACAGGGAAAATCTAATTTGAATGGACACTCTTCGCTGACCCTTGAATCTCTGATGTCCAAATTTGGCAAGGAATATGCAGTCTGTTCTCTGTTTAGCCGATACCTAAATAAAGGAAAACATTTATCTATTCGTTTGTGCCATAGTTCATTTTGCTTCGTTCAAACAATAACATGAGGGAAGGGTTTCCGATATTTTAAAACTATACTTGGCTTAGACATTTATAAATAATACTGAACTCTTCCTTATGCATAACAATGAACATTATTATCGCACCCACATGGCAATCTTTATAATTAGGTTCTTACTTTTGCACAATTATGTGAGACGCTTCTTCAGAAAGTATTGAGATCTGAGAGATGTTCTGAGCTGCAGCGCTAGCTTTGTGTGAGGTAGACATAAACCATGCAGCTGAACCTGGCTTGTGATATGATCCTGTAGACAAAGGAAAGAAACTTTATGCTTCTATAAATATTTTTACGATTTCGTATTTCTTAGTCTACATTTTCATTCAAGCATAGACTTAGGAAGCTAGAAAGATCTATCGGTTATTTTATTTCGTTGATTTAACAAGACAGCTTATTATTATTACATGTCACTCTCAGCAAATTCGAAATAATTAACACGCGGCGAGTGATTGTTTAATATTTTATTATTGATAAATATATGCTGGTTCCACTCCACTCGTTCCACAGCGACAGTCGGTTCTCTTTGGACTCTACACTCTAATGGTTTCCGACTGGTGAATTTAGTTGAAAAGCCCAGATAAGGGCTCTTCAATCTTTAGTCTAAAGGTTCAAATCTTTTAAATCTTTTTAAATAAAAATATTATTGTCATATGCAGTCTCTCGAAAATTATCAATTACGACAGATGACAAGTGAATGGACATGCTTGGAAGGTTAATTGCTTACAGATCGTATACAGTATTTACAAAGTAACTGTTCGACTGCGGTAGAACTTTGACTTCAAAGCGGCACCAATTATGTGCGTATCTATTTACGATTTCAAATAATTCAACGAATTAAACCTTTCAAATGTCACTTTCGAGCTAAAAGAAAAAGTTTTCAATTTCATCAGTGGAGGAGGATAATTTTGAAGCTGGGCTCATAAAATACATCTAGCATATTCAAAAAGCGGTGGCATTGTAGCGTTGTATAAAAATTTAATGAGGACTATAGCGTAGATGTATATTAATTATCTTACCTGCAGTGTGTATTTGAGGTTCAAAATATTGAAACCTGTGAGTAACAATTTCTTGTGCTCTAGAAACTGCGAATCGCACATCCTCTGAAGTTATATTTGGAAGAATAAAAAGTGAAGAATTCTTGACTTGACGCTTCAGTCTGCTTGACCTTGAGAAACTGAAAAGCTCGTCGTTTTCGATATGAGCGCGGGCATAATCGCTTAATATTGTACTACTTGGAGAATGACGACTCGCGTTTATGACAATTAGAATTATCCCCAATCCTAATAGTATCGTTTGGTATATACTAAAACCCCGACATCTGAAATAACATAAAATGGTTAACGTTAAATTAACAACCCTTTTTTATTTTTTTAATAAAAAATCGCACGAAATGAAAACCGTAGTGAGACAGAAAATATTCAAATTCTAATACCGTGCGCAACCTTGAAGTTATAAACCTAAATTCATGATTTTGTCCTTCAGTGAGGTTTTAGGTTTTATATGAACTATTTATTAGGTATATGGTAAATGTTTAACGGTTCATATTAGTAATATTTACTACTTCCTGGATATACCAGTCGTAAAAATAATATTATTTTTATGATTGTGTCAGTATCGCATTGTTTTTAAATCTCAGGGGTACTGCGTAGTAAAACCGTAATTTGCAAATTAATCCCTAAAAGTATTCTTTGAGAATCTAATTTCCTTATCACTCATCACAAGACTTGTGTGCGTTTGCAGTTGTATCAAGCGATGCTCATTTGAAGCCTTGTCGCAGCACTTTTATTAGTAATACGTGAAGGGTATTATTAATATCTGGAGAACCCAGGTAATTTCTTATGCTTCTTACTTACATATAGTTATAGATACAGAAACCGACGCATATAGAAATATGACTGAATTGTTGGCATTGGTTTATGCTTAGGCACTATATCGACATTCGTAGAATGGCAATGTGAATTGAGAAATCACTATTCTACGCCCTAGACTTTTTAGTAGAGAATTATGAACTAGAAAAACCCTTTTTCTCATTGTAAAGTTCGGTTTACTTAGATGAGAGCTTTACCAACAGCGTTTTACCAACAAGTAGATTTTCATAAAAATCGTTTAAGTAAGTAGCTGCTAGTAGAATTAGCGTCAAGTCCTTATATCAATAATATTTTCGAAAACAATCTGTCATAAATAATTTATGTATAAATCACTTCGTGCCTTTACAGCAATCGGACTTGAGTCATATATTTATAAGAAAGGAAATTTTACGCGTTTCAATGAACTGTTCATGGCTAGATTCTAAGAATGAGCAAAATGCAATTTATTTGCTAAACAAACCTATCCTTGCATGACGTGGCGGCATAAAGAGAACCACGCGACAATATTCGAAAGAAATTAATTATCGACTTCCTCTGAAATGATGTACATCCAGTTAAGCTAGGACATTTTTCGTGTCCATGTAAAAGAGATAGCAAGGTAAAATTTCTCATTCGAGGGATCGTTCCCATTTACGTCTTTCTAGTTAATTGCTTGTTCAAAGAATGAATCCGATGAGGATAGGAAGGTGAGTTGATCCTTCTACGATAGGCAGGAACCAAAGCTATCATAAAAATTTTAATTTGCCCAGCACAATGATATGTATGTATAAGCATGATAATGCAACGCACTTCAAAATACACACCATATTACTTAAACATGCCATGACCACAAAGCTATCAATGATGAATCAAGTCTCAATCTAAACATGATTATTCAGAATGCATTACCATATATTTAAGATATCGGAGTGTTCAAAATAACATCAAGTTTTTATGAGTGTGACACTATTCAGTTAATTTTGAATGAAATCGGTATAGCTTAATCGTAAGCGTAGATTTTAAAATGTAGCAACTTCTTATATCATCTAGCAATATTAATAAAGTGCATCATATAAAATCATAAAATAAAATCATAAAATCATATAAAATCATCATGACACACATATTGACGAATGAATACATGCTACATTACATATATAGACGTCAGAATGGAAATTGTGTTATGAATAACACCGATTCTTATTTCAACATCTAATGGGGTAATGCCGTGTATGACACTTTCAGAAATAAATATAGAGAATCATTCTATAAATATTGAGCAAGAAAATTGATCAGTTAAATGCTGCACCATTTTACGATTCTTAATCAGAGTGCAGTGCATGAAAATGTGACAGGTAAAGCTCTCACTTGGAGATGCAGAATGATAATTACCTAGCTTGCTAAGTCAGAGTCGTACGGATGGATGGATGGTGGATTAAATCTATTAAAAAGTTACGAGAATGACGATGCTGTCGAAGACGACACATTTCTACGTCCGGGGGATGTCGGTGTACGCCCAAAGCGATTTATTGCAGAAAGCTTCCGAGGCATTAGTGACGAGATGCAAAAAGAATGATAGGCTAGGCGTACTCGTGTACTACATAATTTGATGTGGAAATGGAATCGCCATAGAGAAGGGGTTCTTGTCGTTGATGCAAACAACAGTGATGACTACTGAAAACGATATAAAAAGTGAAATCAAAAGAAGGGTCAGAGATTTAAAAGTTACTGCTACTTAAATCAGTTTTATATTCTTTAAATGACTCTACATAGAAATTACTGTCTATAAAAATGTCGTACATTGCAATTAAATGGTCATTAGTAAATGTTTGCACACAGGATGAATTAAACTAATAAAAATAAATGTAAGATCAAGAGATGCTTGAGTATAATTTAAATTTTTTTCTCTTGGTTTGACACTATTTAGGCCATTTCTTAAGATACTCAAAATCTACTTGCAAATGAATCTTTGTTTCATATCAACGTTATGATGTATGTGGAGAAAGGACTCACAAGATTTATTTATACTATTACATTGCGTTTATTTACCATAAAAGAAAGCATTTTATGCGGTACTATACACTAGTATAATTCATTCATCGTTATAGAGACGAATTCGACTTCAGCATGCATAATCCTGCATTTCAATTGGTACATCTGCAAAGTTGCAAACAAATCAATGAAAATGTACAAACTTGACAAACTATATAACTAGGATTTAAGGGCATTGCTCTATTGTAGTAGAATGAACGCTAAAACTCTATCGGTTGATTGTTGATTCTTTTACCAATTATATCTAATTATAAGGATACAGGGGTCTCAAAGTTAGCCTGACTCACTGTAACGTAAAGATAAACCACGATGATAGAATAACCACAATTTTGAGTGAAAATGTCTGTGGCCCGTGGTCGAGTTCATGGATCTAAAAGCACCTTTTCGTGCACTATTATGAAGAGAAATAAGAGGATGACGTAATTCACTTTTTGCACTCAACTAGAAAACATGGGCGTATAAAGTTCCAAATAGAACACCCACGAAATCTACTTCATTCCCCGTAATTATTCAATGCACCGACTGAAGTATAAATAAGAATGAATCATATTTCCAATATCTATCTAGAAAGTAATTGGGTTTAAGTATGAAGAATGTTCCGATTCTACGAAATGCAATATCAAGATTCTAATTACAGTCACCATGTCATTTTTGAGAATCGTGACGATCGAGTTGGTGATTATAGAATTCAATTGTTGCATTAAGGTCGTGTTAGGAAGTGTTAAAATTGAAGGATGATTATAAATGTACTCATTCTTCACAGAAATTTAAAATTATTTCGGAGCACGCATTTTGAGACATTGGAAACCTTTGAATTTAAATAGCTAAATAATCTAAACTATGGTTTAGCTAAACCAAGCAGCGTCAAAGGCACTTGGTTTTCAATTTTAGAGTTCATGGACGTGATTTGCTCTTCAAACAAATATTTGCAATGATTTGCTATGCCATCTTCCAATCATTAATAAATAACTAATCATAACTCATGCACAAAAAACTGAAGGTATTGATCAAGATGAACAATGTTGGATTCATCAAGAATTAATGGCCTGCAGGCTTGGATGTGACCACGGTTGATGCATTATCAAATAAACTCTCATGCAAAAATCAACGCCTCCGGTCACGTCTAGTAAAAAGTAAAATTCGAGTTGCAATTTTGTAATAAAAGAACCTCTTGATTTGAAAAGAGTTTTCGGAACTCCAGTGGTCATGGCCAAGACTTGGTCTGTCTCAACTGACTGTGGATAAGGAATGTCATTACCTATCTGATTACGAAAGCTAAGCTCGGATTGATTACGATCTTGTTTAATAATAGTTTTTATCTAATTCCTGTGGACAATCAGCAAGACAAAGGATCGTGGACAATGACGATTAGAGGACTGGTATTTTTCCACCTGTCACGTCTCATTCATTTAAAACTCATCGTGATTCAATTGCCTGGTAAGCCAAGTACAATGTGATACTTGTAACATTTTGTCTTTATTGCCCTTGCCAGCCTAAATTTGCATAAATTATTACCCAGAAAGTTTTCATTCCTGCAGTGCCCATTTCATGACAAGTAACATAAATATCTTCAAAAACGAAAGTCACCCGACTGCAGTTTTCGATGTTCCTAAATGCATGTCTTTTTTCGCCTTGACTCCATAATGATAATCTATTCACTTTTTATTTCAATCATGTACCTGGCTGAACCTTCTGTCATCGAATTGACTTTGTAAAAGACAAGTGCATTGCCATTTCATGTCAGACACAGTGACTCATTGACATAAGTAAAATGCAGTGCAGAGGAGGGCATTGTTCATCTTGGCAACATATTTAAGAGGGTTAGTTACATAAGAACGAGTTGCGCAAATGGGAACTAATTGCCAGGGTGTATTTTAAAATGATAAAGCCGTGGTTCATATCATGATTTGTTAGATACATGATGTATTATTTCGCCATTGGCATCATCGGGTGAATTGTATTGGAATGTTAAAATGTAAAAGTGTAATGACAATGACAATAAATGCTAACCCTAGTTAGGTTGCTTCAGTTAGTTCAATTGTAGTTTCGTCCAAAACAACATTTAGCCAAACTGTGTCAACATTTTCATTTTATGGCACTACAAGCGTAATTAAAAGGAGTCGACATCCATCTGTGTGACTGTGACTTCTAAATAAATCCATATTCGTTTCAAGTCGAGAATTTCAAAATGGTCAAAACGTAGGGTATTAAGATTGCTACAGTGTGATCCCGGTGGTCTCACGACACATACGCCTCAAGTATTGGCTACGCGAAAGATCATGTAACATCCTTAAATCCTTATATGAATAAATTTTAATACGTTAACAAGCAACAGGGATGTTTGTTGAACTTACGCAACTTCCTTTGAGTTGGATGGGACAAGCAAGTCAAGAAGCTCGTTATAATAAATTACCATAATGATGCGCCCCTGACTGACTTCTCAAAGCATTATTATAATGCTAAATGGAACCAAACCAGTGACATATTACGATTACGTTTTCTAATGATCTACATGAAATCTGTTTAGGAATATGAACCCTTACGAGCAAGGTTCCGTTCTAATTAGTCGATAAGTATAAATGTAAATATCAATAAAATTGTTTTCAAGGCGTTAAAATGTAAAATGTGCCGGTGAACGTATTTAAAGTAATTTTACTTGTTTATAGAAGAATGTATTTTTCATTTTTCATTTTGCATTTTCATGAATAAACGTACCTTGGCATTTCAATAAAGGTTTAAAATCTTTAAAATCCGTAAATTACACAGCGACATTAAAATATAATGGGATTAAAAATACTTTTAGTATATTCAGAATACCAGAAATCCACAATGGATAAATGTCTGCAACTTGTATATGCATAAAACCCCCACAGGATAATCAGATTTTTAGATATCCAGTCTAGTGAGTCTAGCATGTTTATCGATTGAGAACGTGTATAATTATTGTGAATTTCGGTGTAAGACTGTCACGCTGCCGACTCCATAGCGTCGGCCCACTCCCATTCTTTATCGAATTCTCGACGTTTTTCGTGATGCTGAACTAAGGAAACAACTGCTTGGGCACCCACATCTTTACTTGCTAATTGCTAATAATGTTTGTTTTATTTTTGTATTTTTAAATCGGTTTAAAGTTAAACAAGAACCGTATGCAGTATGAATTGCTTTGTGAGAGGCGTGGAAGAAATAACAGACAGGTTGAGTTGAGGTAACATTTGGAACGTCTTTGCCTTTGCCTTGTCAAATCGAAAAGGAAATAATAATGTGCAAAAAAACGTAAAAATGTGTAACGTCATGCAAGCAAAGAGCAGCGACGGTCGGAGGAAGGGTACAGACTTGAGAAGATGTATCAGTGGAGTTGAAACAATGAGGGTGATGATGAACAGCCATTGTTGTATTTGACCATTTGTGGTCGCTGGTAATATTTTGTAGTGACAAGTGGAAGACACCTGAATGTCTGTTGTTGACGAATGAAGATGAAATGATAATGGCTATGGAAAGTAATCTTTCAGGTGCTGCCAGTCTGACTCTTTCGGCCGAGACTGTTTTTATTTAGTTTTGACGGCGAGCAGCGTATTGTATTACATAATTGCTAAGCAAAACAGGGTTATAAATCGTAAGAAACACGAATCAAAGACAAGAATGGCGAGCCCACGGATGTGGTTTCTACTCTGAATACAACGGCATTGTACCCATGAAGGTACATAACAATGTGACTTACGCAGCAGAAGCTATTAAGGGATAAGTAAGTCAAGGCCGTTTTCAATCCGAGTAATTAGAAAGATACTCATAACAATTCACCGTACGAGTCAAACGGACGTCTTCAGGTGCGAGAGAGCCATAAAAATTTCTTTACCTCAAAATTGGCGAAAAACGGATCTACGTATAGAAATAATAAAGTACTAGTATTGCCCTTCGATTGCTCCTGGGGATTGCCAAAACCTGCCAGTTTACGTGGACGAAGTTGTTAAGAATACAATTTCCCCTTTCGCATTTTATTGTTGTAGTAAAGCAAGGGACTTGAACATGAAAACGAAAAACCCCTTTTCCATAAACAAACAAGAACTTCATCTTCACTGGGGCATAGTGATACACCCAATATTAAAAAACCAAGCATATTATGAATGTGCGAAAAGATGCTTTGTCTGACAAATAAAATTATAAATCGAACGAACTTACCCGGTAGTCATGTTGTTTGCTGTTTTCAACGATCAAGTATTGAAACAAGTGTTCAGACAATTATACTAATACTTGATTTTAAATAAATGACTGCATAATACTTTTATCATACATATCATGTATACTACCTACTGACGCTGATTAATTTTACTAGCTGAATAAGTAGCCTTTTCTTATGCTTTTTTCTCTGAATATATATCTGTCCTTTGTTGAAAATTGAGAATATCACAGTTCCCTAAACAAACTCTGGTAATTAATAACGTTTATCACAGTAATAACAAGCTGATGCGTCTAACCGGAATAAACAATCCAAATAGGAATATTTTTTTACACGAAATGACGAAAACTCAAAAACCGCAACAGCAAGAGAAAAAGGAACGTTTACTACAAGTGCACATAGTAACTTGATTTCTTGGAACTCTGAACACGGTCATTCTGAAAACCAACAATTACTGCGTTAGAGTGGGTACCTGTACGCGACTGGATCACTTCAGGTAACTTCACTGCAGAGTTACTTTCGCACAAGTGAGAGTGATCTACGAGCATGCGCAACAGATATATAGACGCCTGGGAACTGCGACCAAGAAATGGTAACGTTGTAGCTGAGAGAGACCACTTCTCACTACAGTTAGACATTGCACTGGGGGTATCTTAATTCAACGATGCGCAGGTGGGCTGATGATGCATTTCAGTACAATTGTGAATTTTTAGATTGGTAATGTTAAAAATCGGTCTCACTAAATAATGGCAAATTTTGTTTGCGGCTACTTTGGTTATTTAATAACTAAGGTTTCATCTGCTTTTCCCCGCCTCATTACAGCTTCATTATGATCCATTCAATAATGCACCGTGCTCTAGAATAAAAGTCCAAATTTCCATCGGTAACCCGAATGACATGAGTTATTTTTATATGTATGCCTTCAATGCTGTTTCGATTCCCCAATCATGAACATGTCATCACCCTGATCACCCCGTAGTAGAAATATTTGAATTTACTCATAGAATTGTATATTATTTAGTATGTTGAACTATATTAGTAATTTAGTATAGAACGTATATTGTACAATATTACGTCGTTGTTAAATTATGCAAAAAAAAAATATTACGCTTTCATTTATAACCGTAATATCGAATTGTTGGCATCGGCTTCAGTCCCTTAATATGCGCCAAACATTATGCAAACTGTCTAGGAAAATGTCTGCTGTAACTTGTAAAATTGCTGTTGTGTGTATAAGTATAAAAGATGCATGTGTTTGGGTGGAATAATCTTCGGCTTAAATCCTTGGATGTGTGTCTGACAAATTCTATGAAAATGAGATATGTTTGGTTGAAATTCATTTAAAATTGTTTTATGTAACTGTCTTTATTTAAATAGTATAAACAGACAGTCTGATAGAAAACAATAATATTTAGCGTACGCATACCGGTAACTATTGATTTAAGTAGATTAACAACTATTCATTAATTAAAGTTACAAAACAAAAATTAGTATGCCGTTGGAAGAGGAAGAACTGAACATGGTCATCACTTACCATTGCTATTATATGTATAATACATTCAATATTTTGGGCTAACATGAAAAGTTTGCTTTAGAAGATTCTTTTGCATTGACACTTGACAAGAAAATAAGAATATAACATTAGCATTTTATAAATCAGTGTCCAGTGTAACGTCTGCGATAAAAATTTTCTATCTGATACTACTTGTATTATCAATAATGTAAACTGCTAATAATAATGTGGATTGTTCGCACGCACTTTGAAGGTTATCTACTCTTAAACATCTAATATATATAACATGGTCCATAATTTTTTACTTTATATTTTACGCATTATTTTATTTATATTTTGACTTATCTTCCTACAATTTAACTTTAATCAAATCATTTACAGAGATTCATTATTAGAACTAGAATAAATGATTTCAAAATACAAATGAATTTAAATTTAGAAGCTTTATAACGTCCGAGCTTGTAAAAGTAGCCATGAAAATGTAAATTCCAACATTTCCAACATAAAATTCCAACATATACACTATACATATGTGCAATTTCTCTTACGAACTTAAAAGCGTGTAACTATTAACGAAAGTTAAACATAATTATAAAATTGAATGAAAGATAGAGAGCCACAATAATAATAATAAGTAATGGACAAAAAAAAACAACATAAAAAGTGGAATTAAAGCAGCAAAACTACAATAATTTCATCTGCGGGCACAGATGATTCCATTGTCTGCTAAATGTTATTTCGACCATAAAGGTGTGCGAAAGCTTCTTCGGTAGTTTGAAATGACAAACTTACGTTTCCATTACTGTCCGGAAGGTACACAGTATTAGTTCGTTCATTTATTTCTTCTTGCGTTAACTGGCGTATTGGATTATTGGTTATCTGATTCGCGTTGGACAACGACAACGCATTGGGCGTTGATTGCATCACTTGCGAAGTAGAAGGTCCTGCAATTGGAAGGTTTGAATATCCCGTGACCGGACTTACACTCGATAAATTCACATGTTGTTCACCACTAGAAACTAAACCAAGAACTGTGGTAGACATCCCCTGGCCTCCTCCGACTGCTTCAACGTTCATTCCAGTGTACCCAATCTAGGTCAGAAGTGTTTATCAAAAGAATTGCTTTCAGTTAAAAACGATAAGGTAAAATAAGGTAAAATTAACGAATGTTTACATAGTCTACGTATGCCATAATTTACTCACAGCAGCGCGGTCGCTTTGGATGTTCTGAAACTGTGCTTGATTATTTGGGTTGTGTACTGGTACTCCGCTTTGTACCAATGTGTTGTTTGGCAGAACTAGATTAGTTGGTTGTGCTCCAGAACCGGAAGACAATGTAATGTTTGGGGGACTTGATGAATTGGTGGTGACTGTAGCAGCTAAAAGCAAAAGATTGTTGATAACGTTAAAATCATTTGTTAAATTAGCATTGGCAATATTACTATTAAAGGCAGATGCATCGTACCTGAATGAAATGGAGTTTGTGCAATTTGAACACCTCCGTAGTGGACGCGAATGGTTGGAGGAGATGATGCAGGTGCAGATACATGTGCCTGTTCAACTTGTTGTCGGGAACCACTCCCATACCCAATGATTTGTATGTCATCATCTGGGTTGGTGGAAGTCCGTGACGATTGTGTCATATGTTGATTGGGTGCTCCAACATTCGCTGCCGGCTGCGACTGTTGCATTTGTAGTTGTTGTTGTTGCTGTTGTCGCAATTGCAGTTGTTGTTGCTGCCGTTGCGACTCTTGTAGCTGTTGTTGTTGGAGTTGTTGTACCTGTCTCAGTTGTTGCTGTCGTTGGGACTCTTGAAGTTGCTGCTGCTGCCGTTGCGACTCTTGAAGTTGTTGTTGTTGGAGTTGTGCCTGTCTTAGTTGTTGTTGTCGTTGCGACTCTTGAAGCTGTTGCTGGCGTGCTTGTTGCAGTTGCTGCTGATGAACTAACGCTGTTCTTTGGAGCATCTGGTGTAATTGTTGTTGCTGTTGTGGATTTTGTTGCGGCTGTGTAAGGATAAACTGCCCTTGAGTTCTTGCGATTTCGTTTTGATAGTGCGGCTGCGGCTGTTGTCGTTGTACATTAGGAACCATGGTACTGCTTTGTGATAACTGCACTTGTCGTTGCTGTACCTGGGATGCCTGTTGTTGAGGCCCGGATAATCGTCTGACCAGGCGCTGATTTTGCATGGTGACCTGTGGAGTTTGTGGATTATTCTGTTGCAGCAATCGCTGTCGTAGAGTGAGCTGCTCTTGGACTTGTGTTTGAGATTGGGCACTGTTATTTTGAGTTTGTGATACCACTGTTTGCTGTATGTATGGGACTGCCTGAGTTGTACGCTGGAGATTCTGATGAGACTGAATTGGCTGGCTGGTCTGCTGATTGATTGGTAAACGTTGTGACTGATTTTGCGGATGTGTCATTGTATGACATGGCGTTGCCGTTGCCTGAGTTCGCTGCTGAGGAATGTTCTGTGTCTGGAATTGAGGTGACGACGAAGCTAGCTGAGTCTGAGGATAAGCATATGGTTGTAGTTGAGTTTGTGTGCTGCTTCCACTAGGAGGTCTTGCTATTTGAGTTATTGTCGCATTTGGTTGTTGGGCCACTTGGTCCGTTTGTGTAGTGGGTTGGAAACTTGGCTGAGTGGATGTGGAAGTTCCATCAGTGATAGCGTTTCTTTTTGATCTGTAGTAACTCTCCTTAAACTTATCAATCCTGTGCTGGAATATTTCCGGTTGACAATGCTTGTAATCGATAATAGCTCCTTGATAGAAGTATTTTCGCCCCGCAGTTGCTCTCACAGTGTCCCATAATTGAGTAATTACTTTTGGTAGGTAGAACTGGTCAGCAGCAGGACTTTTCGTTAGATGTTGCAGTGACTCCTTGTTCAGAAGCATTGCGCACACGTTTTGGAATTTTGTTTCTGCCAGCTCGGGATTCACATGTACCATAAAATAATGCAGTAATCGCATTATCCTAAAAACAATCACTTGTACAATGCGTCTTATGATCTCGGTATGGCAATACCTGGAGAATATGACTGCCTCGATTAGTACACTGTAGTAATCCGTAAGTACCTCGATGGGAGGATCGAGATTTTTAGTTTCCTTTTCATAGTCAAACAATGGCGCCGTATTGGTAATACTTACGCTTATTAAACTTGCATCAAGGACTTCAAACATCCTAAAAAAATCCCCCCTGAAGAAATTGACACAGTCAATTAGCTCTTCGCGTGTCAATGTAAGCGGATTGGGATCAGAGAATAACTGATTATAATAATTAACTTTGGCGTCAAAGTCAACTTTCTTCTCCATTATTTTCTCCATGACCTTCCGCATGACATCTTGTAAATTGACATTATTTCGTGGAGGTTCGTTTGGTATTGCGCCGTTTGCCCGATTTGTCGAATTAGCGTCTGTTGTTGAGCCGGGGGTGGAACTCTGCGAGGAAGTACTTGCGGTAGTCGCTGTATGAGTAACGTTTGATAAATCCGGTTGCGTGACAACCTGAGGTGAGTTCTGAATTGGAGGCGGCCGTAACTCATTTGCAACACTAGCATTAGTCACAGTAGTGACTGGCACGGTCTGACTTGGGACAGTCGATGCGGTGAAGATGCTGGGACTTTGAGTTGTGGTCATTGCAACGATGAAATCGGAAATTGTAACAGCGGGACTTGAAACTTGAGTAGAACATCCAAGAAACTCCAAAAATTCATTTTCAGTCTCAAGTAAGTTTTGCGCTGACATCATTGTCGGTGGATCCAAATTACCAGGAGGAGCAACTGATGGGCAATCGTCATCGGAATTTTCCTCAAATATATCGCTTCGGATACTGATTCTGATTTCCTCTCTTTCAGTTTCGATATTTGTTGCAGTTTCAGGGACATGACTCGCCGGAGTTGTATCTGTTGGGATGGGTAAATTGATTGGGACTACTGGAGACACGGAATCGCGTGGTACTCCATTTGCCGTGGTTGTGTCTTTAACAGTCGGAGTAAAAGCCGCAGAAACGACTTCCAAAATATTTTCTGCGAGGCCACGCGCAGACAAATTTTCAATCAAAGTTTCGTTAGTAATTTTCTCGTTTGAGGCCTCAATGGTTGACATTATTGTTTGGAGAATGTTAGTGCTAGCAGTAGTTGAAACAGGAGTTTTTGGGTCAGAATCCAATGTTGCTTCTTTGTCCAATCCTGGTATTATTGTGACCACTGTTGAATTAATCGTGTCACTTAATGCTGAGGTAAGGCCTTTGTCGCTAGTCACTTGATCCGAGGCTACTGCTGTCGAAGATGCTGTATTTAAAACAGAGGTAGTAGAAATAGTTACTACTGATGTTTTGGCGGCATCCGTTGGTTCCGGTATAGATAGTACAGGATAATCCGTCCGCTCATTTTCATCGTTCCCAGAATTACTTCCTTTTGGTGTCCTTTCAGCAGGCGTTGCATCTACGGGTTTTCCTTCTTTGGGGAGAGACAAAGGTAGGCTAGGTGTCGATGGGAGCGAATTGGAGCTTCCAGGTAATTCCTTGGCGTCTTTATTTACTTTACCCATAATATCAGAGCGTGAATTAGGATTGTCTTGACTCTCGGAATGTGTATCATCCTTTTTACGTTTACTTGGACATTTCTCTGCAGTACTATGGGGTCTCTTTTTAGTAGCATGAGGCACATTTGTGGCAGCATTTGCAACTGAGTCTGTCTTTGTAGTATCGTCGTCCGTCCTTTTGTCAGCGGGGCTTGCAGGGACCTCCCCAGTGTCTTTGGTCGTCTCTGTAGCAAAAATAAGAACAACAAATTAATTCATATTGCAGCAAACAATAGTGATATGGCAGCTGCTTTTAGCCCTAGAAACACATAGCCCTGGAGTTAGAGGTAATGAAATGAATTAATGCATAAGTTTAAACTTTACTTCATTCGAATTTTTCATTTCTTAATATTTTTGCTTGCTTACCCTTCTCATCACTGCTGTCACCAGGTGACCAAGAATCTTCCACTATAATTCCGTCTGAGCTATCCGTATCTTGCGCTAAGGTAGACTTGCCATGGTTAACCATGTTGCCAGTTTTAGTATTACTAGAAATTGCACTGGGGAGACCAGAACGTTGGTTTCTGTTCTCTGCCGTCTTGTTCCCATCCAAATTCTGATCCTCCTCTGATCGGGTTTGTGTTTCTGGCCGCTTTGTTCCTTCCGTGGTATCCTTTTCCCAATTTTCTTCCTCAAATGGCAGCGGTACAGTGGGCGGCTTCCAGCCAGTTCCCCTCTCTCGATCACCCGACCATGGGCGTCTCTCACTCATACTCGGCGATATAGATCTATCTTCGTTACTGTTTCTCCAGTAATTCCGATCTTGGTTTCTCTCTTGCTGGTAGTGCCGACTGGTCGAGCCATCATGCGTGTCATGAAATTGTCTATGACTCCCCCTCCCCCTCCAGCTTGTTCCCCTACGTGCCCTCTGCTCATTTGGTGCAAACTGTGGTCTACCCTTCCCCCTCCAATTTCTCGCTCCTCGCATGCTTCCAGACCAATGACTTGGGGTTTGCTCGCTCTCCCCTCTTGCTCCGTCTCTGTTGTCTTCCTCCCCGCTAACATTTTCGTATTCATCATTTCGACTACTTGTGGCAGTATGTGTGGCAAACTGACTCCTACTTCTATTAAAACCTCTATCCTCCTGAAAACTATTCCCATGTCTACGACTATTTTCCCTGTCACTACTAGGAGTCCTTCCATCTCTATCCTGAGAATTTTGTTCTCTCCTGCCGCTGGAACTACCAGGTCTATTTTGATTTTCTCTCCGGCGATACCCTTGGTCTTCCCTCTCGTTCGTTTCTGGTCTGTCAGCGTCATCCACGTAAGTGCGCATCACACGATCTTGCATATCTCGATTCCTCGTTCTAGGATCTCTGTATGCACCGTTGTCATTTCGTTCCCAGTTTCCTTCCACTTGACCATAGTCATAATGGTGGTGGATATCTGTAATCTCTCCTTCCTCTAAGCTGTGCCGTTCTTGTTTTATGGCTGCAGACCCACGTTGTCTGGCTTCCCTGTTGCTGTGAAATCGGTTTCGGTTGCCCGCAGTCGCACTCTGGGTGCTGCTACCTTCTCTGTTTCTGGCACTTGGATAAACTGGAGTGCCATCCCTGACATGTTGGTGTCTATGTCCAGTCCTTTCGTTGTTTCTCGTTTCAGCTACACGTTGGTGGCGATCGTGGATAAATGATTCTTCGCGAAAACCGCGCCCACTCCTTTCACGCTCCTCCATCCTTGCGTGTGCAGCATTCAAATTCTCCTTATCCTGCCTCTGAGCCATTTTTTGAGCTAAAACTTCCTTGATATTCTCGTTCCAAACCTTCTTCTTTACTTCTAACACTTCCAACCTCTCTTGAAGGTTTTTGTTTCTACCCCTTCTCGCCTTGTTTATAGTTATGTGTTTCTTGGTAATGACACCCGATTGTACGAGACTTTCCTCTTCAACTTTGTTCCCTTGTTTCGTCTTTGTGGTAGTGACTTTCTTCGCAATTCCACTGCCAATGCTTTGCAAAAGTTTTTCACGACCTTTTAGAAGTATGCTTCGCAATCGTGATTTGTCTAAAAAAATAAAGGCACCGTCGTTATCATTAATAAAATAACTTGAGATTCCGGCGTTGTCAACTGTGTGTTCATAAATATTGCTTACCTGGGGACTTTATAGCAACTTGACTACTAGATTCTAAATTAAAGTTTTTAACTGCTAGACCTTCAGTTAATATCTCGTGTTGTTTAGTTAACAGGGTCAGAAACTCTTTCTCGATAGTAGATCTATTGTCTGTCACTGGCTCATCAACAACAACCAACTCCTCGGACTCATCCGACACTAGGTCCCGTTCCTGCTCCATCGCTCTTCAATACCATGCTGCCCTGCAAAACATAATAATAGAAAATGTTAGAAACAGAAAATATCAAATTTCAACCCACGAAAACTAATAATTTTTATCACAAATAATGTGCACTAGTAAAATAATCATTAAACTTCTCGCGACACTCTAACTCTTACCAGCTTTTGAGTTATTAAACTAAACTATGCGCTTGTTCTTTATTTTATTAGCAGCTAGTTAATAGGTCTATTAAACAGATAGTTATTTCCTTAGTTTCAGTGTCAATCGCAAAGACAAACTCCCGCTCACACTAAACCTCTAAACGAAACTGTACTGTATGTAGACAAAGACAACAAATAAAAAATACGATTTTATAGGTTCTCAGTTCTTTTCCATATTAATCTTAATGGCAGTCTAGATTGGAACACATTAATGTTTGATGATATTCATAAGGTTTTCTTACGATTAGTTAGACACTTCCACTATTTCAAGAATTTAATGTTTCTCGTCACACTTTTATGTCTTTCTTTTCGTTCTTGCTCGTTGACTTAAAGTATTTGCAAACTTACAACAATAATTGTTAAACAATTCACTATTATTACAATTGCAGATCAATACCAGAGAAAAATTTGCATTCGAACGAATTTTAAGAAGGACACCGTGGGCATGGACGTGCTCTACTCGTGGTCTCTTTACAATATGCAAAGTGTGAAGACGGAGACAACATAACTCAAAGAGCAATGTAAAAGAAAAATCATCAGCAGGCAGATAAAGACTGTGTAAGTAAGTACGTAAGTAAGACACGGGGATGAAGATGAACAATGATGCTACAATGCTAATATAAAGTAGAGCACAGCCGTGAAGAAGTGCAACTGTGCAACATTCCTAATTCCTACACACACAAACCAGAACCAGAATGCAACTCGAAATTCGAGTCTCGAATCGCAATATCGCAAATCGCAATCGCCAGCAACGAACAAACAAGCGACCGAAACTGAGCTGAGCTAGTGGAAGTGGAAGCCTTGACTTGTGCCTTGCTTTTTGCTGACTCTCCTGAATTTTGTTCTGCGCCCAACAACACCCAATGAAGAGAGTCGAATGGACTATGGACTTGCTGAGCTTTCAGTTTTCAGCTTTACTCGAAACAAACTCCTCGATTACTCGAGCCTCACACTTTCACATCGCGCTCACAGGTCGCAGCCAGCGGGAATCTATGCGTGAGAACTGTGAACTGTGAACCAATCGGACCTAAGGTTAGCGTATCCTAGGTATTTGCTGGCAGTAATGTGCATGCTAAAACGCGAATTCCTTCAAGATAATATGAAGAAAAAACGTGGTGTTGCGGTGTGAAAGGATGTGTATTATAATAATGTGTGTTAGACACAGATAAGAAGATACAATGTAAATGTAAATGAGGAGTGAATTCTGATTTTCTGTTGAAGCCGAAGCGAAGCTCCTGTTGCTCTACATTCATTCATTATGTTTTATGCAAAGCATGCATGATAAGTATGATAATGATAACTTGTTTAACAAAGGGTTTAGGTTTTATAAATTATTATTACGTTATGCGCCATGTTGAGTCCTTTCCTCAGAGATGTGATGAGATCTGGAGATGGACCACACGTTAACTCACTCCACAATAACGGCTATTTTCTCGCACAGGAAGCCAATTTTCGCCAGTAATCTGATCCACGCTCGGCGCTCGGACACTTTTTGATGCGATTGTGAATATATGATGATGATGATTAGATTTGTTCTAACTTTGTCTCATCGTCAGTTCACATATTTTGTGTATACTTTAGTCATTTAGTGTATTTAAAGGATTTTTAAAAATAGTAGTTAGAAAAACCACTCACTAAACCCAAACTTTAAACTAAACTTTGAATCCGCAGAGAACAAAAAAATATTACTGTGTAGAGTTCCGGAACACTGGAATTTGTAGAGGACTTAAAACCCTTTCCTTCTATTAAAGCAAAAAATGCAATAAAGATCAAATGAGTAAAATGTTTTTTATCTTTCTCTACGTAAAGCATCTTAAAGATTGACTGACGATAACGACGAATGAGTGTCCGTTCCTCATCTTCGCTTCGGCAGCGAGCGAAGGTGGGTGAGAGGAGTCACTTATTGGTGGCGGGTGGACCTTTTCATTGATGGAATAACTTCAAACAAGGTTCGTTTTCCCTCGTCCCAGTCGTCCCCTATTAATAAAATGCTGAATCGTTAAATCAACAAGTGCCAAATATAATGTTAATCCTACACAATACAGTCCCATGTAATAGTAAACTATTGAGTCATCATATCTCTTTATCTTGGAAACTTAATAATGTGATGCGGGGTACCAGGAGGGAACAGTCCCATCTGCATCTGTAACCTTTGTGCGTTACAGATTTCATTCTTTAACTGATCTGCCACTCTTTTGCTATTTGCTAAAACTTTCCATTATGTTCTAGAAGGCAAAACTCCTTTCCTTAATAGCAGGAGAGCACATATCTCAACCGTCAACTAGAACAGAACAGAGAGATGTTATTCAAGCAGGAGAGTTCGTTTTAATACCCTCGACATTGGGGGCGTTTGTTTCATTTTCTTTCTTGGTCCAACTTTAACATCTTTAAGACGAAAATGATTGCATTTCTCTACTACACTAGAAAACTTGCATTCGTTATTTTCTACCTATCACTAGTTCATCATCGTATTTTTATTGATGTGCATTCATACATATATATGCATGGATGGAAGTTGGCTGTAAAATCTTTTCATGGTTTTTAATCTTTGCTATCAACAATTAATGCTTTGAATTTCCTGTCCATATGTTTTTATGCATATTATCCACTTTAAATGTATATCATAGATTGATTATTTATAATTTATAAATAATAAATCAAATTATTTAATGAGTAAGTAGGGTAACGAGGTAAAGAATCCTTGCATGGTTAATACCAACGCAACGCTAGAAGCGTTTCTGTTGATGAAGTTGTCTCTTTCTTCAATGCCAACAGAAATAGGCTGTGAACTGATTTTAAAATTACTTCCTCGCAAGTTGAAAATAGAAATGAGCATTAATGAAGAAGACATTAAAATAGTTATCGTACCAGCCAAGCCAAAGGTACATTTTGTTTATTCATGTAAAAAAAGTTCTAACGTTGCTACAATATATAATAAAAGTACATTCGACGTAATAAAATTACTACACGAAAAAATTGGTATCGGGTGAATATGTATTATGTAACGTATTCTGTAAATAGTATCAAATACAATAAATAATGGATAATTTGTTTATGGTTTAAATATTACCTGAAATCGATTTTACACATTTGACATTAAAATCAGCTATCACTAAGTTATTGCACCTTAAACATTTTGAAAAAATACTTTTAGAGCATCTAAGCAATTTAAGTAAGTTCACAGCATGAAAGTAAAATAAAGAAACCTGTAACCTATGACCATATCTAAAAGTAATTGCAAACCCCTTAGTGAAGGGTTTTCAGTTTCAAGCACGAACAAACGTTACCCCTATTAAAATCAGGGTTCAAATTAATTGGTAAAAATGTAACCGGAAGGGGGAAGACCCCACAGATTCATGGTTTAAACCTGCATGCATTACAATTGTAGATATGAATTTTGTGAATTTCAGTCTACAGTGAAGAAGTCTTTACTATGAATTGTGTAGAAAAACTGAAGTGCAAGAAATTAGCGAAGTAATGCTTTTTTGGAATAAATTAATTGCTTTATGACTTTGATGCTCTATCCGGCATTTCCTTCCCTTTGGTTTCGATTGGAAGTAACATTGCCACAATAGCAGCCATTATGGCTACTGCTCCGTATAAACCTGCTGCCAATGGCGTCGATTGCTTTTGAAGTACCTGACAAACACATCATATCACAACAATCACACATTATAAAAATCACGGCTACAATGTTAAGGAAATTACAATATTTTTTTTTTCTATTTTAAATTACCTGTGCCACATAAGGGGTAACCATTGCACCAATTCTAGCCATTCCAGAACACGTCCCAATACCCACCGACCTCATTGATGTAGGATAGACCTAGATATTTCGAACATAAGAAACATCAATTAATGTACAGTACTTTAAATTTAATCAAATTTAAATTGGAATGGACTAATTGTGATTTCCAGGTACCTCAGGTGTGTAAACGTATGCTGCCTGAAACACACCAGACACAATCGCTCGGGCAGTAAATAATATGACGGTTTTAAGGTTTTGGCTGTTTTGAAATAAGGTTAAATTTCATTATTCTGTGCAAAGTACTTCGAAAGCGAACTGCAAAAGTTATATTAGTCTGTGTTCTTACTCCGCAACTGGAAACAAAAAGGCAAAAATTGTCGCAGAGAAACAAAGAAACTGAGCTGCCATTGTCTTCTTTCGTCCGATCTTGTCCAATACAAAAATTGTGACCAATATTCCTAAAGGAAAAATCAGTAATTATTAAACAAGGTTACATTAAGGTTTACTTTACAAGGTTAAATACAATTTCTCAACTGATGTAGTGTAAACCAAAAATTAAAAAGTAACCTGGAAATTCGGCAAGGGTGGTCCAGAGAAGTTTCACATAGTCACTGGTTGTAAGCATTTTATGTGAAGGATTTTTACACTCTCCCATGAAAATTGTGCTGTTTAGATCACCGACTAATGATTGTGGCATGGGTAACGGAGGATATATTGATTGGTTGGCAAATATGTCGGCATTTATCGAAAGGTTGGCGTAACTTTCTTGCAGTAAAACTGGCTCAATTTTCGTGTTTTCTCCGAGGATTTCCGTTGATATTAAAACAACTCCATAATAGCAAAATGCGCATGTCATCCTAAATACCGTTTGGAAGCATTTCAATTAATACAGTGCACGACCAACTAAACTGAAAACTTCACGTTGGCAGCATTGTCATCCAGAATTTTCGACTTACCAAATAAACCACAATAAAAGCGTTGTCTTCCTCATTTCTGGCATTAACAAATCCTTAATACGACCGCGTTCTGTGGGATGCATATCATCCACAATTAATCTGCCCAACAACATTGACCTCCCATTTTGATTGGCAATTCTTTTCAGTGTTGTCATTGCTTTTTCTGTCTCTCCACTGGCCGCTAAAAATCGAACACTTTCTGGAAGCCACTGTATCCATAAAATAAAATGTATATTTCAAAGATATTGTCGCATGAACTGAATGAAGTGCCTCTTATTTTAAACAGCCATTGATAGACTCTAAAACGAGTGTCCATTGTAGTTGACTTACATAGCACATAATACAAAATACCAAAATTGGAAGCGCCGATAATCCTAGGAGCCATCTCCATCCGAGCGTTGGCATCACCAATATGGCGAGAAGGACTTCGAGACAGGCTCCAAGTGCCCAAAAACACTAGTTTAATCAACATCAACAACAAACAACTTGAAAAATGAATTTAGGTAGTCTTGAATTAAAAAATTAGATTTCATGAACCTCACATCGAGTAAAATAACGCATCTGGCTCGTTGCTTTGTTGGAAGGAATTCGGCGTATAAGGTGACCCTGAATAATTAATATAGAGTCGTGTCATTGAATTTTCGTACCATTATTTTATAACTGTTCATTTAGTTATTAGTTGGTTAATCGACTTACGATTGCGGCACGCAACCAATTGCAAATCCTACAAAGCATCTGAGGAAGACGAGCCAGTAGTACCCCGGGGAGAATGAGCTTACCGTTCCGTAGAAATACAAGAGCCCAACAGACACCCAAAGTGCCAGCCTTCTACCGTATTTGTCACTCAAGTCGCCCCAGAACGGTGAACTCACCATCATGCCAAAAAACACCGACTGTAAAATTACAATTGTAACAATTGCAATTGTTGTTGCAATAAAATGCGATAGATCATAAAAATGAACATTAAATGTAGACTAGACACGGATTTGAATTATTATCATTATTTTTTATAAAAAAATATTTACCGTGGTCAAAAACGCTTGTTTGTACTTGTCAATATTCCATTCACATTGCAAGGCAGGTGAGAGAATACTTAAAATCATCATTTCCATACTGTCAGCCATCCAACACAATCCCGTGAACAATGACAGCATCACTTGAAATTTGCCAAACCCCAGTGCATTGATTGCTTGAGAAACGGTGAAAGTGTCTGTTCCAAGTATTCAGTCAGGTTAGTTTGAATTTTAAATACATGGTGAGATATGTTATTGAGGCAAGGAGGTTATAGCATTGTATTAGCTCCATGCACAATTTGATAATATGAATGTGGTATTTTTTAACAATATTATTGCTTACCATCTGGGACGACACCGGAAACTGCTGCTGTCATTTCTATATCACTATGATGTTCCCGTTTTCCTCTGCCAGTTCCATCCAGACTATGACTATCCTCGCGATCGCGATAGTTTTGATTTGGATCCCTGCTACTATCTGGATAGCTGTCTGGACTATAGCGACCGATTTGGAGGGTCTCCACACGCTGGGGTGTGTTGATACCTTCCATTACCTCATAACGACGTGATTTGAGGTTTCGAACGAGCTTTTGACTTACTTTATCCATTTTGTAAATTGTTTTGCACTCAGGATGCGTTGCACTTATATAAATTATATTACATGAAAACTTAAGCCTCAACCTTTGTACTTATTTGTCGTTTACACGTATTTTCTTGAAGTATCGTCCACTAAAAGGTTTAAGTCATCGTTTGGCGACAGGATCTGAAGCTTAGCTCCAAAGTCAACCATTTTTGGCGTCATAAAAGGGCAATTGCTCTTCATGTTTCAATTTTAAACATCCTACTCATTCATGTATGCTTTTCGCCTACGTATGTAACAAAAATGTGTGGCGTCACAAAAATATTCACTGACGGCGTAATATGCAGCTTATTCAGTTTTAGCCTCACTCATCCTCTTTGTTTCTCACCTCGTTCATGGGAAAACTACAGTTACTATTTCCAGCATATGTATTCCAATCTGCTAGAGTTAAGTCGAGCGACCGACACAAGGGGTTAATGTAACTTGTGGCTCCTGCCAGCTTGTCTGTGCACTAAAAGTTACTTCTTGTGTTAATCAATAATGCAAGATCGTATGTCAATCATTAACACTTTGTAAAGATTGCTTAGATATGTATCTGTGACGGTGTCATTCACTAACGGTGACGTGACATATACGAAAATGACGAGAATCAATTATCGTAACAATAATTTGCGTTTATATTGGCTAATTGTTCGTTTATAATTGGTCAAAATGAATTTTACGGACTGACGTGACAAAATGCGAATGTTGAACTCTGACGGTCTCTGACCCGACTCCTTTGGAAACCCAACGTTGCTTCGAGTAAAATATGATTTTTTCTTACTTTTTAAATTTCACTTTGAAAACAAAGTTTTTTATAAAATTGTGAGTGGGCAACCAGTTAGCACAAGTGACAAAATTCACAACTGAACAAAGGTTTGGAATACGTTGTTCTACGTACGCTGAACTTCAACATGGTTTTGATTGAAGTTCGTTTTAAAATAGTCGAAAGTTATAGTTTAATGATGGTTGAAAGCACCGGATTCTTCAATTAATTTTCAAGGTACCAACTTTCAGAATAAAAATTGAATGACAAGGCAAGAAGAATTTCACTGTTTCGTTCATAATGCTGGTGATGTGAGGTTGAGAAAGGAATTGGTAATAAAGATAGTATGCGTGTATCCTGTCAGGCACTTTAATGGCAAGTTAAAAAGGGTCCAACATTTTGCTATACTTTTGCTGCGCCAGCGCCACTGGTTTACAGATGTAATAACGTATGATTTTTGCGGCGACCATATGTACGAAGGTTTATAAAAAACGGAATAAAAAATTCAATTAGCTGTATTATTTGAAAGGTGTACCCTGTTACTACAAGTAAGAAAACACTGTAAAAGTTCCTGAGCATTGCAGGACTGTCGGCAGGGCTTGGGCAGAGAATCATGCACAGACTATCTCTTCTACGATGAACATTGTTTTTTCAGTGACTCAATCTCAGAGGAAGGTAAATGCGTACGTCTTTTTTATGCCCACATTACACATACAACAATTGTACAGTTTGACTTGAGAACAGGTACTCACTCACCTTGTAGCAATATTCTAAAGCAACAACTAAATAGTGTAAGAAGACCGAAGAAGTCACGAAGATGTGCATTGTATTCAAATAAGATTCTTGAGCAGAAACTTTATAGCCACCACAATTATGGCTATTTTGCTTGAAATGTCCGTCCATCTGAATTTCAAAGCATCAGCATTGTTTTTAGTGGTCTTATTCATAACTGTTGAGTCAGTAGTAGTAAATACGATATGAACAGTTTCAGCAACTGAGCACTTACCTCTGAACTGAAATAAAATGAAAGAGAAGCGAAATGAAAAATGTTTGCTTGCATAGGGAGCGTATGTAATAATTTGGATGTTTGAAACTTTGAAATTAGTTTGTAAACATGCAGTAAGCAATAATAACATTTTTAAAACCACAAGACCGTATGAATACGAACGAAGCAGAAAAGACTTCGTTTCAAATGCTATTCGCAACTGCTGAAAGCACAAAACTCCTCCACATATCGACATCATCGTACTTTTAGCGATGAACGAAGGAATGTGTGGACAAGAAAAAATCTTGGGTAGCTACAAAGATAATCTCCACCAGATTATTATCATCAACAAACATTCATTTTGGTGTGATGATCCGCTAGTCCACCGCACAGCAGTCAAGTTCATTCCCCATCATCATATTCGCTCTTTGTTTGCACAGAGGCACAGCGTAATGTTTCAATCTGGGGTCTATCTTATCTAATAGCATCCCAAATATGAAGCAGCAATTCCCAACTCTCCCAACACAAACTTCAACTTAAATGCCATCTGCAGTCTGCCTAGTGCCTGCAGTTTGATGGTAATTGATTATTTTGTAAACTTCATACTACAAACTTCATGTTGCGCTAAACACTTTGCACTTGCACCTTCGACCTCTAACCCTAGCTAAAGTGAAGCGGGTTTAACAAAAAACTCGCTTGTGGCATCACCTACAACCTAAAAAAACTAGCACGAATTGTACCAATTTTTGTATAGAGTTTCAAAGCGACGGCATTCGGCATCTAAAGTGAAGCAAAGAGTTGGCTAAATTGGTCCGGCACCATACGGGAGAAGGACAGGGACTTGGCACTTGGGGCATTATTCAGTCGGAGAGGTGCTTGATAAAATAGAATAAATTGCATGCAACAAACAAACCATAAGACCTTACTAGACCAGTGGTGGGAATAGCTTTTATTGTACAACTTTAACAGAGATATTATTTTGAAACTGACTATGTAATAGATATGTAATAGAATGCCTTCTGTTGACCCTACGCAGATATTTGCACAATTTTTCTTTATAGCTATTTATAAATCCAAAAATTTATAGATCTCTCAAACCTGAATAATTTCTTTGTAATAACGGTTTTAGTGTTTTTCTACTCCATCATGGCGTTAAAGTTTCAGGGCCTTAATAAAATAAAAACAGTGAACGTAATTTTGTTAACGTAGTACGACCGGAATAAACTCTTCTGATGTCGAGATTCATTCGAGATGTTTCTTCATTTTAAAAAATAAAAAAGCCAGACATGTGACATTAATTTGAGTCTCTCGCTGTCAATGTGTCAATTCTCTAATATTATTACACAATTATAATAAATTCATTTAAGGAGAAAGAGTTCCATTTTGTGATGCAAAACCAATATGAATATGAAATCAGAGAATGAAACAGCGGATAGCCTAAAAATCTTAGAATCAAAAGTACCCGAGTATGTCAGTTTCTAACACAGAAAGAAAATATTATTACATTTATATAAAAATTAAACAACAAATGTAACATTACACTTGAACAAATGACTAAAAGTATGAAATTTGAATATTGGTGCATTTGAATACATAAAATATATAAAATACAACATAGGTTCATATTTAGTTCAGTTGTTATTCAAAACCCCTGACACATCTTCTAAAAGACCGAGGGGATCAAAGACACTTGAGTTTAGTAGCATTATTCCGCAATACTACAAAATAATAAATAAATAGATATATTGAGAAGGGATTATTTATTGAGTCGGCCTCTTTCCCGTTGACTCGGAACGCCCCTAAAACAAAAATGAATTGCATAAGTAATGAAGCCAAGAGTCAATATTCAATATTGTAGTAAATAAGAATGCATCTTACAATTAATTGTATTAGAGGACTCCAGGGGGATGATTCAGTACTCAGCAAATTGAAATCTTTTGTTTTATTGTTGATCCGTATTTTGAACGTCAGCCTTCTTTTTGGGTGTATTTTCGCCATCTACATACACATATAAACATAACCTTTAGTAACTCCATTTTCTCATTTAATGTTAGTTTCTTAAGATTACTAAAAGTGATGAGATACAATGAGGCTAAATTTTCAAGTCAGTTTAACAGTTTCAAATATAAAATATAGAATTTTATGAGTCCCTTAACGGTACATTAAATTGAATTTGATACATGCATAGACTTACCTGTTTGCTTCCGTTTGTTTCTTTTTTTCAAATGACCGGTTGATGCGTCAGAAGGACAGGGTAAAGGTTTGATATCGTGGCCCAAGAACCTCGATTCCAAAGTCCGTTTAAGAATCAGCAATTCATACACTGTGAAATATCCTCTAATCCTAGCAGTATCAGGAATGTCTTGTGGTGTGAACAATTTCTGACATTCTCCCGAAATTTCTCTCCAGAGAATTTCTAAACCGCCGGGTAGGTTTGATGATGCAGTATAATTAGGCTGAGGTACCCCTTTTGCCAAACTAGAAGTTTCGGACGTACTCGTTGCTGTTACTACTTTTGAAGGTGCTTTAATATTTCCACGCATGGCGCCGCATGATGGTAAACGCTGCATGTTTCCCATTCCATCTCTTAAACTATGCGGATTCGGTGCGGTAGCATCAGGAGGGCTATTATTGACATATCCTGTTGGTCCGTGCTGCACCATAGTTTGAGGGCATGGGACAAGATTTGGAGGAAGAGGTTGCTGGTATTGGTTTTGTTGGAATTGCATGTACGAAGGAGGCGCGGGTGCAGAATATTGCATAAAGCTACGCTGATATTGGCTTTGTTGCAATGGCATGTACGGTGTAGGTGCAGAATATTGCATAAAACTTCGCTGGTATTGGTTTTGTGGCAATGGCATGTACGGTGGGGGTGCGGGTGGAGGTGCAGAATATTGCATAAAGCTGCGCTGGTACTGGTTTTGTTGGAATGGAATGTACGGTGGAGGTGCAGAATACTGCATAAAGCTACACTGGTGTTGTGCTTGAATTTGAAATTGACCCGAGTTCGAGTTATTTTGTGGCGGAAGCTGTTGCTGTTCCATAGTTTGACCACCCAAAGTTTGGATGAAGGGTACGTCATTGTTGTTCGATGAGACTGAAGCTTGAATTTGAAACTGATTGGAGTTCGAGTTATTTTGTGGTAAACTACATGGCGGAGGCTGTTGCTGTTCTGTAGTTTGACCACTCAATATAGCCTGGATAAATGGTAGATTAGGTAGATCATTATTGTTGTTCGACGAGACCGAAGCTTGAATTTGAAACTGACTGGAGTTGGAGTTATTTTGTGGCATACTACATGGCGGAAGCTGTTGCTGTTGCTGTTCTGTAGTTTGGCCACCCATTATAGCTTGAATGAAGGATAGTTCATTATTGTTGGACGAGACTGAAGCTTGAATTTCCTCCGTTGGTAAAGTCTCCCCGCTTGTCATTACCCCTCCATTCTCTGCAGTCGCGGAACCTGTGGAAATGATAATGCTGGGGATTAACTGTTCTGTCGTGGATGTCGATATCTCAGGATTATCGTTCATTTTGCTGCTGTATCTATGTTATTTTGTCTATTATTCAGAAACTTCTGTCAAAGTCCGTTCACTGAGCTCTTAAAATTAATAACAACTGTTAAATGCCTTCACAGTTAGTCTAAGAAAATGAGTCAAAGAATTTCCAAATATTT
Source organism: Cyphoderus albinus (assembly GCA_021029165.1). Classification (NCBI taxonomy): domain Eukaryota; kingdom Metazoa; phylum Arthropoda; class Collembola; order Entomobryomorpha; family Paronellidae; genus Cyphoderus; species Cyphoderus albinus. The sequence goes on along the minus strand of VYYJ01000013.1, from coordinate 149,129 downwards.
AGCTAATTTCATACAGAAGCCAACATTATCCTGGATAAAAAAACGTGACTGTGCACCTCTACTATAAACTTTTACATGAAACGTAGACGTGGTTACCTTAAATGTGAAACCAAACTCACCCAAAATCAAAATGGCGGTCGGCTTCATGAGGTCGGCTGGTTTAAGCTGGACTACATCCCAAGAAACATTGGCACAGGCACAGGAAGGATTGTTGTCTTCCCAAGAACTAAATTCCATTTCAGGATCGCTGAAAGATTTGCTTAGATTGTGAGAAGTGGATTTATCAAAATTAATGGAAAAATTTACTTATATTCATCATTCATCTGCCTAATCAAAGTCAAACTAAAGATAAGATTTGCTGTCATTGCGTACTTTACAGGTATAGGCAGGCGAAAAATCCGAAGTTTTCCTTCAAGAAGCAAAGCACTTTCAAGCGTAACCTTAAGCGAGTTTATTTTATTTAGAGAAAATCTAAATTAGAAGGACAATTTCACATATAAACAAATTAATACCAAGCAATTTTCTTCTCGAGTTCTTAATTTGAAAATTTGAATTTATTTCATATTATCCTATTTTCCCATTCACCACTTACTAAAATTTTAAACTTATCGATTCTATTTAGAATATTAAAAATGTCGCATTGAGTCGTCCGGGTCCGATCCCCAGCCCAAATGTTATCAATTTCACGCAAATGAGGCAAGCCATTCAAAACGTCCGCATGTTCGTTTCTTTTCGTTCGTCCATATATCACCATTTCACCACAATCACCACAATCACCACATACATCAATTGTTGGACGCTACGCAGCGCAGCGTAAAGCGTAGCTCAAATTATCCATTCTCATCTCATTGTTGAATTGATGCTGATCATGCTGCTGATGCTAGCCTAGCAGGCTTAGCCTAGATGATGCAGAAATTTCAATAATGGGGTTTTATGGGACCGTGTGGTAATAATGGTATTATGGTATATCACATTGTCGACTCATTGTTAGCCAACAATGGGCAAGATGCTGCGGTCCTGTGTACATGTTATACAAGTCTCAACTTGCCTCACCTAAAAATTGGACAAAGGAAGAAAAAGAGCGGGGCAGGATTTCTGCTAACATTTTTGTTGTCCTTTCATTTCCTTTCCTTTCTTCAGTCACGTTTCACAGTTCGATTCTGGCTGGAGAATTGCAGGTGCAGGCAGATGCAGGTGGAGAAAGAATTGCTAACTTTTATTTAACGGAGTGTTCCATTGTAGTCGGAGCCAACCTTTTTACCTCAACATTAAAGTTATTGCTCGTTGGAGGAGCTAAAACGTGGTTTTAAGGTGCGTTTTATATTTTCTTTTTACATTTTACTGTCCACACAACAGAAAATCAGGAAATCTCTAGTAATCCTTTTGTTGCAGCCGTTGCAGGTTTACAATTTAACTGGAATTTTGTCAAATTGTCATTCTGACTGGACTTTTGTTCGGGTAGAGTGGCGAAGAAGGAGAATTTATCTTTTATCTATTAATCTATTAAAGTGACAGATCGGATGCGATGAGTCAGTCGTGGTATGGCTCAAAAGGAGCTTCAGGTTCAGGTTCCAGCAGTCAGAGGCCAAGAGCCAACAATTTCAAGCCTTGTGCGAATCCAATTTTTGAAAGTTGGATAATGGAGTGGAAAGAGGAGGCAGAAGCAAAAGATACCAAGTTGAAGTATGTCTACGGACGAGCACTCCAATCGCTTCGGAAATACCCACTGCCCCTGAAGGATGGAAAGGAGTGTTCAATTTTGGAAAACTTTGGAAGTCACATGTGTAGGATGATTGACAATCGGATGACGAAGGAAAATATACGACCAACTGACCCTGAGGCTGATTCTGCTCCTGGTCTGAATGACATTATTGATTTGACCTCTAACCAACCTAACCCGGTCAATCAGACAAAGAACCAGGAACCTAAGAGAAAGAAAAGAATAACGACAGGCAGGGTTATCGATGTTATTGATTTGGATTCTAGTGATAATGATCAAGAGGTAGCTCCTCCGAACCCAAAACAGCGCAAAGTTTCAAAGCAGTACATCCCAGCCTACCGTTCTGGTGCCTATGCGTTGCTAATAGCTTTAGGGAAAAAAGACGTCGAGCCCGGCTACCGTGGTTACATGACAAAGAGTGAGCTTCTGCGCGACGCCCAAAATTACTGTGATGCTTCAATGACAAAGCCTGATTCTACCAAAAATTCTCACTATAGTGCATGGAATTCAATGAAAAGTTTAACCACAAAGGAACTTGTGTTGCGAAGGGGAAATCCCCCACAATTTTTTCTGACACCTGAAGGTCGCAGCTTGGCCGAAAAACTATTGAAAGCAGAAACTGGTGCGAGTGGTGCACCGCAAATGAGTCAGATGAGCAGTGAAACTGCTTCACTCAGCGATCCAGGGACAACTACAGATGAGATCGATGAGGATGGGGACCCGGTTCACTTACCAAGAACTGAAGACGATGCCAACATCAGACTTGAACCTGGAAAATTTGAAGTTGTACTTTATGTTGATACTTGCGAAACCAATGGGTACGCTATTGATGCAATTACAGAAATTTTAAAAAACCAAGGAAAAACGTTGGTTAAAAAATATCCATCATATACAATTTATCTAAAATTAATCAACCAATTGTATACTTTTATAATTACAGCCGATCAAAAGCTCGAGACGTAATTAACGTGCTTCAAAAGAACGGGGTAATATTCTGCGTTCAGCGCTTAAGTATCGGTGACTTTGCTTGGGTGTGCAGAGAAACCATTGATTTCGTAGGAAATCGCCATCGACTTACAGTTTCTGCAACCAGTCAAGAACTTATTCTTCCATTTATTGTGGAACGCAAAAGGACCGACGATCTTGCTCATAGTATCCGTGATGGCAGATACCGCGAACAAAAATATCGTCTCATGCAAACAAAATTAAATGTGATTTATCTGATGGAATCTTACGGGAAGGGTGATTGGGGTCTTGCAGATGGTGCATTGAGTCAAGCAATGTGCAACACACAAATCGAGAGTGGATTCTTTCTGCAAGACACTTCCTCGATTGAAGATACCTGTGCATATCTTACTTTCATGACCAGGAAGTTGAAGTCTATGTACGAGGTGAGTACAAATATGCAAAGAACTAGATTCTGTCTTTAGATCTGTTTACTTGTTATATACTTTTTATTGTTTTATTGAGTTTTATTATTAAAAAGTCACGTCTATTGTATTTTATGATTTTTAAGAACAAAACTGTCATTGGTCGTCGTAAGGCCAACTATAATGTGAATGAGAAACCATCTAATTCCAATGAAGAGTATTTGATGCTTTTCAGTGACTTCAATGATTTTGCAATAAAAAAGACGGTAAGTATTAGATGATTTCCATTTCTATGTCTCTTATTTTTATATCAATCATCGTTATGATTGTTATACATTTACGTTTTCTTTTCAGCACTGGAAGGTGAAGGAAATGTTTGCTCGTCACTTAATGCGTATGAAAGGACTCTCTGTACAGAAAACAATACCGATCGTTCAGCTTTATCCTACAGTCAACGATCTCCTGAAGGCTTACAAAGAATGTGCCACTGAGAGAGAAAAGGAACTGATGCTCTCAGCGCTCAATTTTGGAAATTCGAACAGGAAGATTGGTCCAGTCATTAGCCGTAAAGTCTTTCGTTTCTACAACAGTAACGGGGCCGACTTGCCTGCCGCCTAACGTAATTTTAGTGCACGACTATCTCTGATATTTTCATGGCAAAAATGTAACATTTGGTGAACTGTATATTATGTTTGTAATATGTTGACCTACAATTTCTTAATGTAAGACCGGAATGTGGATTTTTTTTACTGCAGTTGTACAAATAAAATTTTATTGTAAGATGTGAGGATTGATTCATGGATTCTATAAATGGTACATTAATGCCAGATATTATAAAATTATAATAGACTGCCGATGCAAATTACATCAATGCAAATATTTATTAATACATTCGAAAGATTGTTGGAAAGGAGGTTCAGAATATTGAATTTAGGATTTCTAAAAATATATTATATATTTTTTCCTTGGACATAAGTCATGATTCATGATCAATCATTTTTTTTCGTTTTGAGTTATTCCAGTTTCAGTTTGCGTACAAAAATTGTGTTATATGCAAAAATTTCTCATGAAAATTCTACCTAGCGGTGCCGCTTCTGCTGACTGTCTGGTTTGTGTTTGTTTGTAGCACCTGTCTTTGCTGTTGTTTAGGTTTGTGCTCAGCTGGCGGAAGGCTGAACCCGAAACCCAGACTCTCGCATCTCTCCTCCACTTCATTAAAATAAACTAAGATCAGCCGGCAAGTCTAAAATCATCTGGCTGACCCAGCAATCTGCAAAATTTGGCAGAGTTTGGATCTGGGATCAGTTGATCTGTGTCCTTGAAATGAAGACAATGTGTAAAGTACAGAAGATTGGCATTTCAATTTCAACAGCCAACCAACATACTTGTCGATCTGTTTTAATTACGTTTTTATTTCTAGTAGTACTTACAATTGATAAACTTGAAATGGGAGAAGAATTCCCATAACTGAGTTGGGAAAGATTTTAAATATGATAAACAATTAAGCGTTCAAGTTCTGCTTCCTTAGAAATCAGTTTTTAATTATTTACGTTTTAAAAAAAGTTCTGTGCAATTTGCACCTGCTGGGGCATTCCAGAGTTGAATGATTCAGTTCATTCTAAAACCAGAACCAGTGTAAAAATGTAAAATTGTTCAGTTACGGTTCAGTAAAACCGTGACTGACGGCATGCGCCATGGAGGCGTGGCTGTCAAGTGCCGTCGAGTTCGTCATTGTAGTAGTGTGTTTAATTTATGTTGCATCTGTCTGGTACGTATTTAAATTACGAATCCAAACTCTTTCATTTTACAATGTCAAAATGTCAAATCATGTAATGCTATCGTTCTTTTTATAGGTTGTTACCATTTATACTTTCGCAATTTGTGCAATACAAGTATAATTGCTCAATAACGATTGGAAGAATTGGTTTAAACCTAGCGTTGCATGATGTGGTCCTCAAGAAAGATGATTATTCCTTCGTAAGTTACATATCAGGAAAATCTACATTAAGTATTAATTTTATGGTGATGGCAACGGATTGTTTATAGTTGATGGATTTTCGTTTTAACGTTTTATGCAGCTAATTGGAAGAGTTGGCTTTGCAAGTAGCTTGTTCAACGGAGAGGCACCTAAACTTTTATCCGTGATTATCAGTACCGTTAACATAGTGCGTCATGCGAAGTTGAGTGGGTTGGAGAGTTCTCCCAATTATCGCGTGTCCCCGTCGACTTTCGGAAACAGGAGACAAAAACGAACTGCCCCTGCAATTATATCGAATTTGGTGCAGGTGGGGACTATACAAAATTAATTAGCAATTTAACTTAGTTTCTATTGTATTGATGCGAATGAAACTAGAAACATTTATGAATTTGAAATACATTTTGTAGTTTTTAGGAATCCACATAGCCGAGGTACATTTGTGGAGTTGGGAGCCCATCGATGAAAAGAAAGGGGTTCACTTGAACTTGGTCGCGAATAATATATCCGTTGATGGATGCACCACCGTGGGTGGCACTAATATCTGTGCTTGCATTGTAGTTATTTTAGAAAAAGTTTCCGCTAGGGTTAGTGAGAATTGGCTCCCAAACAATGAGGACATTTTTGCACCATCCGGGAGTTCCTATTTCCACGGAAGGTCCGGAATTACATTGCTGGAATGGAATTTTGACTTCAGACTAAATCTAATATTTAGTCCCAGAAATTCGGGAGACTTTATTGAGGTAATTTGGATGTGTTATAATTGAGAAAAATAATGGCATTCAGCAGCTGAAAATAATAAATAAGAACCGAATTTTGTTTCAGCATTTTAGTATTGACGTAGAAAAGCTGTCAATACTCTGGGAGTTGAAGGAGAGATCAATCGAAATAGCCAAATTGCTGCAGAAAAATCAACCGATAAGAAGGCAAGGACATGAAGTTGTTGACGCGAAAGATAAATTTTTTTCTTATTTTCGAAAGGTTGAAGACGTGGTGTTTACGCAGTGCATACCAAAGGTGACAGCTTCGACCTGAATATTTTTATTTTATAACCATGCCATAAATAATGTCATTTACGCTTAGACTAAAGTAATATTTTATTGCTACTTATATCTTTCAGGAGTTAAAATTCAGAATTTACGAAACTGAATGCAAAATAAACGATACCAACACTAAAACGAATTTTGAGTCACGAGTATCCGGTTTATCCTTCGCTTCAAGATGTCATATCTCTACCGTGAACGATCGTGACAATGTCACGTTTGAGTCTCAGTTTGACTTGGGATTAATTCGTATTGAACCAGACCGTCATCAAGGGTTGTCTGTCGATCAGTTCTCGAACTACATTAATGTAAGTGGATCGATATAAACTTACAAGAAAATACGAAATTCTGTTCCTGCTACTCTTACAAGAGATAGTTTGTTCTAACATTTAGTTTGCTTATTTTCAGTTTTCGAATAGCATCCTTACAGTGGATTTAGACATTACAAATTTCTGCTTGAAGTCATATGAGAAGTATTTGCAATTTGCAAAAACAAAATTCAAATCAACGGCAATTTTGGTGAGACAGTATAATGTGATTATTTAAATATCCGAAACTATATGAGACCATTAGAATTTCAATGATATTTTTGGTAAATTTTAGGAACCTATCAGATACAACTCTTCATTTACTGCGGAAGAAATTCTACGATCCTTATTAGTAAAGTTTGAGAACACTGAATTAGAATGTCAATGGAACGAGAAGAGTGCTTCCTTGACCAGTGCATACTTAGAGGCAGAGTGCCGGGATGTTAGCAAAATATGGGCCGAAGACATCTGTACCATGGAAGTTATTCTGAAGAGTTTGAGTACTTCGTTGCTCGGGCAAGAGTTTTGTCATCCTTTGTCGTTCGATTTATTGGGATTTCACCTAAAACGGGAACAGGTTGGAGCAAAGCTGGAAGGAAGCAGAGTTTTTTGGAATCCTAAAATTGAAAGTTTAATCTTAGCAATTTTGCCGGTGGGAAGGAACCAAAGTAAAAAGTAAGTTCAAATGCTAAACTTTTATAGTAAAACTGAAGAATGAAATTCCGAAGGCCAACATTTTATTTTATTTTTGCAGGAGTATTAAATCCAATTACCCGTACATCAAGGGAGTTAATGTGGAAGTGTTTGACTGTAAGGCTGTGTATGTTTCCGAGAAAAACTGTAAGTGTAGTTGATACGTACTGATGTGTTATTTTAGTTTATTTTTATTTTTTATTATGCTATTTGTGAATTGTTTTAATTTCAATTTTCTAGTGTTCTTAAATGCAGACGTTGGAACACTGTTTACTACTAGTGATAAAGAAACTCGATCAGTTAGCATTGAGAAGTTTGAGGTTTATTCATCATCAAGTTTTAGCGATTGTGTAAGTTATAGTAATCGAGAAATCTGTTATGATTCCAATCTCACGAGTTTTCCTAGCTCCATATAATTCAGTAATTTTAACATTTTTAATTCCAGACGCTGAACCCATTATTTACAATTCCAAAATGTGAGTATCAAGCGGTAATGAACGAAAAATCGGATGCATACCATGATGTCTGTATGAGGGCGGATACTGTGTTGTACTGGAGTCCACTGATACACCTTCAGGTAGCAGATTTTTATGGAAAGATAAAAGCAGGTTTACTCTGGTTTCGTCCTCCAAATACTGTGGAATCAGGTAATTTTCATTCATAAACGAAAAGTTACACAATTATAAAAAAATATGACAATTTCCGTCAGTCATCAGTGGTTCATTTTCAAATTTGCTCTACAGCTTCTCCCCAAAATCCGTCAACGTCGACGGAATCTACTTCACAAGTTTCGCCAAAAAATACATTGTGCTTTAGATTTAATAAATCTTTCTCAATTATCGGGAAATTGGCCAAAAATCATTCCGTAGAGATTTCGGCTGGTACGCAAAATACAGAAGCTCGTATAAATATCTTATGTACAATTTAATTGACAGTCTTCAAATTGCTTTTAATTTTGTGTAGACAATTGGAGTGTCGAGAGAGGGAAAAACCATATCGATTGGAACTTCCAGGTTTTACGTTTAAACTTTGACAATGTTCACGTTATGAAATGGGAAAATGTTGTAATATCAAAAAGCCCGGAATTTATGGATTTGACGAAAGCGTACAGAAAAAGTGCTAATCTAAGTAAAAAGAAGAATATATCATGGTGAGTTTTGATAACGTTTTCACTAGCCGCACAAGAATCTTGCTCGTGTTTTACTATAATTGTAATTAAAAATTATCTATTAGGCGAGTCGAAATCGAAAAGGTCAATTTTACTTTTCCGTACGGATTTAATTTTGCTGTCGCCTTTAACGAAGAGTTTGTGACTTGCTTTAAATGGATAAAAAAATTCAACGCAAAGCCTACTCAAACTCCTCCAGTCCTTTGGTCTGACATGTCGATCAAGGTATTTACTTAAAAATAAAATATCTGCTATAGCCACTGCGTTAATGTGACAACTTCAATTCAAATGTTTGTTTTGAATTAAAAGCTAAGAGAAGTGCGGATAGAGGTCGGGGATGATCCCTTTGAGGTAAAGCTTCGGGATAACTATGAACTACTCGAGGACGAATACTTTGAAAGTGTCAAGAGACTGCAGGTGTTGGAAACGAAAATTAGCCAGTTATACAAAACAAACTTAATGATGTCATCCTCAAAAATAGATGAACTACGAAACCAGCTAAAAGAAAGAGGATCCACAATTTATATCCAGAGGTCTAAAAAGCTATACGAGGTAATTACTAATTTTGCACAATAGACACAAAAACATGGAGTTACTAACATTTTGCATGTTTATCAATGCAGGTTAAGTTCAAAAATGTGTGTACATGTCTTTTTGTAGGGTCATCCAATGAGATCACATTTGTTACTTTGGGAGCTACAGGACGTTCATATTGTCGCTTTGTGTGATCCGACTATGTTTGGCAGAGACAAAGTGATTGAAATTTTGCAAGAACTAGACCCTGACAGTCCGTGGCCTGCAGAAGATATGGAGTTTACTACCTTATGGTGCAGAGCAGTACGTTTTGACGTTGCAAAATGGAGAGTGCAATTGAGAGATTTTCCGCAACCTCTAATGGATTCCAGGCAGATTCATTTTTGGGGAAAACTAGCTGCCGGTGAAATTATGGCGACAAAGAGATGTAAGAACTTAAGAAGGCCCAATATGAAAAATATAGGATTTATTGGAATTTATTAATTTATTACATTAATAGCATTAATAATCTAATATAATTAATCTATGACTTATGCCTTGTTAGCCAAGCGAACCTGTGAAGTGGAGATTGGTGGACCGTATGGATCAGATTTCATCGAAAGAAGTTTGACTGGTCTGAAGTGGTATTATGACCTCAACTGTGATATCGAAAGCTTGAGTGTTGCCTTTGGGCCGTGCTGGGAACCCGTTTTAGCGCAATGTAATCTTGCATTTGAAAATATATTTCCCCCCTCAAAGGATCCCAGCAAACCACTTCCGTTTTGGGATAAAATCAGATTAATGTTACATGGGCGGCTGTATATAGCAGTGAATACATTAACTCAACTACTTCACGCATCACTAAATCCTTATAACACGACCGAGGAAATGGAAGTTACTTGGACGGATGCCGCCATAGCTTGGACAAATGGGAAAATAATTTTTGAAGGGGATTTGAATATTTACGTAAGGACAGCGTCCAAATACGATGACTGCAGAATGCTGCACTTGCCAAGTGTTAGACTGACTTTCAAGCTAAATTGGATATGCCTAGGGGATGCAAATGATCATCATGCAATTACACCCTGTGCGCCTGATAAGCTCCCAGAATATTCCAGCAATCAGGAACACGACTCATATAGGGCTTTCAGATCTCAAAATTTGAATTTAAATATAAACCTAGAAACTCGATCGGGAAGAGCAGCGGCGCAAAGTTGTCCAACTGCTGTGTTATATGGGAGCACTTTAAGGTGGTTTGAGAATTTGAAGCTCATTTTATCTGGAACCACCCGACCCACAAGGAGAGGTCGTCTTTTTAAAACCACTAGACCACGCAAAATTCCAATTAGCAGACATTATAAAAAGATTCGATTATCAGTTAGTTTAAATCGTTTTCATGTCTGCTACTGGGTTTCATTCTCCATGCAAAGCGGCGTCGAACTATTCAGCGGGAAGTTGTCCAGCAGTTCAGAGCACATGCTTCAACTAACGCCAATTAACGATGGACTAATACATAGGTCAAAGGCGGACTGGAGTGTCGTTTACGTCAACAGCGAGTTAAATGAGACAGAGATTTGGTTGCAAGCTTCACTCCAGCAAGATGCAACAAACGAAATGAACTTTAGGAAGCCAATTGAAAAATTTTTCTTTATGAGTATTGACAAACTTTCTTATGGAAGAGAGGCACTATTAGCTGTAACGGAAGGCCAAGACAACAACAAAAGCGATAATCCACAGCACCGTTTGGTTGTGCATGAGCTGAAGGGTGCGTGGACTAGCAGCAATCGTGACGTAGCATTTGCATTGCTGGACTCCTTTGTTAAAACTCAGCAACTGAAGAAAAATTTATCAACTGAAGCGTTGAAGAGCTTTTTCAGCAAACACGATGCACCAACTGGAAGTCCTATGAAAAATAAGACAAACGGTGATGGAAAGAAAGGGTCAAGGTCAACAGACATAGCATCGCCCACGTCCGCCACCCAGCCTAGAGCGCAGGTTGGAGCATCACCGTTAAGCAGTATCCAGGGGCAAAATGCAACAACTGCATCTTTGTTACAAAAGCTTATATCGGAAGCGGAAAGCAGAGGGGTAGTATTTTCGGAGGATATGACAGCACCTCCTCCTCAGCAGAGTTTGCATGGTGTGGCGCAGAGCTCTCTGGACGACGTCATTCATCAAAAATGGCTGATTGAGTTGGTTAATTGTCAAGTATTATTGAAAGGAACTGAAACAAGCGGTTATGTGATATTGAGTGCGGCGAAGGCACACATTCTCCAGCGTGAGCATAAACCGGTGTGGAAGCACGGAACAATTGTGCCGAAAACGACTTGGGTTGGAGCACTGGAAGGAATGCAGTATTACGCAACAGTTTCTGCTGGAAGTCTGGAGTCACCTGAAGAAAATATCCAGTGGCTCTCGGTAGAAAACATAGAAGAAAGAGACACGACTGCAATTTCAAACATTCCCGATATGGTTGGTAGCGGCCAGAGTGTTGGAGGCGTTGTCAGTGAAACGGTTGGAGTGTTGTCGGATGAGTCGACAGAGTCTGTTCAGTTGCAACGAATAGTTTCAAGATGTAAATGTGAATTCTTCTACACAACGTTTGGTGAAACCGGCGTGGACAAAATTCCTTCCGGGATACCGGAAATTCCTCCGGCACCCCGAGATGTAGAACTTTGGGACGAATTAAGTAAACCGGTTGAAGCGTTTACACTAATGCATTATGATCTAAATGTGTTTACAAATTCATTGCAGTATGCAATGATCATGGATATCGTCAACAATCTCGTCTTGTACGTCGATCCAAAGAGAAAAGAACGTTTCGAGAAACTGCAGAGGCTAAGGTTTAAGCTGCAACTTCAGAGCACAGAGGCTCAGCGCGGACCAATTCAACAACTTCAGAACCATCTAAGAACGTTGGTGAATCAATTGAGAAGGCTAGAAAAGGACGCGTATTCCATTTCTAAGCAAATCCAAGAGGACCCAGGGAATGATTCTCTCAACCTCCAACTGGTTCAGCTAGAGCAACAGGTGAACGACTGCAAAGAACAAGTGGCTGCCAAAGGGGAAGAATTAAACATGATGATTATGTGCTTCAAGGAAACAAAGTTGGCCGCGTCACAGCGATTGTCTCGTAAAAGAGACATAAAAGACGTGTATTTGGTGCGTGTGTATGAAATTTGCTTCAAGCATGCACAATGGCGTCTCACTCAAACCGATGGACAACTGGGAATTGCTGATTTAGTTCTTAGCAATTTCTTGTACACAAAGACGGATAAGAATGATGACTCGGTGGAGCATCTCTGCGAGCTTGGCTACATCACCGTTACTAATTTATTACCCAATCAAATTTACAAAGAAGTTCTGGTACCTTCGCATATTCACGCAAGCATGCCGGTGGACAGACAACGAACACTTCGTGTCTTTTGTAGGGACAGACCTCCTGTGGGAGGAATTGCTGTGAAGGAGCACTTTGAAATTAACATCGCTCCCATTACCATAGGGATGACTTACCAGTTTTTCAAGACGCTTTTTAAATTCTGCTTCCCCGAAAAAGATCCAGAAAAACTGGATGAATTTGACGTGGGCGGCGGTGGAGACGCTGATACCTTATCTGTTTCCAGTGATAGAACTGGCAGTGGGAACGGCTCCCAAATATCAGATACCTTGTCAAGCGCATCGTCAAGCTCAACACTGGGCGTTTCGAGTTTACCAGGAAAGGGGAAGAAAGCTCGAATCAAGAGAAAAGAGTCCAAGTTTTATGTCTCCATGATGAATAATGAAAAGGATGACGTTGAAAAGATGAAGGAAAGAGCAGAGAGGAACATGCTTTTCATTTGCGTCAAAATTCCCGAAGTACCTGTACGTGTGAGTTACAAGGGCGAAAAGGACAAAAACATCGAAGATGTCCACGATGTTCATGTGATTATTCCAACCTTGGAATACAACAACATTACATGGACATGGTTGGACTTCCTAATAGCGGTTCGGAACCATAGTAAAAGAGTTCTCCTCTCTCAAGTAAGTAATGCATACAAAAATCACTTTCTTTATAAATTTCATTTTTCATGCCTGCTGCGAATTATGACTAATAGTGATTTTAAATCTCCACAGGCTTTAAAACAGAAACTGTTGTGGTCGAAAGCTATCTTTTCTGACAATAGTGCAATTCCACAGGAAGAAGACAAAGCAAAAATGTTGCTAGGTTTACCGGTAAGTTCTTGCAATTCAATGAGAAAGTTTCATCTAAAAACTACTTTTTACAATTATAAAGATAAATCTTATTCTTTTTTTACAACCAGGGTGATACTAAAAGTTTGATGAAGTCATTATTTGGACCACATAAAAAATAGAAAATCCCAGAGGAGTGAAATGGTGAATCGTGATTAGTTTAAAATATATATAATAGTGTTTTTTTCAAATCTGATTTCTAAACTTTTATTTTATCTTGCCAATCATAAATATATACATACATACATTATTATATTATGAATGCAACAGTAAATAAAATTACACGTCACGCATTTACTATTTAACAAGAATACGAAACCTGCTACTGAAAGTTACTGGTTATTTAAGGCCATGTCATCTTGGCTTCATAACCTCGGTATTTCTTTTTTGATCTCAACCCAGTAACAATACTAGACCGCTTGAAAAATGCAGATTCTCCATTGAACATGGTATCAGTATCTATAAAAACGTAATTTCAGCTGTAGAATCTCAAACTTGTCTCATAAAATAATAATATTCGTCGATTACAAAGCAAAATGTTAGCTTAACATACCTGGATGAAATCGAACTGGCTCTTTCTGAATGTGAAGATTCGGCGGAAGGTCCTTATTTCTTATCAGTTCTTCATAGGGTGTACTAACATTTATAGGAGTACAGTAAAACTCTACTACGTCACCTTTAAAGCATACAAGAAAACCGTTTTTAGTTAATAAAATTATCTGATTTGTTATACAGTTAGTAAACAAAAAAGTGATAATGAATAACTAAGTAATTCAACCTACCAACAGTATTCATCATGTACAACATTGAATTTGGTACAGCATGCTGGAATTCTTCAAAGGCTTGACTAAGCAAATCGTATTTTTGCCTGGAATCACTAAATCGAGTCGACATGAGCTGCCCATCATTCTCCGCACATTTCAAACACGTTCTGCTCAGATTCATAATTTTCTCTGCTGCGTTTGATGGAGGTGAATATGGCCTCTGGAACCGGAGAAAGCTAAAGAATCATTGAAACAAATTAATGTCAATTCAAATGACATGAACATGGAGTTTCTAAGTTCATATTAAACACAAAGCTTTCATAACTCATACCCTCGTGCATTAAGTGCCTGAACATCGAATTGAAATTTCCTCGCTTCCGTCATGTCTCCCAACGCCATGGACGCAGACGCCGGCTCACCGTACTTTAATTTTTTCGGGTCGACGACTTCCCGGCGTTGTACACTAGAGCCCATGTTGCTGTACGTCAAGTGCTTATGGAATCGACTCTCCATGAACGACCTGCCCTTGTACCTGACATTAAGTTTGCAAAGGCCCCAATACGTAATCGAAATCGGTTTGGCAGACATAATGCAACCCTAGACACTAGACAATGTGCCTATCGCGGCGTTCAGAAGAAAGTTGACGTTTTTCGATTTTACGGTTGATATTTTAAACTTAAATTAGCAATCACTTCTGTAAACAAAACTCGCACAAATACACAGTCACAGTGTAGTGCAAACTCTACCTAGCCTACACCTGATCAAGTCCGTTCGAAGTGAAACAAAACCGCAAGAGATGATGTGAATTATGAAAATGTTGAACCAACCGGGTCATACTCAATGACTTGCTGTAGGTGTGTTACTTCTCAAATTTCTGTTTCGCTTTCACTTTTTGCCTTTGCTCATCGCTTTAGTTGTGCAGTAAAAAAAATGCGTAGTTTTAGTTTTCTTTAAAATCCCGTTTCTACTTTTGGATCGAATATCGCAGGGTGGCGTTGAATGTGCGCAATATTTCGTAGTGCCTAGAGTCGCTTGTGGCGTGTGGCTTGCCTTAAGCTGCAGGCTGCAGCTGTTGTGTTTTCTTTTATGTATCTTGGTTGCCTTTATGCGTTTTGCTTTCTGTGGCTTTTTAAAGTTAAAGCATTTTATACGCCGCCGAGAGAGTTTAGTTTTATGTAGGTGATGTGATTTTTATATAAAAATCATTACCACCTTTCTATATTTTATATCGTATAAGTATCAACGAACAATGTGTATGTGGAGCGAGTATAAAGTAAGTGGGGGATGATCACGAACAATGCGATGATCATGATCTTCCTGCTATCATGAAGGAGAATAAGAAAAATAAAATAATGGTATAAAAGTAACCTAATCATGTAAAGTAGCAAAGAGAAACAAGTAACATTTTAGAAAAATGTAGCGTGTGGCAACAACGGCATTAACTGGCGTGTCAGCGAGCTAGCATCGTTTTAATGCGCATAGAAATGAAATTGAAATTTGAAACGATAGGATACACAAAGTATAAGGCCTTCGAGTCATTTTCTAGTTTCTATATCATCACCATTGTAATGTAATCTATGATATGATGTTATTGTATTATTTGTGCGTTGTGAAAATAGGTGGTGTAGGTGCATTTTGTAAAAATTCATCTCGACACGCATAAATGAACTATGAAGAATTTCATCACGTTTCTTCAGTGGCATAAAAGTGAACATCAGAGTTTTAAATTGTGCTCTTCGAAGAAGATGATTCGCATATGTAATAATAATTATGATGTGATTAGCAGGAATGAATGAACATTTTGTAGCATGTGCCATGTGCCTGCAATAAATGAAAAAGGTGGGGACAGAAGCTGATGAAAGGGAATCTTCATTATATCTGCATTCAAAGTAACTAACCTATCTAATTCTTTTACACGCTGTTTTTCAATATTTTTAAATTTACATTTTAACGATTTTATGGAATAGAAAACGATTTTTGAAATATTGTTTTTCTAATGAAACAGTCACTGGTTAATTTTGTTTTTGAGGCAATGATTGACTAATTCAATTTGACATATCTGACATTGAAATATTAAGAAATGTTGGTGAATTAATAATCATTGAATTTGCAATAAACGCGACATGTAGGACTGAGTGAAATGTAAAAGCGTTAAACAGCATAAACGGGAAATGAATCACAGCTTGTGATTCACAGGATATTAATTTTATTATTCATCATTCATCATGTCACTCGTATAATGATGAGAAAGCAATGAATGCAACGGTTGTGTGGCAATGGTACAACTATCTTGTAAAGTAAAATTGCACACAACACAAAACACAATGTCAGGGTGGTGAATTTTCGATGAGAGTGATTTGTAATAGATTTTCAGAGTCAATTTTAAACAAATTTGTCATGAATAAATCATATCAATATTAATAATATTCGTGTTTTAAAATCATTGATTTTATTTTTTAAATGTCATACGACAAATAACAAAAGCTGGAGTAAGGAAAAACGATGCCGGCACTTTTCACCTTGTCCTCTATTCATTCACAAACTACATAAAGTAGGAAAATCTTTCACTTTTACCTTCACGCTTTGCTTGGCGATAGCGATAAAATCTTACGTATCATCATAATCACTTCGTAGTTTTGTTACTCGACCGTTTCGTTGTGCAAGTTGGAACAGGAAAGTTCCATACAAATCGAGACTTTTTTAAGCTTCTCTCCTACTTCGCAGTTTATGCATTTTTCATGACGTTTTGCAGGTTTTTGCAATGTCAAATCCACACCATCTGACAGTGCAAGCAAGCAGTGTGGTGGTGTGTGGCAGATAAAATTGGAGGACGGACCAGGCCGGAGAGAGACACAAAGGAATGGAAAGTTTTTGAAGGAATTCACATATATACTCTATCCTAAATAGTACAACACGACGCGACGCCGACTGCTGAAAAAAGCAATGCATTGATGTGCTGGAAAAGGTGTGGATCACTTACGAAGACGGTATATATTCCAAGTCATATCGTTCTACTTAATATAATTATCATGAAATTCATATTAACGATAATATCATGCTTGTAAACGCTTTAATCTAACTATTAAACAAGTTTGACTTTGCTTGTATGCATGAGCACGAATTTTGTGCAAAATAACATGCAATATACCTATAGATTAGATGAAGCGATAAAGTTCTATTTTATACACGCTCTGGTATACACCTCTTAGCAAATCCACAAGCGATCGAAAGAAAATATACCTACTTCATCATATTTCGCACAAATTTATTTTTATCTTTGGACATACCATTTTAGCTTTAACGTTGTTTGAGCAATTAATTATTTGCATAAGGTATTAATAGTAATCAACCTCCTACTGATAAGATAAAATCTTACATTTATCCATCGCCATAGGACATTTAATACAAATGTGTAGAATTTAATACAGTTTGTAACTAAACTCGCTTTTAATGTCTTTTTACCGCTTTGCCATTTTTCATGACGGCAATATATGATTAGGCATTATAAATTATATGGAATTCTGATATGATAAAGATGGACAAAATTTGAGGAAAAAACCTGCGATCCGATCCATAAATAGGTATAATATTATAAATAGTACATATAAAAATTATCAATAGTATCAATGTCGTGTAGTGTAAGGTTGTGTAAGTAAACCGCGGTTTGCAATTGCAACAACAGGAATGTCTTTGGTTATCATTCAAGCATTGATTTGTATCATTATCAGTATGTATGTTGAGGGTGCTGTAATTGTAATATAACTTTTAGACGATTAGTGACATTAAATAATATTAAATATTGTACCCTGTCTTAGTTCCGTGCGGTACACCCACACTCTTCAGAGGCCAAAAAAGCATCGTCATCGTCCGTGATGGATATTCCGTAGCAATGCATAAATAATTTATACGTATAATAATGTTGAATGTTGATATTATTAGTACAATACCAATATGGTAAATCCGCATTCATCAAAGAAGTCATTTTGTCCTTGTGCCTGTTCCAGATTCAGGAATTAAAAAACTGTGATACTTCTCATACTCATGAAAAAGAAATCAGCCTACATGCACAACGCAAAACCATGTTGTAGAAGTAGAGGTGTTTATGTTCATATACAATTTGCAAAATTGGATACTCAGATACAATTTATTACTACGATTTCTTCACTCGTCCCTTTTTGCATCGCTAAAGCACATGTGTTGCTCAACAATATGGAAATTGTAATAGGATGTGGAAATGAAGTGGGTGCTTATCATGTTTTTATTATCGTTCCACACAGTTTTGATGACACCGGGCGACTATGCTTGTTAAATCCATCCAGCTAGCCTCGGTATCAGTCAATCACTGCAGTACAATGACATTGACTTATTAACATGTGCATAAACAAAGCTCGTTTCAGGAGGCGATGGAATGGAGTGAACAAAGTCCTCGTTTGCTTCTGCTTTATTAATTTGGCTTTTCATTTTACATTTTATTTCCATTTTCTCTTTCACAAAATTAGAACCCTTTAAGTAAAAGCAACTTTCACATATGTAGGTGTACATGTAATAAAAAGACATCGTTGTTGAGATGTTGAGAATACTAACCAAATACATAATATGAACTCAAGGACAGTCCTAAAAGTATAGAATTACGTGAGTTGATATTTTTGTTACGCTATGTAGATGAAATACTCGACAAGTGGTAAACTTGACAACCTATTAAAATTATTCTGCACATGTGTCTGTCCCTAAATCAAACAAGGAAGCATTAAATACAGACACGAGCAATTGTAATTTATAATAACGAGCATTTGTTGGTGTTGTAATTCATTTCCAATAACGAGCATTTGTTGGTGTTTTAAGCGTGTCTTTTATTATCATAACCGTTACATGAAAATTACGGAAAACGGAAGCCATGAATGAAAAGAGAAAATCATGCCAACAATTATATAAGTTCTGTTTTTGGACCATCAAAATAGGAAAGCATGCTAAAGGTCTCCTAAACCTTTAAACAGCATGACCAATTATTTTAGTTGTGAGTAAATTAGATTGTAAAGTTAGGATTTAATGACAGCGGAAAAACACAAAAACATGCTCGAAAATGTACATCGAATTTGTTCACTTGTTCAAACCTCTGAAAGACGTTTACAAAATCTCGACACACATGAGGAAAAACATTCATGTATGTCATTCGTAGTCCGTATACAACACGACAAATAATGCATCAATAAAGCATTGCCATTTACCAATGGTAAATTACCATCAACATCCATCGTATTATCGCCGGTATGCACACAAGTTTGTATGAATGTTAATATAATCAAGATTGTATGTGCTACATGAAAATATTTGAAACGCAAAACGCTGTTTTACGTAGGATGGCCAAAGGTACGATGGTGGTTGTTTTCCACTTTTTGGTCGATATCGCACCAATGCATAAGGGTGAACAAGATGATATTCCAGAAAAACGGAAGGCAACCGATTTGTGCCGAGTTTTACATGCTCCTTGGTAAAAGTAGCATCCTCGTCATCCTTCTCATCTCATTTCTCCCTTACGTTTCTATTTTTTATCAAGCAGCATCATCATGCAAGTATTGTCAACAGCTACACCAATATCAACCTTTTTATCAGCTCATCCATCCATCCCTACCAAGACCACAACCTCTCTGCTAACGTAAGTTAAGCTACTTCCTGTGTCTAGATAGAAAAATGTAATGACCACTTAACTTTCCCCTCCATTATCCTCATTTACTTTTAAATAATTTTCACATTCTGAATTACATAAAACAATTGACAAGCGTATTTCAAACGACATGCTCATCCGGCATTTCAAGGGATTTAAATCAAGTGCATGTTTAAAATGCAATTTAAAGGTTCTTAGGTATTGTAATTCGTAATGTGGTCCTGTGAGCACTGCCACTTGGACGAAGCATGCTTTGCATCGCAAAATAAATGCTCTTTCTTTGTCATTGTTCATTCTCATGTGTGACTGTTCTGTGTCATGTTCATTCAGTCGGAGTCGGACTCCTGTCATAAATATGCATAATGTGTGGACGGGAAATTTGCATTTCGCCCAAGTGTCTAAAAAAAGTTGTCAATTGCAAAACGCAAAAGCATCTTGCTCTGCTCCAAAAAAGCCGTAAACTACGTAGTAGTACGCAAATCCACGGCATACTTTACATACTATGACTATGACAGGATTACATTGCGATTAAACATGTTTATTGGTTGTGAGTGGGAAAGCTGGAGAGAGGAAGGCGCCTGAATCACATGGCATGAAAAGAACAGAGTTGGGATATCCGACACGGTGGTATCTTTACTGTGGAGAAGACTCGAGAGGTGGAGATTGTCGAGGGGCCATGCAAACTTGTAGCGAAGCTGGCGGGGGTGCAGAGCCGGCTAGTTTTGTTCGATATTATAATGTCAGATCAGAAAATCCAAGAAAAAGCAGGAGATGCAACGGAATGTCTTTGATTCATCGTCATTTCCACAGTTGAGTTTTCACTCAGCAAAGTTAAGTAATAATATATCCTGCACTCAATACTGCATAGCATGCAAGCAAACAAACGGCTATTAAACATTACAAATAAACACGCCTCATCCATCCTCCTCAGAAACTCATCACATATCGCCAGCGCCAGCAGTAAATTTGCTGCATCCATCCTTTCATTTCATGTTTCCGTTGCATTCAATCTGCATCCTTCAGGCTCAGTTTGTTGCAGCGTAATTTTTATTACCTCATGTTTATGTTTTGATTTTGACATTCCGTCTTCATCTCTTCTTTGCATATATACACGCAAAAGCCCAAGTGAAAACATTCGAGTTATAGTAGAGAGTCAATGAGCATAACAAAGTTGCACTTGCGGTAGCAGAACTGTTATTTTTGGGCGAGTAAAGTGACTAGTTTTGTTGGGAAGATTCCACCACATTACAATGCAATGTTTCCTTTTTCACATTGGGGTTTACCGTTTTTTCAAACTTTGTTCAATTCCTCAGAGCAGAGTAAGAAAATGCATAAAAGTCTTCAGCCTCTTCTCTGGTCTAATATTACATACAACTTTGGTTTACTCTACATGAAGCAAACATTGTAGCTTGTGGAATTTTTACTTTTATTCTTCTGAGTTAGGTAACAGCTATTGTATTATGATGCAACAAAGCATGATAGGTTTACTTACCACGAAGACTTGGGGCACGCAAGCAATAAAATAATCTACATTGCGATTTAGAAATGCAGAGGTTTTTTCTTCGCTCAAATGTTACCAATACACAGATAGATGTACTTATTCGAATTGAGAGTCTGCGATGATGAAGCTAGCGTTTTAGAGAGACTTTATTTATTTATAATGGTATGATCATGATCGGATATGATATGATATGATTATGATGCTCGTGAAAAGGGGGTTGAAAATGGATTTCAACAGCCTGAGTGGTAGCACACTAGTTTCATACTACTTTGAAATCCACATTATAAAAGAGGGCAAATGGGAATAATGTGTTTTCTAAATAAACTTTGTTTTTTTTCTTCGAATGTCGAGTGAGTATGTATTGACTTGGGTGCCCCATACATTGTTGAAACTAGAGACACCGAATAGAGCACAATTCTTCTATTAACATCGCATCGTCATATCATCGCCGCTTTAGGCTCCTGCTAGTTGCTCACATTGGCACGGCATTCACGGCATCGTATCAGCAGCAGCGGCATACACCTCGCGTATCGTTACTCTTCGGATGTTCCGTCAATTTTTCCCTTATAAACTAACAAGTCTAAAGTTATAATGGCCTAACAAAATAGGTTTTGAATAGGGAGGTATGCAAGCGGTGAGAATGAGAGAGAGTGTAGGGCTTCTGAACTTGATGCTGGTGTGGTGCAATGAGAGATCCAAAGAAAAGTACTCAAATTTATGTTGCTGGTTGGCTTGCGTTGTTGGATGCGAATATGCTGGCGTGTGGTCTCGCTTCAACTTCAACTGTTGACTGGTTTTTTTCAGAGAATCTGAGGAAAAAGAGGGATACCCTCGAATGTTACTGCCTTTGTAGCTCTTGTAATAAGCTGTGTGGCGTACATTGAAAAAGTTTTCCATCGCATCGTCTGCTCTGACTTTGAATGTTTTTGAATCTACAGAGCTATGCGTTGCGTTGCAATCGGATGATGACGATTCAACGACTTTGAGCATTTGGGCAAGGATAGAGGCGAAAACGCGAAGCCAAGTGAGCAGACTGACTAACTGAGCTGACTGTTATTATGTGTGAGCGCACAAGGCTTTTTCGATGTCTATAGAATTGGAAGCATGTGATGTATATATGAATATCGAGCGAAAAGCTGGTGCTGCACCAAGAAAAAGAGGAGACGTTATGAAACTTATGAAACGGGGAGACTCTTGCTTGTGTGCACTGTGCAGCGATGAGAATCTCATGAGATGCATGAGGAGAATGAACGGGAAAAAACTTGTATGTTGGTAATCGAGCAACGAACGGGTCAACTCAACAATGCTTTTGAGGAGGACTGGATCTCAGGCTTGGTTCGCGTTTCGCCTCTGCGTTCAGTTCGTTACTACTACTGCGACTTTGGTTGGATTTGGTGCGAGAGAGTAACAACATTGAATATTATTATTTTTATTATTGAATCGTGAATCCACTAAACTCAACTTTCAACTAAACTACTACGCGGACATAATGCATGTTGATGTGGCAGTGCACTGCAGTGGCATTATTCGACGAAGGCACGGCGAACGTACGCTTTTGTATCTGGTAGGTAGTAACGCTGAATAAGGAGAATATTGGATTGGAATGTACGTGTGTGCGACGGTGGTGGTGTTTGTCTGTGCTCTGTGTTGAGTGTTGTCTGCTGGCCGTCAGTTTAGTGGTGAGTGTATATAGAGATAGAAGAGGCAAGAGCCAGTCTTCAGCAGCCATCTTCGTCGCCATTGAAAGGTGAAAATCCTTGTGCTCACTTTGATTTCTTGATTGTCCTCATGTTATGGGGGTCAAACAGGGCCATGCTAAGTGACACAGGTGAGGGTCAGCGACCATGACTAACCCCAACAACGGCGCTAGTTTGGAGGATTGTCATAGGTGAGTTCAGTTCAAAATTTGTATTACATCTTGTTCAATCTTGTCGAAGTCGATTTTATATTAAAAACGTTCAAAATCTAAGAGATTCTGTTTGGTTTCGGTCATAGCAACTTCTTCGCACTAACTGACTTGTGCGGGATCAAATGGCGTCGCCTGGTCACAGATGGGTACTTGGGGTCGTCCGGTCACCAACCCCAACATCACCACCACCATCAACCACACGGACCGTTGGACGACCCCGTCTTGTCCTCTTACGCCCGTTGCTTGGCATCCGACATTCTGTGCGTTTGGAGACGCTCCCCAAATGCCAAACAAAATCAGTCAACTCTTCCCGACCTGTTTCAGCCGGGGACAGGCAACCCCTCACAAGCATCTCCGCATTTTATGCAGCATGGGCCTTCGGGAGGAGCATCACAGCAGAATCAGTCGCAGCTAGGAATGCATTCACATCACAACATGCAAATGATGTCATCACATTTACTGGGTCCCGGTTCGGGACCGCCTCACTCCCACTCGTCTTCACAAAGTGGAGGGGTTGGTCCTCCGCCATACCCCTCAAGTGGTCAACCACATTCCCAATCTGGACAGAGTTTCTCAACATCACTTTCACCGATCACGCCACATTCACTTTTTAACTCCACCACGAACCCTGCAAATAGCGGTCCTAGTTTAAGTGGTCCCAAAGAGCTCTGGATATTCTGGTACGGCGAAGAGCCGGAATTGTCTTCTTTAGTGCATTCTCAATTGTTAAAATCGGATTCGGAGCATGGCTCGTGGGAAAATGGTTTGTCCTATGAATGTAGGACGTTATTATTTAAGGCACTCCATAATTTAATTGAAAGGTGTCTCTTGGCAAGAGATTTTGTAAGGATAGGAAAATGGTTTATCCAGCCTAGTGAAGAAAATTCAAAGACGTCAAGTGGAAGTGCTGCTGGTTTGAGTAACAGTGCGCCTGGAAATAATAGTAATAACAATAATAGTAGTAATAATAATAATAGTAATTGTAGAAATAATTTCCCTATGCAACTCTCATTCTCGTTTGCATTTTTTGTTCATGGTGAAAGTACCGTGTGTATGAGTGTTGATGTGCGTCAGCATCCTTCCGTGAGACGTGTGAGTAAACAGCATTTATTAGTTTGTCAGTCACCAAACCAGACGGTGCCAGCAATCCTGGCGCCTTACGGTCTTGCAGGAACGTTGACCGGTGTAGGTTATCGTATGAGCGATCCCGGCACGCATAAAATTCTCGAAGAATGGAAACAATTTTATCCGGTGGAAGCATCATTGAAATCGCCAATGTACGACGTATCAACATCCTCTTCAACTCATGGACCACATTCCTCCCCGCAGTCTGCCACGAACGGCGGTGGTAGCACACAACAATCCTCACCAGGAACCACCCAAGGTGCTTCGGCTTCAGCGTCCGCTGGAATCCCGCCAGTTTTAGAAGTGATTGTTGGAGGGGTTCGCATGAGATATCCCTCGTGTTATGTTCTTTGCACCGAGATAGATGAAATGCCACGATCTCTAGACTCAAATAGCTCCAACGTATCTTCTTCTAGTGTACCCGTAGCTCTGAAAACTAAATCCACGCCAAACAAGACAGTTAAGGACTCTGAAACTGCCGCTTGTCCAGCAGTCAAATCACCAGGAAGGCCTCAAGGCTCTCTCACAATATCACAGAAGGTTCACTTTCACGGTTATCACAGCTATATCTGAAATATAAAAGAAAGCATAATTGTTTCAGTTTCAATTTTGTGGTATATTTAATGTGTCACACAGGTTGATAAAGTCGAAGGTCTCTTGCCGGAACGAGTGTGGCAAGAAACGATATTACCATCTGCGACTCAGCCACTCAATAACAAAAGCCAACAGAATGAGTCCTTGTCAAATACGTCTTCCTCTGAGCAGAATCCTTCAGCCAACAGTAATTCCTGTGAATGTAACTGGGATTTTGTGGATCCATCGAAAAAGCTGGCATGTTTCTGCTCAAAGTAAGTTTTAAAAAATCCTGACAGTACTCATATTTTCATTGTTGCAAAATTGACAAGAATGTCTCTATACTTTTTATTTCTCTTTACTACAGATGTAAACGACCGTCAGGATCAAAGGGACTTTCCGGTAGCCAGAGTACAAAGAGCGGTACAAAGGTGAAGAAGTGCACGTTCCATAAACGGTCTCTACAGCAGCTGACACAGATCGAAGGCTGGGCGTCCCACTGGGCAATAACGGAAGAGCCACCGACGACATTAAATTCAAATCTACCTTTGGTTAATGGTCCAATAAAAACAGAAAACACTGGACATTCTAATCAGCAATCGGCTAACAGGTTGCTATATATTCCAAAAATATCAAGTCGAATGTGGAAATACAATAGAATCATGCTCCCAAAGCTAATCTATCGTCTTGTATCTAACTGTAACTTTTGTAACCTGATGATCTCCTCTAACGTAGAGCTAAATATCCAATAGTGGTTCTCAATGTGTCATTTAAATACAAGTCCTTTTTTAAAATGAATAATAATATTGGGAAGTTACACACACCTACTTACCTATTATTATGAGTTGTATTTACTTTTCTTTTACACCTATTTTTGTTATTTGCTCCTTTGAGTTTTAACTTTGTAATTTATAGTCTAGTTTTAATTTAACACTAGATTACTAAAAATGAAAGATTACAAAATCGGTTGTGGTAGGCATTAGCTATTTATTCATTTGGACTTGCTCAAATTATGGATTTTGTTGGCATTGCCGGCTACCATACTTATTCACTGGCAATTTCTTTTCTTTGTAAGAAAGATAGTACCGTATTTTGCTCAGTATTCCTAACTACTTTTTTTGCTACTTTTTATTATCGGTTTAAAGTTTCCTTTTCTTGGTTTTTAGGATTATCTATATACATTAATACTAGTCCCAGTAAAATGGAAATGTTAATACCAGACTCCTTAACGCCTATCATCATTATTATTTGGAGTGTCAAGATCAGAAAGTTTAAAATATTTCAGTTTCAAAAATCGATGTTAAAAACAGACGAGCCAAGTCATAGTTTTCAGATGTTTTGTTTTAATTTCTTTAATTTTGCCAGACAGAATACGGTATTATGTTTATTACGCAATAGCATTTAAAATCAACTTGGCTCATCTTATTTTGCAAATGACATATTTTTCATGCGTTAAGGTGATGGTTGCGGGCTGCTAGGGACTTTCAAAACTTAAAGGATTGGTTGGTTTATGGTCCTGTGCTTTATCACTATGCGTGCACTGTCACTGTTTTCAACTTGTAGCAAAATATCTATTATATAGTAAATCTACATCTTTTGTTGTAAGTTGTAACTGCAACTGAAACTGCGTAGAGAAAGTACTGATCTAAAAGCTAATGTAAAACCTTTCCCTGTACCCTAGCCTAAGAACAAAGTCCCTGACAAGCAAACTTAAAATGTGATGAATGCAGTATTTACCTTGTCTCACAGTCCCATGGCTTGTTGGGGGCAATTTTCTTTCTCTTCTTCTCCGATATATGTAATGCGTCCTTCTTGTTGCAGAGTTAATGCACCTCCAGGAACACCAGGAGGCCCACCGTCGTACAAAGCTTCCACAGCTACCGGAATTGGCAGCGACGGTCCGGGCGCATCCCCAGCTTCCATTGCCCCTTCCCCTTTAGCGACTCCGCGTTCTCAGCCATCATCAGTATCTCAGCCTGAGCCTCCAATGCCGACGTTGAGTCCTCAACCAAGCAGTAGTGAAAAACCTTCGGTTCACACCCCTGATAACACTGGCCCCAAGTCTGTTTCGTCCTTATCGAATCAGGTAAAATGTACCACCTGTTTTAATTTCTACTCCAAATAATTCCACTAAACTGTTGCTGAATAGCTTCACCAAAAAAATGATCAGTTAGACCACGATAGGTTTCTAGATAAATTTAAACACAATTGAAAGAAAACCACAGAACAATGAGCTACTAGTAACTGCTTATCAGTCCCAGTTTATGATAATCGAAATAATCCAAGAAAGGATTTACCAAAGCATTTACCAAGAACTTATGAATTACTATTCACAATAAAATCAATATGGCGACTGACGCGACACGAGAATCGACCAGAGGTCCTGATACTCTTCTCTAGCCAAATAAATTCTAATATGGCAGATTAGTGCAATGAATTTAAGCTTACTATCCGTATCAGTTATGATTTGGCCAAAGTTGGCTTCACCTATTTCAGTCTTGAATAATATACATAGGATGTATTGGTATGTGGTGTCACTAAAAGGCGCAGGAACGGAATGATCCGAACTGAACTGTTCGCAACTTACAGTTATTACAGCTGATTCATTAAGTAAATTTAAACCCGATTTGTCGAGCATATTCTGCCAAAGACCACAATGATACTGTGTAGCGTGCTGTTTGATGCTACTTGCACTTTCTTACAATGCATAACGTGTAATTAAGAAATCGCCTGAATAAAGGAAGAAGACGAACACGGAGTTTGATCCGTTCAGAATAGTTCAGATTCAGATGAAAAGGCGGACTAAAATAACACCAAAAGGGGAAGAGCAATTTTATAGAAGCATAAGTCTGAAATACATGAGAGTCCATTTTCCACCAAATTCCGCCAATACAGTCTACATAACATATCCGGAACGAATATGTTATAAAATGAAGCTGTAATTTGAATGAAATGGTTGTCGCCACCGCTATTAAACTGCTCTATTAAAACAAACATTCGAAAAATGAACCGTTGTTCTTATGTCACAGAGACAGAGCAACGAGTCTACTACCTATAGAACTATGTTAGGACCTTCCCACTATTCTCAAAAGTGAGTGGCTTCAGTCAGTTGGCATTTTTGCAATTGCAAAGTATAGGGAATGGGAAAGGTAACAATTTGATTGTATGCGGTGCGGATGCACTCAATTCCTTCACAGTTTATCAGGGAAAGAAATAAACTAACTTTATTAATGCTGAATGAAGCGGAGGAGAGAATACAAGAAAGAAGACGACTACAATATTACTAACGAGGACGCGTAAGAGGACGCGGACGTGGTGTTTTAGTAAGAAGTCAACCGATCAGGGATCATATTACTGCCATAAAAATGCTTTTCAGTAATGCTCCTTTTGGTTGGTTGAAGTTATGAGAGAGGGACAGTAAAAAAGACATAAAAACCTTATCGAGGCAGTTATTCGGGAAGATTCTACATGTACCTCACAACTAACGCTATTTTTTATTTTACACCACCCGTTAATAAGCTTCTGCTTTAAACTCGAATTGAACCCTCCAACAAAATATAAAGACACAGAGACTGTTAATTTATCTATTTTAAACTATCGCCAAAACAATAAAGAAAAATCGCAAGGGAATCAAAGTTTTACCTGTTCTTGTAAGCAGAATGTTTCCGATGATGAAGTAAAAGTAAAATGTTGCCATTCCGTTGAAGAATGAAATGATAAGAAAACTAGTGGCTACCTCATTGAGATGGGTAAGACTGAATGCTTTCTAATGGACATTCAGTCAGACTCAACTCAGAAAGGACGCGCACTAAAAGCCTGGAGAGTGGAAGCTTCGAAGAGCTTGGAAGAAAAAGCCGAGCTGGAGTCAGTCGTCCGTGTCCGTCTGTACACTTTTGCAACAACAATTCAAGTGACGACGATGATGGCGACCAACAGTTCGAGTATAACGTTTTTCTTTTCTCTGGTCTTTTCTTTTTTGGTCGCGTCTTCGTCTTCTCTTCGTCACTGCTTATGGCCAAAGATGTTCCTTTCGAGAGTGTGCTCTCTTGTTGCTTGTGTAGCCTAGCCGTAGCGTGAAAAGCGTCTTGCTTGATGGACCATCATAACATAACAACAACATAACGGTGCGTTGCGTATGTTGGGCACTTGGAGAGGAAACTGGACGCAAGTCAGGGAAGTGGAGAGAGAAGATGGAAATGAAGGATTGCTTCATTGAACTGAAAGTGAAACCACAAGAAGAGGAACCGGCAATTAAATGCCAATAAGATCGACTCGTGCAGCACGAGTCGTGCTCAATGCATTCAAGTTGAAGAACAGACCTGAGCTTGAGCTTGAGTGAGTGAGCACGAGCAGAGATTATGAGAAAGCAATGCAATCATTGCATTGCAATTTGCTATGTACAAATAGTACAGTTGAACGAAGGCATGTGCACTAAGGAAGCAAAGTGCAAAAAATACACGAGATATGAGATAAAAGTGCACAACAGCACAACAACACAAAATATAATGGTAACTCATTCACTGTCAGTCTGAGAAGTGCGATATTGCGTTCAATGCGTTCATGCTGGCGCTTCATAATCTTCTTGCAATTGGTTGTAAACCTCACTCATTACAAAAGCCTTATACTTTTGGTGGTGAATCACCACTACTGGTGATGATGATGGTGTGAAGTCGAAGTGCACTTTTCAGTTGCAGAGGAAGCAGGTTTGTTTCTCAGCGGCCTGAAGACTCTTCAGTGAAGAGTCGAGTCTTTATACTTTTTTTATCCACAACACATACAATACAAAAGATTTAATGTTAATGTTGTCCATGTTGTGCGTTCGGTAAATACTCGATACTTTCACGAGGTGACTTGTTGAATTGCAGAGCTGCTACTCCAAAAGTTTTAGAATATACTCTATGTATAAATTAATGGTCCGGTTCGAGTATCGGTGGTCAAACTTTTTTACTCTAAAAGGGGGTCTTGGGTTTTGTCGAACCCGACTAATCAGTAGTCAAAGTCAAACATGGAAACTAAAACCACAGATGCAAAACTTAACCAAAAATAAAGTGAGTTGGTGGTTGAGTTGAGCGAAACGGTTAGCATGTGTAAAACTCATTACACAATGATTTTCATGATGACCTGCAAAGAGGAGGGTTTGGGTTTGACCACCGATACTCGAACTGCGCCCAAATTAATTGTGGACTTGGGCACCAGTAACAACATTAACCGTCGACTACGTAGTAACTGTAAAACCCTAGTGCTTTAACTAAGTTAAGTTGATACACATTTTACACCTCACGAACACGATTTAATGCGTCTTTACGCCAGAACTCCAGAACTAAATAAGAAAAGCACGTAGCCACGTAGTTCTGTTGTGAGATGGTTTAGCTCTGTATGAGTCATCACATCCATCTCCATCCTCAACACGACGAAGCGTTATTCTGTTATGTCGCGAAGACGCGAAATGTGGAGGAACTTTACTTTATCAGGACTTTTGCAAACTCTATCTCTATCTTGCTTAAAAAAAATTTTTTTGTTTCCTGTCCTGTACATTTAGTAGAGAATAGAGAAGAGATATGGTTTTACTTTACTGTCCCAGAGGTTCACATTCACAAATTCACAACCCTTTTATTATAGAAACACGCCATAGATACGAGATGCACGGAAAATGGCAAACATGTTAATACAGTGGCAACTGTTTGCCTATTGTCATTAAAATTATTACAAGTTCGAGGCAGTTTGTCTATAAAACTGGAAATAAATGCTGAAGTAACTTTTTTTTATGAAAAAAACACAATCTTAATTAAAAGGTTTAGTCTAGTCTGTCGACTGCACATAAAACAGAAACAGGTAGATATGCTAATCTTGATTTTGATGAGTCTAACTATTTTATGGTATTTTAAATCTTGATTAGGTTTTCTCTCCGGTGGTTACTGCATTTGATGGTGCTAAAGCTGAGCCAACAGAGACAGGAGTTGGTTCAACGACTAGCAATAATGACGCCCCGAAACTGGAGTCTGTTGTTCAGAGCAGCAGCACTGCTACAACTCAGCCGGCTCCTGCTGCACTGCTTGGAAGAGAGATTGGTCTCAGATTCCTTAAAAGGCCCGTACTACCGAGTAAAGACTACGAATCTTTGCTGGTGGAGGAAACCGTTAACCAGCCATCAGATACACTTTATGACTACACAGCGCTGGAAGCATGGTAAGAAACTGAAATTTCTAACGCAACACGTTTTTCTTCGATCTTCAGTTATTCCATTAATTGTTTTGAAACGTATGAAAAGGTTAAATCACCCAGTGAAACGAATGAAGCCTGCTGAAAATAACAGCCTGGCAACCATGTACAGTTGGGGATGGGGAGTAAAGAAAATCCCTGATGGTTTTCATGGTTACTCTGGCCACGACGACCGACCCCATTCCAGAAAACGAAAGGCTGACCCTTACGAATTTGATGATGAGAACCACCAAGCCATGATGATGAATATGGATAGTTACAAGAAAAACGGCGTAAAGGTTAATGATCTTGACAATTTTAAGTAAATGCATACCCTTAAAAATGATGTCCGTATGCATAGTTCATCCGAACTTATTGAATGAAGAACACTTCGCCCCTATCTGATATTTCTCACGAATCCGTTTCCATGAAATTACGTTACTTCAACGGAAATATTAATGTTGAACTTTGTCTATTGTAGGAAGAAGACAAAAGTCCGTTTTGCCAGACAGATTCTGGCAATAGTAAGGGAGGAGGAGGCAATCTGTTCACTAATGAGGGTCTACAACCATCTTTCAGGGACCTTGATCAAATATTTGACAATTCCGACACGTCCAGTGATGAAACGGTACTGAAATTGAATATCGTATTAATTTCTTGTCAAAACCTGCTTGCTGAAATAATTATGCAATAATACGACATAATTTATTTCTTACTGGACAGTTCCAAGTACCTACTCCTCCTGGATCCAACAAGCCTGCAAATCTGTTGGAAGACACTGGCTTAACCACTATTACATGTAACAATGGAACAAAAAGTAAAAGTGGCTTAAGTATACTACGACCAGAAGAACTTTCAAAAATGTTTCCAACGCCACCTTCGCAGCCTGAGCACAATCCGATAGCTTCTCCATGCGGTCTACAGACAGATATCCCTTCACTGGAAGGCCTTAACGATCCTTCCATGTGCATTCGGAGAGCACAGGACAGTTACCCGGTGCTTGGTAGTCCTCCAGATGATACCATGGAGGCAAGACTGGTAGAGAGCAATTTGTTTATGAAAAGTGCTGTAGGTGTGCAGCATAATCTACGAATGCATTATCAGGACTGGTCATATGTTTTCAAGCCGGCGACAATTTATAAAATGCTGGGTTCTTCCAAGTATTCTCCATTGTCGATCCTCCCAAGTCAGAAGGAACCACCTCTTCCTTTGTCGGGAAGTGTATTGATTTACAAAGCAAGTTGGCAAAACCCACCGCCTCCGACTACTGCTCCAACGCCGCCCACATCTGCGGCGCCCGCACAGGTGCAGCAGCATTCACAGCATCCTTCAACACCAAATATTCCCAATCCTGCTCATCTGAGACCTGGGCTGTCTCCTATATCACCTGTTCCAACTTCAATAAGAGGTCAGTTAACGTCAGGCTGACATAAGAATTTTTAAAATAAACGAGCAATCATAATTATCATAATTACATAAATAATTTCTGTCACAGGTACACCTTTTGACATGGGTTCGCCTCCTTCAAACAACAACATGTACCTGAAGCAAGGTCCTCATGGACCTCAAACGCATAACTCAATGCCTAATCATCCTGGAAATCAACACATGTACGGCTCGCGTGGTCCTGAGGCACACGCATTGGTTGTTAATTTGTCCCTCTCTGATTCCGTTATCGGTTTATTCAGAGATCACAATTTCGACAGTTGTACAATGTGTGTATGTAATGCTAACAATAAAATCATTGGAAATATACGTGGATCTGAAGTGGGCATCTACGTTCAAGACACTTCTCCTGACGAGGAATCCGTTAGATGCAACTGTGGCTTTAGTGCGAGCGCTAACAGAAGGCAAGTGTGCATCTTCCAACATGGACCATGTTACATGGCTTTGGAATCGTTTTGGTCTCTGAATTGGATTTGAATCTAAATTTTTACTTCTTCTATACAGATTGGCGCATCGGTCTGGACTATTTTATGAAGATGAGTATGAGATTACGACAAGCGCTTTGGCTCCCCTAGCAATTCCTAATGACGAGTGGTACGAGAGAAAGAAACAATCACTGCTTCTTTTGGACCCAAAGTATACGAACACTGTCGCCCTAAATTCAGACAGAGATCTCACTGCTGCATCAAATGTTGTTGATTCGGTACCACCGTTCCTCCTGGAAATGCTGAAAGAGCAGTGCCTGCTCCTCTTTGGCGCTAGTACTGCATCTCGGTTCACCGGAGAAGTTGTCAACAACGGGTACGTACACTGCTTTATGGCAATTAGCCAATTAATATTTTATTAACATGATGAGTGCATAGTTCATCTGAAAATGGTGACGAACAAATTGAATGCTTTCGCCCCTATCTGAACACGGAACTCATCATATGGGGAGAAAGAGATTTCGCCATGAACTCTACTAAAAGTTGCTCCTTTAAATTCACAGGTGGTCCGACTGGCAAATCAACTACCTAGAAAATCTTGATGCCAACCGAGCAGCATTGATAGCTTTGGAACATGGCCGATCGATTATGATTGAAGCCAGTGGTCGTAGCGGTTACTCACGTTTCCCTGATGACATGATGCCAATTAAAAGCAGTACTAATTTAATGCATAAGTGGCAGTTTTTGTGGGTTCGGGGTCCAAAATCCAGTCAGGTTGGTTTCAAACTCTTTCGTAACATAACCGACAAAAAGCCAGCTTCATTACTATGTATAATAATAAAATGAATGCGGAAATTTTGTAGGACATCATGCAAGTGATGAAGGCTTTACATCCATTACTGCAAGATGCAGTCCACGCTAAAACGTGGGATGCTCAATATACAGTTTCTGGTCCCTTGACTTGGAGGCAGTTTCATCGTCTTGCAGGAAGAGGTATACTTTTTGTTAGATGTTTCAAAATTGAATCTTTTTTGTATTATAAAGCAGTATTGTACAATCACGTTTGCTTTCACATTTAAAGGTACTGATGACCGGTGCGAGCCACAACCTATTCCATCAATTCTGGTTGGAAGTGAAAAGGATTGGCTTTCTCTCAGTCCTTTGGCCATTCGGTTCTGGGAAAAGCTGCTCTTGGAACCGTATGCATATCCCAGAGATGTGGCTTACATTGTAGTATGCCCTGACAGCGATGTAATTGTTAATAGAGTAAAAACGTTCTTCCGTGAGTTTTCATCAATGTATGAGGTGGGTTTTCTTTGCAAAAATGAGTTTTTCGGGTTAAATAACAGCACTGTGGGATTTTATTTAAATGCGTCTTCTTAATATTTTCACAACACAGGTTTGTCAACTTGGGAAGCATTGTGCGGTAACCAAAGTTTTACATGACGGAATAGTTAGGGTAGGAAAGTCAGCAGCCAACCGCTTGGCGGGTGAACCACTTGATGAATGGTTTAACATGCTCCCGGATATTCCTGTTGCCTCAGTTTTGAAGCTTTATGCTAGGGTAACCCCCACGAATCATAATCATAAATGTTGATTTTATTGTACCGCTTACATCACAGTAATTACAAACTTATCGTATAACAATTCTGCAGGTGTGCAAGTATTTGTTGGCTCGTCAACTATGCTCGATCTCATTGGACCAGAGTCTTTTTGAGGCGACCCACCATAACCATAGCCATAACCACAATACACATCACAGAGTTTATTCACAGGAGAGACCTACACCTTCTCCTAAAATGCCCCCACCAAGTTCGGAGCCTGGCATGATGGCTCAGGGACCACCGACACCAAAAACTGAATATGGTTTGTTTGATTTCTTTTATTTAATCATTCCTTATTTTGCTACTTTGAGTTCGAAGGGAAGAGCATATTAACATGAAACCAATGTTATTCTACATTTTAGATGCGGACGGAAGTAACAAGGACTGTCAAGCTCAGGAAAATCCTGACGACGACGATCGGGATCCACCAGCTCTTGTTGTGTATTTTATAGAACCCTGCGGTTTCAAATCTGACAGTGAAGATCTGCATAGGTATTTGTTCATGGATGTTCACGGATCTTTATATCATCTGAAATGTAGCATTTTGCTTTACAGAATTGGATTTTTTTTTTCAGAATGGTCAGCTTAGGGTTGCTCAGGTGCTTCTCATCTATGCTAACCGGCTTACCGGACACTATCAAAAATAATATAACGCTACAAGTAAGTGCAAATCTTGAATTCTCTTTTATAGTCAGAGTCAATGTTTATTGTTAGAGATGTTAATTTAAACGCCAATGTTTCCTTGATGCAGGTTATCTCACTGGAAGACATTCTAAATCTTGGAAACAGCACTCTTGAGACGAGATTGAAAAACGACCAAATGAGAGCAATGGCTCTGACTGTGTATTCACAGTGTAGACGACTGCTAGTGCACCAAAATAATGTAAAATCTTTAACCGGTTTCGGTCCAGCGGCCGCTGCAGAGCTATTCATTAAAAGCAAAGATGTAAGTGGAAAATTGAGAGAAACGGTTGTAAGACTACAACAAATTATTGTAAAGAGGATCGGAGTCTGAAGTGTAAATTATCACATTCCCCCATTAGGAAAAGAAGAAGGGTTCGTACAGGCTTTTCACTCCTCCATACATCCTTGCTCCAACCAAAGAAAAGGTTTCAGAAGGCGTAGAATGGCTGAATGGATTGCAAGGGCACACGGTTGGTGGAATGGTGAGCAGTGGAAATGCTCTAGCTGCTGGAAACTCACCCTTGCCGAGTGCTTCCTCCGTCCTGTACGTAGCGTACTGTCTCTCGGAAGATCAGCGTTGGCTGTTGGCATCCGCCACAGACGAACGTGGAGAGCTGCTGGAGACAACAACCATTAGCATCTATGTTCCCAATCGATCCAAAAGAAGAAAAGCTTCGGCAAGGAAGCATGGACTGCAAAAGTTAATGGATTTTATTCTAGGGGTAATGTCCACCGGTGTTCAACCGTGGAGACTTGTGGTTGGTAGGTTTGGTAGAATCGGCCACGGCGAACTGGAAAGTTGGAGCACGCTTCTTAGCAGAAAAAGTTTGCTGAGAGCGTCCAATCAATTGAAAGTTGCCTGTCACCAATGTTCACTGCAGTACCCAGCAGACACTCCATGCGTCCTTTCCGCTTGTCTTGTTTCCTTGGAGCCTGACAGTTGTTTACGACTAATGCCTGACCTGTTCACGCCAGACGAGAGGTTTTCCGCTTCTGGAACGACGTCGTCCCTTTCAACACCCCAGGACGTCTCGTGTACTCATATTCTGGTTTTCCCAACCTCGGCAACAACGCAGGTATACCACAATCAGAAAACTAGTCTACTCATCGGTTGGCTAAGCTTTAAATATGGAATTGGTTTTAAAAAATTTATTGTTTTTATTGCTAGTCGTCGCAAACTGCCTTTCAAGAACAACATATCAACGGTCCAGATCTTGGCGATGAAGATTTGCTTTTCATCAATGTAAACGAAGACATGTCCGATGGTATTGATGGAATGCAGGTATGTATAAGATTACGAGCTGAAGTAAGACGTACAAGCATAACCAAATAACCATAAGAACTCAAAATGGCTTATTAATATTTTTAGGATTTACAACTGGGAGATATATTCAGCTGGGCTGACACCGGTCCAGGAGCACCAAGTCCAGTAGGAAGCCCTAGAAGGGACTCAGCATCTCAACCTGGAAGCCCGGGTGGCATCGGTGCATCTGGAAGGCAATCTCCTTTCCAATCTGGCGGCCAAGGACGAGTGAGTGTTACATAATTTTACATGACAGGGCTAATATTAGATTAATAATAAAATAAAATAATCGTGACATTTTTTAATTCACCATTTAGAATGGAGGAAGAGGCGATTCCGGAGAGGAACTTGGGACGTTGTTGCAACAACCTCTTGCAATAGGATACTTCGTGTCAACAGCTCCTTCAGGAAAACTACCGAATTGGTTTTGGTCCTCGTGTCCTCAGCGATCCGTCGAAAGAGGACCGGCGATTTTCCTCAAATCAGCTTTGCATTTACACTCGCATAATATTTTGCATAATATAGATGACCCCCTACAGCAGCAGTCGAATGCAAAGCAACATCCCCTCGACTCCCAATTTACAACAGACGTGCTAAGGTTCGTGTTTACTTTCTGCTTACCATTTCCAATAGAGAATTGCTATTTGAAATCATGATTGTTGACGTTGGCTGTCCTTGTTTTTAGGTTTGTTCTTGAAGGGTACAATGCTTTGTCCTGGTTGTGTTTGGACCCTGTTACTCACGACAGAAAGTCTTGCCTACCAGTTCACATTCAGAAACTTCTCCAACTCTACTATACTATTACCACCCTCGTCTGAAGTGGACGCAGAGGACAAAAACTTGGACCTAATCGTAGGGGGCATGTGACACTTCTTTGTAATCGTAAATGACTCAGATTTGCAAATTGTGTCATAATGTGGAAATATTCAGCGTTCAAGCGTTGATGAGTACAAATGTGTAAGTTTTATTTTCTCTCGGACGTATTTTCTCTTAATTGTTACAAAGTAAATGTAATTGTAAATATCAACGTCGCGGAAACTATTCAGAGGTGGAAGTCGAAAGACAGGATTGGCTGCTTTACTAGATGGAAACAAACGGTTTTGATGAGTGTAGCTTTGTGGTCGTGATTTTTTTTTTCTTTTGAAATTTGAAGTACTCGAAATGTGCACGTTCAAAGTGTGCATGAAACAAATTCTATACATAACCTAAGATATATCTAGAGTAGGTAAAGGTATGAGAAACTCCATAATTATATAGGTTCTACATAATATTAAATAAATATGCATTATACTCTATATACCTATTACTATGAACTATGTGCATAAAACAAAACAAAGCATACAAGATACTATTGTTGTTACAATTTTCATGTAGAGATAGTTACATACACAATATGTACATGATAAGTATAAAAATAGAGATAGATTCATATATTAATATTTACTGTGTATAAATTTGAAGAAAAATTATTTATGTTCCTGTACATATGAAACCTGTATTTTAAAACGCGTCGGTGAAGTGAATTCTGATTAGATCAGGATTTACCTCTTGTATCTGGAGCAAGAGATGTGGCGAATATATTATTACCTACAGGCACCTTGACTTCAGATTAGAAGGTAGGTGGACAACTAGAGTTGCATGTAAAAATGATTTATGTATGTATGTACCTTCAGGTTAGTTAATACTAACACATCAGTAAATACTGGAATTAACAATTTTAAATGTTTATAATCATTATTAATTATAATTAATATTATTATATTCATTATTAATATTACAATTATTATTCTTATTATTAATTACTATTATTATTATTATTATTATCATTATACGTTATTATTGTTGGTTTCTGGGCGAGACTTTAAAAGTGAATGAAGATGGGAAATGAGCACGTAAAAGTAATTTTTACATGTCATCATTGGATATTATTAATTAATAATTAATTAGTTAAGAAAGCGTAGTAGGAGTACTGAAGGCACACAACTACTCGCATTATACATGTTGGCATAACAAATTCATCCATTATACGTAATTATTTGTTAATTTGAATAATTTGATCACGTCCATATGAACTGTTTTTTACTAGCGATCAACCGAGTATACCTCATTAAAATTAACCTAATTAAATTTGGTTGCATTTTTAAAAAAATAATTAATTTATGGTTTTGTTGTACTGTAACCAATTAATGTATTTAATCATGTCAATATTCAATATTATGCAATACACACACTGGTTTTGAATGAGAAAAAATGCTTTGTATTCCATTTTATTCAATACATGAATTGTTCGAACGCAACTGTTTCCCTCAACGGCATATAACGAAATCATTTCACGACGGCAGCTAAATTTTTCAAATGAATACTGAATGGAATGAAACATCGAGTTGATAAAATTATGCAGTTACAAAAAATCGTATAATGTTTAATTTGTTGCTCACGTATCAAATAAAATATGTTGATGCTTTATTGCTACTTCGACAAAATACAGTAAAGCATTAATTAATACAAACGTTTGTTTAAAGATAAATTATATAAAACTTGCAAACCTATTTACATTTCATATAGTGTATCACACGCCAAATGACACCCCGTTTTAAATGGTATTTAAAAGCTGCTTTATTTTTTAATTTTACCCTTGAAAGTCATGAACAAATTAACATTCAACACACTGAAGAATTTATGACTCTAAGTAAAGCTAAGATTTTAAGAAAAAATAGACTTCAAATAGTTCAAATTCAGTCTAGGTTGTTGCCAAATTAGTCAAATTCAATAACGATAATTTCTTTGCTAAGTTATTTTATGAATTTTTATACCCATTTAAAAACGGGGTGCCATCTTTCCTTCCATAACAAAGAAAATAAGTTTTGGTACGATCACCGTAACCATAGGACTTTAGGAGACAAAAGCACGTGATGTGAACGATGGATAATTTCTTTAACCCTGAATAACCTCATATCTTTCGAGTAAATGTAACACCTCAAATCCAACTTCGATCATAATCAAAATAATAATCATCCATTCAAGTCGCGTATGGTGCTGGTCAGTTAAATGGGTTGAAATTAGCTCCAGTAATTCACAGCATTGACTCAATTTTTCATTCATAACCTTCGTTCTACGGTAGACACTGAGGTATTCACATGTCTTCTGATATAAGGTTTCCAGCCGTTCACGCTCCCAGTAGAAGTCGGGCGTATCCAAAAGATCGGAATTCAGGTTTAACTGGTGGCGGAGTGCGAATAATTCTCCAGTCTTTTGTAACACTTCTGAACGTGATAATTTAATCTTTTCCGCACGTTTAAGCGCCTAAATAAATAATACATTGCGAAATAAATATTTACTATTGCATAATTTTAAAGAATTTTAAAACAAATTTGAGATGATAAGGTTTATTGTGAAATTTGTTACTTCGGTAATATGTTCTATCCCATCAACAAATGTTTCCAGTGTTGACTCCCAAGCACCAAGTTTTACAGAAGAGGCCAATGCATTGGCGAAAGCGTATTTCTCTAAAAGTGTGTTCCCTGAATCATTGCCTAAATGAATCTTTCCACGTATTAAACGGGTCAATCTATCAAAATTGATTGATTTCGAATGATTACTAAATACAGCTTATTGTAGAAATGAAAATAACAATTTATAATATTTACCCATCTGAATTGACATATCTCATGTGTTCACATTCGTCCTCTATCACTTGAACATGATAGCTACCCTCTTGGTAATCCCTAAGGAACCTACAAAATGAAAATGACAATTTAGATCTTAAACTTGAGTATAATTTGTATATGAGTTTTGACTTACTTTAGCACATTAATCTGTTCCAAGTAAGGTACATTCCAGAACACAACTGCACCCTCCTGGAAGAAGAATATTTCACGTGACTCATTACCAATTGGATACTTTGCGGTAACATGGATGACATTTGATAAATCTAAAAAAATATCAATAAAGAGTTCAATTTATAAGGATTTCACTTTAAATACTTTCTAAATAATAATGTACTATATTATAAGAGCATTGATTGAAATGCTTTTACCCTCTGAAAGGTTCGTTGGAATGTAAAGACCCTGAGCTCGAAGACCTTTATGCATGTCCTTTAGATCAAATTCATCACAAACGGCGTAAGCTGTAATAGGAAATGTTTCATCCACTTCAACAGGGTCGTAGCTATATTCATCTATAACTGCGGATTTGTCGGGTGCCTTCCTTTTTACACGTTTCTTGGCTGGAGACGGGGACGATGAAAGCTGGTTTAATTTATTCAGCACCCTTTCCGGCATTAGAAATCCGTTGCTCTTGGCATCGAAAGGTCTTGATGATACTTCAGTTTGGTCATTGGTCAGTTTTGTTGATTGGGCTTGCAAGGTTCGGCAAAAGGCAGCAATGGATAAAGGACTAGTCGAAGATTCAGCTCTACAAATCATCACATCGGAATATTTCAGTCTAATCATATTGAAGGCATCGCCTACAGCGTGAGCTCCAGTTGCACAGGCCGTTGAAGCACAATGGTTAGGTCCCTTCAATTCAAGTACATATTTATGTTTTTATTAGTCATGGATTCTGCTAACGGTAATGTAATGCATAATATGCTATGAAAGAGTTAAACGCTTACTCCAAAACCATATTTTCTGCTAATCTGGCCAGAAGCAAGGTTTGGCAACATTCTGGGTATAAAATACGGTGAAACACGACGACTATGTCCCTTGTCTTGAAGGATGTTTCCAACGTCTTGAATGTCCTGAAGAATGTCCGCTTTAGAGGCAGTTCGTTTCTGGGCTTCAGAGAAATGTTCATCCAGGGTAAGACAACCTTCACACCACAATTAAGTCGGATATTAAACATGGTTAAAATTTATTTATACAGTTACAAGTGGATCCAACGGCAAATGAATAAAATACCTGGACCATCTTCAGGAACAAGTCCTGCCACGTGACATGGCAGTTTCGAGTACTTAGGCTGTGTCAATTGTCGAATTCCCGATTTCCCTTTCAGGATTTTCTCTATCACTTTGCCAGTCCGTACGCCGAAGGGACTGACGATTCCCATTCCAGTCACAACAACCCTTCTTTTAATACTCATGTTCAGTAGCTAATCAATCACTTTATGTAAAAGTAGAATGTAAGAATAAAATTGATTCTGAAGCACAGTGTCTGTCACTGTGAAAAAAGTCGGATTCAAACAAATGTTTTACGTCATTTGTGCTTCGATTTTATTAATTGCATTGTGTCGGCATTTTGTGTCCATTGCTGTTAACATGGATTGAGAGTGGCGACTGAATTGAAAGCATGGAAGCTCGCTCAGCTGTGCAGTCGTGTTTCATAAAAATTGTGAAAAGATGAGTACAAAAATGATGCATGTTTTAGTATCAAAGTCGAATGAGCAATAATGAGAACAGGGGTGATGGTGAATTTATTTGCTTCTTTTGCAAAATGTGCACATAAATAGTGAGGTAGAGATTTGATGTAGATCACACAAACGTACAATTCTAGGCTTTACGGATAACGTCAAGAATTTTGAGTTAGAAAAATCCCCTTCATTACGCACAATGCTCACTTGTCCTTGAATTCAGGACCTGAATTGTCCAATTTTCTGCCGCGTACTCCTTACAGTTAAACTGCGGCGAAAAGAAAAATATATTGTAAGGACAAGTGAGCCTTGTGTATTACTGATCCCGTTCCAGATTAACATAACATGAGACCAAAATTAAAGGAGATAGCTTTTGCTTAGGAAAGTTACTTCGCTGTCCTATCTTTACCTAACTACTCGAGCACACGTTAGCGAAACCCACTTTGTTTCAATGGGTTTCAATGTGCCCCAAAAGTCGCTGCTTGACGTTCAAGTGTGGTTTGAGTTCATGTTCACGTTTTTTTGTTTACGTGAAGAAACGATTTACGTGGAGTGACCGAGGCTCGGTCACCGAGCCATACGTTACAGATGACTGGTCTTTTCTACCTCACTAATATCTGCCTCTCTGCCTTGTCTTTTACCTATTGCCATGCCGTATATGTAAGATTTAACGGCTACGAGATTCCTGCCATGCCGTAACAACGTTCGTACAAATCGTACATTAAAAATTAAGTACCAGTAATCATAACTAGAATAGGCTAGAGTGCGTCTGCGTCTCCTTATCTTTGCTTTTTCCTCAGTGTTTCTTGGATTGTGTCTGCTCTGTTTAGCAATTGGGGTATTGCAGGAAATCTAAGCAATGCAGCTTTTGTCGTTTTAGTCTGTAGTCTGTAGCAGCAGCAGCGACGGTGAAGAAATGTCTAGAGAAGATTGTCGTTGTCACCATCATCATCGTTTCGTCATTGGACCAGTGATAGGTTGCTAATATGTAGTCAACTTTAGGTACATTCCAATTTACTGCTTTCTTATGAGTAGGATTAGTAGAAGAACGAGACTAACGAGACGATGCTCGATTGAGACTTGAGAGACTGGACCAATAGAGCGGTGCATCAAAAGTAAAAAAATCATATTGTAAACAACGCATTTTTTCGTGTTACAAATTACAAAGCTGCTAACCACGGAGGAGGATTCTTGCAATTTTTTATTATTGTCTCATTCTCCAATACGAAAGCACCGTCCATCTTAGACATTTTCTTTTTACTACCTATACAAAACAGGTTTCTGTATTGTGGAGTTAGACACAAATTCCTGTTTACGCTTACAAATAAGGCTTTCACTTTTCGAGCAGAACATGCAATCCGAACAACACAAATTAATACGACGCCAAGTATGTAATAATGGTATATTGTATATGTGTTAGCAATGTATAATTAATATTTGTTTTAAACCAGGTTTGCATAGAAAATTTAGAATAAGCTAATCTTAAGAAGGCATTCAAAAAAGACCACCTTAACTTTGGTCGCAGTTACAATATGAAAACTGGCATAAATACATATAATGACACATGTATTGTGCATTTTATTATCTCTATGCCATCTGCAATTTTAGAATTGGTATTATATTGACACTTTCTAACTTTGTCGTCACACCAAGCTGAATAGTAAGTGAGAAACACGAAATTTAAATAGCTCGACTCAGACGAGATTCAAATTGCATCATATTTCATTCTTGTATTCAAATTCGTCATGACCTCAATACAAATTGGTCGTAAAACCATTATTTAGTATTTTGTTTGTGCTTCAAAATATCAATGTAAATACTAACGAGAGTAATGTACTTTATAAATCTGTATTTTGTATCGATTTTAGAAATGCATCTTCAATCTATATAATTATAATTAGGTACGTGTTCATTGCAATAGTTCAAACCAGAGAAATAAATCAATTGGTCCTTAGGTTTGGGGGAATCTAAAACTGTAAAGAAAAGTCAATATTTCAAATGGTTATCTTCGTAATCGAATTCTTAATTGGGTAACTTCGTGTGTTATTGACTCAAACACAAAACATTGGACCGGAGTTTGATTGTGAAACATTTTTTATCTCGTAGCTCCGGCTTCATCATCATAGTTCAAACTTCAAACTGATCTTTGAACAAGTCATGAAATTTGATCTTATTATACGGCAGTAGTCGGCCTCTTCATTTGGGATTTCTTTTGCCCACTAAAGTCGGCTTCATCTTTTGTTTTAACGTTTTTCATGAACGGTGGCAAGGTTTAGTTTAATAACGAAATGCTTATCCCCAAGTGTCTACCAGTTCTATGGATCAACATTTTCAGTAGATTCATCACTCCCAAAAAGGTTTTAACTTGACTGTACCCACAATAGTTTTTTTTTGCTCATGTTCCCTTTCGTTGGTTTTGGTTGCAGTAGCTCTGCTCGTCTTTTATCTTTTCCGTGACAACTGACAATTTCAGTGAGAGGGGTCTCACGCTACATCCTCTCTGTGAGGGAAGCTTACTCTCAGTTTATGATTGCAATGATACTCAACTGCGCAGGTAGTTGCAATTTCAAATAATGCATTTTTTGATAAATAAGCCTCCAACGAACATCCACAATTCACATCGCTTTTTACACTACTGACTACAAGGTCAGATTATTTACAAACTGAGTGTGACTAGACGTACACAGTTTGTTGTTTAGTTTGTCACTCAGCCTTGGTATTAGTACATAAACTAACCTGAGCGTTATAAATATTAATCTGACCCAGCGGCCGCAAGGAGATGAATATGAATACGTTTAGCAAATAAGGCAATTTCTTTATTCGTAAAAGAGTCTTCGTATAGGTATTGAAACATTCACAGTGTTCATGCATGCGAAGCAGTGTCTTTCAAAACTAAACTATGGTTATAAAATGACATGCATTTACAATTACAATAGAACAGCAACGTTAAGCCATGTCGTCGTTTCATCAAAAGTCAAGTATAGAGAGAGGAGTGTCTCCTGCACGAGTGGAATGAACAACTATTTCCTCATATTCTGAAATCTCGTGTATTCCAATCCTAATTTGAAAGATTTGATCAGGGAATGAATGCCGAATGTAAGTGAAAGATTTTATCATTGCACCATAAAATATCATCTCTTCTGCTGCAGTAAGGTTCTTCCGGTGAACAAATGTCGATGTTGTAACATCTTCAAAGTTCAATATTAACAGTTCAGTAGCGTCGAAATTTGGGCGCGTGTAAGGAATGATCAGTTCAAAGAGATTGATTTTATTTCAACTGAAGTGATTGCGTTAGCTTAAAAAAGTAAGACATGATTAGAATGCCACACCGGTCAATGGAAGAGTCGTGAATACGCATCAATGAGGAGATGATAAGACGAGCATTCAACTTGTGTTTTGAAAT
This sequence comes from Cyphoderus albinus, assembly GCA_021029165.1. Taxonomy (NCBI): domain Eukaryota; kingdom Metazoa; phylum Arthropoda; class Collembola; order Entomobryomorpha; family Paronellidae; genus Cyphoderus; species Cyphoderus albinus. The sequence goes on along the minus strand of VYYJ01000013.1, from coordinate 104,166 downwards.
GTCTGCTTTTTTCACTTTTATCATTTTCAGTTTCTCCTCGTTATTCATGCTTACAGCTTACGCAGCAGCAGCGTGAAGGATAGGTTGAGAGTATCTACATTTGGACTGGACTGGAGAGCATGGGTCATATTAGTATCGATAATCGCTAATTGACTTGCAAAAAAATGCTAAGTATAAGCGCTGTTGGTATGCTATGGAGCGATGATTAGAAGGATGGAAAGGTAGAAGTTGGAATTGGAATGTTTTTTTTTCGTTTCCATTCATGGATACAAAAAGGCAGAGTGCTTGGTTGGACTATTTGCCTGACACAGTGGAGCTCATTGTCAGGAGAATTGGGGCTAAGTTGTAGTGCTTGTTATTAATCTACTCAGTCGTAATGTCCAGCCGTCCCCTACTTACTAACATGGAAAGCTCAATAACTGACAGGCGCTCCGAGAAAAACCGGAATTGATACCCTGATATATTTTAAATGGCGAGAAACACAAATCTGATTTTATTTCACTGTAAATATTAGGCAAATATTTTAAAATGTAGTTACGGAACATAAATTAGTTGCGCAAATGCAGTTCGTGCTTTTTTCATCTATGAAAATTGTAGATTAATCTGTTTGGTTACGTTTATGTGATTCGTCGACATACAAAATTTCAGCATGACATATTCAAAGATAATTTAGGTAAAAACATAATTTTCCTCATCCTGGTGAATACTGTGACCTCCAAATTTAGTTTTTCTTAGGGTTGATATTGAAAAATATCATCAAGTATTAATGGGCGTAAATTAAAAATAAACTAAATTAGTTATTTGATAAAATATATATAAAACAAGCAGCGGCTTTGTAATCCCCATCAAATTACGGTCATTTTGATGTATCACATGACCGGATCTGAAATTTTCTCATATAACCCCATGTGATAATTGACCCCATCATTAGATTCACCTTGTGAAAAAATATACCTCATGCAAACGAAAAGTCTGACAGTGCCCCAACTGAATGTTGACTCTCGATTTCTCCCGAATGTGACGCCTTGAGAACGTGGGACATGCGCAGCAGGAATATTCGCTATATGTATCTATTTTTGTGCATTTTAAAATTGGCCTCTCTTTGATGAACTTTTAATATCTACCCTAATGAAGTTGGAGGAGGTCCCAGTAATGTAGTACGTAGTTAGTCAGTAGGGACTTTTTTGACTACCTTACAGGTTCTGGTCACCAGTCTCAGTCGTCGCCTTTCTTCGTCATAATCCAAATGAGAATAATTGAGAAAAATTGGGAATTTTGTAGAAAGAAGTGATTTGGTTGAGCGCTATGCAAAACGATTGTGCGTTGCATGTATGAAAAGCCGTCGACTGAGGGCAGATAAGACGAGTGGAGCATTGTACACGGAAAGGCAGATAAGAAATGCCTCCACATCGCATCACAAGTCAGAACAACTCAGAACGTCTCTGTGTCTATGTGTGTGGTGCACCATGGTGTGAGTGTGGAGTTGGTGTCTTTCTGTGTGAGCCAGAACTGAGGAGCTTTTATAAAAGCTTTTTCTTCGCAACGCAGGATAAAGTTCGTGTTCAGTTCGCTCAGTCCGTTTTGTAAAGTGGCACATGGTTCATTCTCTCTCCTCTCTCCGCTGTATTCAGTCTTTTTCCTCAGAAAGCGCAAAGTGGAGTAACTATGAGAGCTCTTCCTCTCGTTCCTCGCGTTTCTCTCGTTTCTCTCCTTCTCTCTGTATGAAGCTGAATTGGGGAGCCTGTGCGGGAATGACAAGAGTAGGCGGGGCATCTCAGCCAAAATGGTCGGGAAGTTGAGCTAGTGACTTCTTTGTAGTTTGAAGAGTGTAGTGGCAGTTAGGGTGCTCTTCGTAGTGTCCAGTTTTCCATCATCTCTCTTCTCTCGTTCATTCATTCAGTCTCTCAGTCAGTACATCAGTCTTCATCGTAATACGTGATACGTTTAATAAACATTAATTGATTGTGTCTCTTTAAATAATAAGAATATTATATTATGTAAAGATTTGGTTTGAATTCTAGTTATTCATAATTATTACTGCTACGACTACTCCAATTTTATTAGGCAACTTGAGATTGGCCAGTGTAGCACCTTTTCCCATTGTAACTGTAGGAGAAATTGTAGCACCAAACTCTACACTTTGATATTACAATTTTTCCGTGGATGTGACGTAACAAAAAGATCGCAAATTTAAGTGTGTGTGTGTGTGTGGCATGTGTGTGAACATGAGTGAAGAGTTGGATTTTGTTGTCAAGATGGAAAATTCATCCGATGCTCTACAGGCAGAGGTTCCGAATGATCCTGGGAAAATGTTTATTGGAGGTCTGAGCTGGCAGACAAGTCCAGAGAGCCTGCGGGAGTACTTTAGTAAATTTGGGGAAATAACAGAAGTCATGGTAATGAAAGACCCCACAACGAGAAGATCCAGAGGATTTGGATTCGTCACATTCTCCGATCCCGCATCAGTAGACAAAGTTCTGGCACAGGGAACTCATGAACTCGATGGAAAAAAGATTGACCCAAAAGTTGCATTCCCAAGAAGAGCTCATCCTAAGGTCAGCTTTCTGCATTTTATCTTTCTAAACGCTTTTTCCTACCAATTACATTCAAAGCCGGTTTCAAATTTCCCTACTTTATACTTTGTCTCACAACCCTCTAAATTGCTGCCAATTAACTTGAAATATGAGGCACTTTTACATATCCTCATTTGCATTATTCAACCCTTTTGCGGTTTACACAATTTCCTGAATTTCCCCGTAATTTCGCAGCAATAGAGGTAATTGCAAATTGCGAAATTAAACTATTTTCAGATGGTGACTCGGACAAAGAAGATTTTCGTCGGTGGCCTCTCAGCTCCAACGACGATCGAGGACGTCAGAACGTATTTTGAACAATTCGGTCCGGTAAGTGTTTGCGTGGATTTTTTTCTCTCAAATAGAAAGCTGCTTTTGGATGCTCTGTGTTTCGGTTTATAGACATGTTATGTTCTTCTGACAGATTGAGGATGCCATGTTAATGTTTGATAAGCAGACAAATCGTCACAGAGGTACGTCTCACTTTTTTATACACTCTTCTTTGCATGCAAGAATGTTTATCACAGTTCTCTCGCTTTCTCCGTCTACCGTAATAATGCAAGCTTATACAGGCCTTCTAGCGTATATGCTCGTATATAGCTTGACGCCGTAGACTGAATTCATTTGCGAAAGCAATAAAAGCATTTAAAGGCAGCGATGAGCATTGCATCACCGTGAGTGAACAATTCTCTTCTTCTGTGCAGCTGATGTGGCCGCCAGTTAGACAGAGACACTTTCCTGGGCAGCCGTACCGATTTATAAAATACATTCTACGAGCATATAACAAATGGGTATAAATTTATACTGTTTTGCAGCATAGTTTTTGCTTTCCGGTTATGTACTTCCATAGTGAAAAAAGTGGAGAGTTTGGTTTTCCGTTTTTGTGAAACGGTCATCAATAGCGACAACGAGATTAGTTTGAGAAGCATTAAAGTACCTTTAATGCTACAGAAGTAGTACCTTTTTCTTTCGCTAATATTAGGCTGCGAAGGGAAAAAGAAAAACGGAGAAAATCTGGCATCTACAGAATGAATCTTTACTACCTCTGACCAACTATGTACACTTAAATCCGCCTTCTTTCTAGCTACTCGCACACACTTGTGTTAACGTTACGAGCAAAGTTTTTCTACACAAAAAGATACATGTCTACAAAGATTCAAAGCGGAGAAAGCAAAAAAGTAGAAGAAAGACGTTATCCTGTCAAATTTCAATAGTTGAAGAGGGCCGTAAATCGTGAAAGTACCGATGTAGTGAATCCGCATTTAACACTTTTTTCTTCCTTTCCGTAAGTGATACTCATGGCAACGACAGTCGTGGTCGTAGCAATGTACAGGAACCAGAAGAAAACGCGAGAAAAGGAGAAAAAGTACATAATAAAAGGGCATTGTATTGGGGAAAGTAGTGAAGTCATAACATGCTTATATTATTAACAACTGAAAGTACATGCACTATATCTGCCGCTCTAACAATTGTGCGGAGGGAAGAGAAGGGAAACACGCCAAACAACAAAGGTTCCGCTAAAGATGACTTGTATTACGAAGATATGTTTCCAGTTGTGGTAGAAAGGGACAACATTTTTACGACGCTTCCACTCAATGTGCGTGCATTGTGTACGGCTGGAGAAAGAAGCTATCTCAGGGAATTTCCTTTCTTCCTCTTTTGACCAAAGACTTTTGCAAGCGGTTATACAAAGAATAAAAACCCACATATTTTTTGTTTACACTTGATGACGGCATCCAAGCTCCTAGCCAAAAAACTTTGCTTTTATTACAGTTCCCTTAAAACGATCTTTCCTTTTTCCCTTTCCATTGTTCACCTTGTTTAAATGCATATTTCGTCAATAGCAGGCACGGCCTGTTTGCTCGTAACCTAATAGATAAAGTTTAAACAAGGTAGCTTCGTACGTGCATTCATTACCTTGCTGAATTCTGTTTGCACATAATAATGCCAGAGCGGTTGACAACGGTCAGCGCTAAGTCTCCTGTTTTATGGGGATATGGGAGATGGTGCTCAGCTCAACTTGTGTGGCAGGGAAGCTTTTAGAATTACTTACTTATCTAGTCGGTTATGCTTCGTGAAGATGAGTTCTACTCTTTAACTCGAGTAGCTATTTTCATATATATAAAGTAGCGAGCGTCTGTATTGTGCCGCTGGAATTACTTTTACATCTGTACCCATTATTGGGTTCCACTTGTGTGAACTGAGTGAAATAAACATTGTAACTTGTAAAATTGAGACGCTTTACATCGTCTAACTTGGAGAATGATAGAGAAATTTGTAAGAGTGTTTGTTGCCAGGTCGGTACCCTTCCTGCTTGCGAGAAGAAAGGGTAATTGTGAGAATGTTAGGATTTATTATGCAATGTTTCCTGGAAATCCTCTTTTCCTTTCTCCCAACGGTTTTTTTATTCTTGTTTTTAATGTAGTAGCTGATGTTGTCGTCAACGTGTATGCGCACCACTAAAACCTTTTATTGATATAGATTACTGTAACGTTGTTAGTCAACCAGTGCTGGAGTCGTGCCTCCAGACGTCACGTTACCATTTTTATAAGTTTTTAACTCATCCGAAGAAGTAACCCACAATTAAGTAAATGGATGACTATGCACGGTTTAATAGAAACTGTGAGGCACAGCGGTGTACGTAAAAACCTTTTCGTATCCGAAAAGGAATTTTAAGAGCACATAACTTTCTTTTTTAACCATTTCTCCCGGGAAAGTAGGAATCCGCGACATAAAAAGATATAGGTTATCTACAACAACATTATGTAAATGCATGCTAATATTCGTCATTGTCTTTCTATTAGAATACAGAATGTTGGTTGAGCGTAAAGTGAAAGTTGCTTCTCATTTTCTGGACGTATTGCAGAAAGCAGGGTTTGTACAAATAACGGCATGGGAGTCTGGATGTACATTTATCCTCTCCTCAGATTATTTCGAATCTTCTTCCTATTCATATTATTCAAGAATTTCCTTCTATCTAGATTTTATTTTCACTCAAGAAACCTACGTCTTTGTAGCTTCGCCACATGTAAATTTTCCTTCAGTATTGATGATTGTACGCAAAGGCAAACGTACTGTACGTGTTTTAGAAACTGGATTTTCTTCCACGCGTTTGGCTAATAAAATAGAATTCGAAGTTGTCGGCATGTGAAGAAAAAAATCTTTGAATTTATAGCACACGGCCACTGCATTACCATTTTATTGGAAAGTGGATGACAAATAAATCTCCTGCAAGCAGCTTTTGGCATGTATCACAATGATGATAATAGAACCTTTACGAATACATTGTGTCAGGCGACGATGAATGACGCTACACTCAGTAGCGTCAGTATCGTAACTCAGTATCGCATTCTGCCCTCTTCTTCAAAATGACAATGATGTGTCCTCCATTGGTTTCTTGCTGGGACATAAAGTACGTTTCTATCGCCGTCTCTGGATGATTTCTGAAGCGGAGGCAGTCGTCAGTCGGGTGGTTATATGGATTCTCGAAATCATAAGTCTCGTAACTACTATTGTCGACATATCTCTGCTTTTCTATTTTTTCTTCCACTAAAACTGACGGCAAAACGATAGAATACAGAAAGCATGCATAAAAATTACAGCTTTGGTCGTATTCTCTGAAAAAAATGTATGAATAAATTATGAATTCAATTGCATGGTTCGGTCTGTGCGAATGAGTATGTGCAAACCAAAATATGATTACATACGAGAATACTGAATTCTTTACTCAAGTCGTTTGCCTCACTTCACAAGAATATTAGATGAGGTGTAAGAAAAAGGGAGCAGTAGTAAATAGTGATGGCTTCATCATGTCAAACGTTTCTACGCTTTCAGGTCATATTACCTGATACGTCCATTCTCTATCAGAAATGTCGAACGTTCAGCAAGAAACCCTGTAGCTTGTTACATCAGTACTGGATAGTACATAATAATTAGAAAAGTCCACTCTGTCCACATTTCAATTCAACTCTGCTATTCACAACTGTCACGGCCAAGTATAGATTTGTGCATGTTACCCCAGTTCGTTCGTGTTTCATAGCTGAACAATATTACAAAGTGGTTAAATTTCACTCGAAAGTTTTGTTTAATTTTTATTGAATTTGGAACAAGAATGAAACTTTAAAGACGAATGAATTTAATTATTGCGTCTCATATGTACGACGTGGTCGCGTAAAAATTTAAAACGTACCCGTCACCATACTTTATTGTAATCATTAAATCAAATACTTTCCAAGATGATTTAGCTTCATAAAGTTTTTCTTAGTCCTGTCTTCATTTAGTTAGATAGTAGATTTTTTTAAATGTAACAACTTTGTGCCGAGAGGGACAGAAAAATTAAAAAATAACAGAAAACGACGAATTATCTTGTTTAAATTGTATTTTGAAGGAACTGCTTCTTCAAATAATTTTTACCAGCCAAGTCTTTACCATTTTGATTTAGCATCGTGTAACAATTTTTTACTCCCAAAAATATGAAATGCACACTTTGCTGGGTGTTTGCATAGGAGAAAAAGTACGGGATACTTTGTATGCATGACTAATTCGCTTATGAAAGATCTCGCACGTTTTTAACATCTGAAGAATCAGAAGGTGCCGCTGTGTCTGAGTGCCGCTCCAGTTCGCTACCCGACAAACGGACACACACATAAGAAAAGATGAATCCTTACCCTTACAAAACACGCTGGTGCACGGGAAGGTTTGTAGAAGATTCCCTTTGCTATGATAGAGTTTCCCACTCGAGATATTTTATTTCAAGCATACTTAATTATATAGAACAGTTTTGAGTTCGCCTGTATCTAAAAAAAACTTTTTCCGTCACTCTTCTTCGTGTGGTTTTTAAAGTTAACGACAAGCACGCCAGCAATATATTCTTTATTTGAGAATTCACTTTGGGTAATATTTTTATTATATACAATACCGCGTCTTCTTCTTATTCAGCTCGTCTCTCATTTCATTTAGTTAAGGGGAAAAGATGACTGTAGAAACGTTACAAATATTTCTTCATGCTCCAGTAGTAAATATTTCAACATCTTGCTATCATCTATCTGACTCTTATGTAATGGTGAATGGTTGTAGTTTGATGGTGAGCAAGTAATATTTAATAGGAGCCTCTTGTTTGGCGTTGACAAGACACTCCATGATGTTGACTTTTATTCACATCCTTGGCAGATAATTAAATTTATGTGTTGTTCTCCCTCTTTCCCTCTCCCTCTCTTTTGTACGCTCCGCTCTTACTTTGTAATACACCCACAGTCTACGTATGCACGTAGTTTGGCAATCCGCTTGTAACGTGTAATTAAATGGAAACGCACGTAAAAAATTGTTGGCATCAAACGATTACGATTAGTACAAGAAGAGATGAAAAGTACGTTTTTAAAGTATGAATTCTAGACATTAGTGTAATTGTGCACTTGTACGAGTCGATTTTTATAATGCCAAAAGGATTCTATCTGCTCCGAGAGCGGACTAAACATTGTCGCAGTCACATCGCAATACTGCATAAGCGATACAAAATCCAAAGACGCGGTGCAATCAACACTAATAGATTTTTGAACTAAGAAAGAGAGTGGAAGAAATTATTTTTTATTTTAAACTAAGAGAATTCATGCTGTCACTTTTGCGTCAGTGGTGCACACCTGCTCAATTTTTCATTTTTTATCTGAAACCTTTTACACTCAGTTTTACTTGTGCGGCTTCGCAAATAATTTTTTGTCAAGTACCCAGGCCCAGAACTACACTGGTAAATATGTACTTGCTCACTAAACCATAAATTAAAAATGCATGGTATTATTATTATTTAAAAATGTGTGATTTAGATGCGAAAGATGATAATGATGATTTTATTACGTAATACCGGAGTAAGTGCTCCTGCGACCAAGTTGTTAGATGAGGCACCATCGCAAATAATTGAAATATGAACTGAAATGAGTAACAAGAATCGGGAGCGATCGAGGCAGAATGCATGCGTCGATGTGCCTCCCTTCTCTGCCACATTTGCATTATGTATTATTTTTAATATCTACTTACTTGAGTACCGATTACAAGCCAGACTAGAACACTGTAGAAAGTCACTAGTCACCGTATTTAGAAATAGAGAAATAAATGGCGACCGGATCATTATTCACTTTCTCAGTTTTTATAAAAGGGAGTTTCGCGTTTGGCGTAGGACAGCTGTACGAGTCGAAAAGTATATGAAAATCTTCGTATTCAAGTGCTTGCTATTTGTTTTCAAAGGCATGCATTGAGCGAGTTTGTCTGCCGGATTAGAATGGAGGAATGGGGAAACGCTTTGCTAATTTACATAGTTTGCAGATGGCCAGTCAAAACAATGGGTTATGGATTACTTTTCTCGTGACTGTTTCCTGTTCCCTGTTCCCTAACAGCTTTCGAATCACTCAGTCCATTCCAGCTCAGGAGGAGCTGAATGTTTCAAGGAAAAGCGACGTGAAGCTCAACTTACTTAAACTTCCTTAAGTACTGTCACGGAGCAATACTGATTGAGTTGAACGTGGACTTTGTACAACTTAGTAAATTTTTGTTCAAATATGCATCTCTGAATATTATTGTATGTTGAGTCTTGTCGTCGGCATGCCTGCAGCTGCGGATCATTGTGAGAGAAGAGAAAAATCATATCGCAGCGGGTTCCTCCTACACCATTTTCTGACATGAGAATTCTTCAAAATGAGAGCCTTCATTTTTATGATTTCGTCTTAGATTTTTAATAAGAATACTAGAGACAACAGGAAACGATCCTGCTTTGAAGCAGGGTAGTTGTTCGACATGACGAAATGAGCGGTACAAGACAAAGGCGTAGGGAACGAGCGTCCACGTTATTGTGTGAGCAAGAAAAGGGAATGCCATGGCAAGATGTGTAAGAGAGGAGCAGGAAAACATTGGAATGGAAACCTTTCACTTCTTTGCTCTGCGTGCGTTTCTGGTTCCTCCCTTTTCAACAGAGGTAATCTATAGCAGGAGTTGTTTTAAAGGCATTCAGGTATTAGCATAACCTCCTTTTGTTGTTGTCTCTGAGTAATCGGTTGACATTAGCCATCTTGGCAGGTTTGATTCTCTTATCCTTCTCTTTTCACTCCATGTTGAGCTGTGCTTCTCGTCTTAAGTTTCTCTAGCAGGAATTTCTCCCATTTTATTTTACTTCCTCTACGTCTGTAGCAACAGTAAATCCAGGCTTTTACACTTAGATCGTGAGATATTGAAAAGGATTTCACTTTGTGAACACGTCTTCGTTCTTCTGCCCAGTGTGCATAATACAGAGTTCTCCGAAGCAGCGGAGAACGTAGAGCTTCCGGTGAGGCAACCAACACAGCATTTCGTTACACTACAACTGGCACGAAAGGCATAAAGCAGCAAACGCAGCGATGGTAGTACCACTGGAAAGAGTAGTAGTAATGGCATTCTCTTCAATAATATTTTTCTTTGCACAAGTGGAACTTTTTTCCGAATTTCCGTGAAATACTTGAGTTACCTTCGGAATGCATTCTTTCTTACACGGCGATGAATTTTAGTGGACAAATTCGTATTTGTAGCATGTCGGCTGCTATTCTGCTCACCATGTTCAACAAAATTGTGGTATAAATATGTATACTTTCTTCTTGGCCAAATATTCCAAGTGAGAATTTCTATAAATTATTATATTTTTGATTCAGCTCATTCAAGTACAGAAATAAAATGCTTGTACAGCTGGGAATGATGCTACTGTTACCGACATGGATACGATTTTTAATATCTTCTATGTGTTTCCTCCATCCATCCATTTCGCTATCCTTCTCTGTCAGTATTACCAATATTTCCCTGGTCCATATCCCATCGCCAGCTACTGAAAGTATTCTGCTCTGTGCGCATCACTTACTCTTTTCCCTATATTTTTGACTACTTCAGGAAAATATGCTCTAAAAATACTGGTATATATATGCCTTGCTGTCTATCGATCTACACTTGTTTCCTGGCAAAGAAATATAAGTCATTCTGGTACAGCCAAACGTCGCATCTCCTCTCGCTCGGCGACAAGGGAATTTTTCTTTGTCAGTGGCGTATAATGAAAATACTGTGCGTAATTTCCTTGAACATTCTGTCGCGTTAGTTTGTCTCTATATATTTATGTCTATTTGTGAGCTGTGTTGTGTCAAACTTTTCAAATGTTTCGCTATGACATTCACCGCATATGATTTCTATAAAATTTAGCACGTGAGAAAATTTAAGCAATTTTTCGACTTGTAGTCCAGTGTTAAAGACCACCCACTACATATCCATACTTGTATGCTATAAATAATAAATGCGCACATTTTTCTTTTCCTTACAATTTACCTGTTTCATATTTAACCGTGAAAGAACACAAATATCCATCTGCTTCCCATAAGCGATGCACAACGAGGGGAACAGTGAACAGCTAATAAAAGCGTTAATTGAGGCTTAAAACATTTTCCGCATAAATAACTATATTACTGTTAGCAAATTGGGCATATGTTCTATGATGTATTTTAAGACTCATATATTTTCTTTCCCGACTTATTTCCAATAGCCCGTCGCCTCTTCCTGAAAGCTAAAGGCACGTTTTTTTAAACATTTTCCTTCCAACTTCAAACGCTTATTTCTAATTAACGACTTAATTTGTTTTGATGAAATTTAAGAAATTGGAATAACTTACATTTCTCCATTAAGATGGGCTATAATCCTTTGAAAATCTTGTGCTTGTTGAAAATTAATTAAAATTTGAAAACCGCCCACCGCCCAATCTCAGGGATACAGTATACAATGGGAGCAGCACAAAGCGCCGGCAACAATGCGCCGCTCCCAATGTTCACATGTTTAATGCATGATTTAGTAGGTTTTAAGCTTTCTTGTTCTGGCGCAACTTCCGTAAGCCGTTGCTAATGGTTTATTATGTATAATAAAAGTTATTTACAAACCAGGGGAAAGGTATGGAATGGAAATATTACTGCTGCAGTAGGGCCAGAATGTAAAAAAATGTACTACCTACATCTTGGAAATGTTCAGGGGAGTGGTAGAAGGAAGGACCATCTTGTGCCTTCCCATTATTGTCATCGTTGCTGCAGCTATTATCTTTATATTCGTTCTGATGTCTTCAGTGATATGATAGAGCGTAAGCCTGCGGAATCGGAGAGAGAAATCCGGTAGCTCAGTGTACGTAGTTACCACGTGAAAACAGAATAAAGAGAAAGAAAAATGGTTTCTTTTTTTAATTTTCTGAGCATATATCATACTGTTGTGACCGAATAAATGCATGTAAAGATATTTTGCTGGTTATATAGTGTGCAAAATATATTATGATGCCGTTCCCGATGGTACACTGCACTTGTCATAGATATTCCGTTTCAGTGTTTGTAATAAGAGAAAAGCTGAATATAAAAGATTGTATGGTTGCCAGATGTATATTATATTATGTATTATATTAAATGCATTTGCTTTCATAAACGAAAAGAGAACGGTGTGCCTTGTGCAGCTCGCAGGTTTTTTTCTCTCTTCTTTCTTTTGTCTGCAATAATAACCTTTTCAAAAAGGAGTTACTACAACATCCATGATACCACACATCTCACTCTTTTTTACTGGCACATTCATGTACGATGAAATGTGCCTTCCCTTTGTAGCCTGTCTCCTGTATAATATGTACATTAGAGAAGAGAATCTTTTCTCTCAGACTGCCTTTTCTTCTTGCCCTCCTCTTCAACATGAAATTCTACAACGCCAAACTTACTTGAGAGAGTAGAAAAATATTATTTGATGTAGCGACATTGTATGTTCGGGTGTACCTAAGTTGGGACATATTACTTAACGAAAGCGATACACATAATATAATGTACATTTTTTCTTACATGTAATCCGTTTCACTGTTTCTGTCACTTCTCCGTAAGAGCAATGGAAGAAATATAGAAATGCCATGCCATGTAATGTCATGTACCGGTGCTACGATATGTCATGCCGCTGCTGGAATTTATCCATGGGAAATATTCAATTGTGTCATTCTTTTTGATCAATCACAGATGCATTTCATTGTTCGTATGACCATTCGTAAAGCTGTAGCGAAGCGCTCCAGAAATTGCTTGCTGGGCATCCAGAACAGTGCGGTAGTATTTTCTCTATTCTATTTATGACTCGTATTGGCAATACCGTCGCTTCAGCTCATCACTCTAGTGAAGAGGGAAATGTGTAGGCTCATTGGAACAATTTACAACATCCCTTTCCCCTGTAATTGTTCTGGTGTACAAACCAATTTAAGTTGTGCGATGTGAACAAAATCTGTATTTACAATGGAACCATCAAACGGAGTGAGTATTTGAAATACGACCGTGTGTGTAAAAGTACTTAGCTGAATGGATGCGTAGCGCTTTATGAATCGCTATTAATATGGAAGAGAATGTGAAAAATTTATATTTTCCTTGTTTTCGAGTTTAAATTCTTCGCATCAAAATTAGTGCGGAAGGGTTGGTAGCTTCTAAGCAGAACGAAGGTTTCGTGATGACGGTGCTCTTAAAAATACTTCAAAAGAATAAGTTACTGTATGTAGTGGGCTGCTTTGGCTTGCATTTAATTATCTCGAGATACGTTACGATAACGGCATGAGAAAAATACACTTTTTCTAAATGTTATCTGTCAAAGGAAGATATGTCTAAAGAAGGAAGGGAGGCATGAACTGACATGATTCCACGGAGGACTTTTTTGTTGATCAGAGAGATATTTTTCATAGCAAATTTCTGTGAAATGCTTCTAGCCATGCTCGAAAGTATTCATGCTTGCCTAACTAGTTTACTTATAAGTTTTGCGGCTCGAGCATTTTCTACGGGACGATGCCATCCATCACAGAAGTAATGTGCAATTTAAAAATAGCATAATCTTCATCATCACATTCCTGTGTGATCATTGGAGAGCTGCTTCGCAAGTGCAGGTAATGGAAAAATGTGTAATATAAAAAATAATACAGTAGAAAACTTCTCACTAACATATTCATAAGTGGAAAACTACTAGTTTCCTAAGAAGTCTGAAAGCGATGTCTTCTGCAGAAAAATACATATATCATCCGACTTCGTACTTTTTTCTCTCTCGCCATCTCAATTCGGAGATCTCGGAGTTGAGAAACAGTACCTTCGTTCATTCATACGGCTACTTTTTTCTTGTTCCTCTTTCGACCTATATTACGTCGAGTACTTTTTCTTTTTTAAAGATACTTTTTTAAAGAAAAAAAAGTAAGAAAAGAAAAGTAGCCTGCTTGTAAGGCTGAACGAAAGGATAGACGCATTTTTCCTTTCTTCATTTCCCTTTCCATGTTTTTAGTTTTTACTGGCATTTTTTTCCTTGAGAAATCGTCATGTCAAGAGGACTAGTTTGCAACATCAAAATATCATTCAGACGAATAGTACAAACTTGCAAATGAAATAATCTACTTTCACTCTTTTTGACTTTGTCCCATTCTCTTATTTAAATCAGTGTATGGGGAAGGTTTTTTCATAGACGTACGCTTGACGGTACGTAAAATGCTTACTTATTTTATTTATCACTTCCACTTGCTTTATCCTGTTTACGATTGTTAGTACTGCGCTGCGTAGTCTTCTACATCCGTGTATGTAACTTATACGTGACTTTGGTGAAAGGCCCTCTCGTGAACTTATTTTGTATTCAAATAAATGCACTATCATATTTACTTTTTCTCTTCACATTCTTTTTTATAACATCATAATTTAAGCGTTTACAGGTTTTGTATCGGTCTGCACACCGTGCTCTGTTGATAGATTGAGTTTATTGTGGTGAAAAACGAAAAGAGCTCTTCAACCAGTGTCAGATTTGGGATTCAATCAGAATTTACAGCTGCACTGTTTTACGAGATGAAGAAAAGCATCGTAAGTTGAAAAAAGTCTTAAGAATCACAAGGAATGCGAATCAAATAGAACATAGTTTATGGAAATGACTCCACAATTCCCATTGGTTAAAACTCATTGATTATGTTAAGTGATATTGTTCACACTCTTTTACAGCCATGTTTTCAAGCATGAAGGTATGGGAGCAATAAACGTCTTTAGTAGGTAGCAAACATGAGATGGAAACACGTGTGAACGTTGGAGAAAGTTGCTCGCATTACATAAATTATGTTACCTAGGACTAGGAACGCTGTAGGAGAGTTCTGAGTCACTAGAAAGAATTTAGCAGCAGTATCCGAGCTCACAGAAATGTGGAAAAAATTCGCTTTTTCAAGCCAGTACTTACCAATTAATTGTGATTATTAATTCATGATGTTATTATGGGAATAGTTTGGAGAATTGGTATTTGTATTACTACAGTTCAACTGTGACATTGCATTCTCATTTTTGCATATTGTGACGATTTATTTGATAGCTATGGTTTCTATAAGGGTTTTTACCATATCAAAATCTAGACACCTAGACCAGATTCCGCTTCGTGGAAATAAATTGCTATAAATAACGTCGTGATATTACCTACCGGCATATGTATGTAGCGCATAAAAATGTCTCAGAATGTGAGGAGCAATGTATTACCCGTTGAAGACGTATTCAAACAAGAGCCACGGAGTCGGAACAAAAAGTTACGGAGAAGAATGAAAAATTATATGACATAAAATATACATTCAGACAGGGGAAAATAGCCAGAGTAGAAAAAAGAAGACGGAGTGAAGAAAAGTGGAAAGATCTAGTGTGTAAAAGCTTGTGACTTTATGGAAGCTGACGAGGCTGCATATCACGAAGAGTGTGAAGAAAGATATTTCACTTCTATTCTTATATGAGGCAGCAGCGTGTGCACATATTTTCTCCGCTCCAAACTACATGGCACTTACATACATGTACCCTCTGGCTTAGGATGTGAAGTCTGAAGACAGCTAAAGATTCAAGGGGAGAAAAAAATATTTTTACGGGTTCCCCTTTTCTGAACTCAACATTCCCATGGATTTAGTTGGATTGTTGTGTATGAAATGTCTAGGAAATATTTTCTGTTTTTCTTGCGCAAACCATATTTTCGCTGCTTTTTAGTCAAATGTGGAGACAAGAAGTTTATACAGTATCAATATCTGTCGTAAATTACACGGTAACTTATCTATGGCAGTACTGTAATGCAGTATGAAGGGTTCCAATATGAAGATCTTTATTTCCATTTCCCGTAGTTTCCTAAAGAGTACTGGTTGTTTTTTAGACGTCCCTGGTGTTTGCGCTTTGCACAAACATTAGCACTTTTATTTACCAAAGAAATGTGTTAAAGAAGTGGGGAAAAGAGGGAACAAAGTAGTTGTCTTATGAGAAAAGTGACAGTGTGAGGAATACTTTTTTCATGCTGTCGTCATCACTTTTTCTTCTTTTACTTTTCTTGCTGATTTTGGATGTGAGGGGAAACTGGAGAAAGGCAACAGGAATAGCATAAAAACGTATTTTAATATTATTACCACACTCAGACACTCCGTTAACCATATAAATGTTGCCCTTTCGATGTCGTTTTCACCCTTCCTCTTTTTTATGTTCGATATGAAACTTTTAATTACAGCCGACAGATATGTTTTTATTACGAAATTTATTGCTGACGGTTTTTTAAGAAAACTTTCTGCATTCGGATAGAAAGAGAGGAAAGAACAAAACAATGAAAAAGTTTCTTTTCTATTGTATTTTTGTTGGGTCGTTCGTATGTGCTCGACCAGAAACATCAAAAATATATGAAGTGTACTGTACACACACACCCATGCACAATATACGGAATTTATGCAGCCGATAAAATTTAAATACCTGGATGTTTCCTGGTGCGACTCTATTCGTTAGAGGTTACGGTGCAATTTCCATAGTACGTCAATAGATACTCAAACGGATATGAGCCATCATATTTTATATTTAATGAACTTCCCAAATCTGTGTAAATCCCATAATAACAATCAAACGAAATACACTAATTCTTAAGTTAAACTTTCCTGCTACATAGACGATTTTGTGTGCAATACCACAATACGACAGTCCCTCACATTCAAAGTCCTATAATAGAACTTTTATCGAAAATTTAAAAAAAATGTTTTACACATTTTCCCCGACAGTTTGATATGATCTGTGTACCGTACAGAATATATCATCATTTTTCCTCTTGACAGTTGGAAGCGTAAAAGCCTTTTTTCACCAATGGGCATACGGCTGCAAAGATCAGGAAATGTAAATAATGTTTTAATGCACTGTCTTCATTAATCCGTCGCAATGACATGTTGCGAAAGCAGTATGTACAGTGGATGGAAGCAATAATATTTGTACTGGTCCCATGCATCAATAATTATTCAAAGTGGTACAGATCAACGTAGAATGTTTTCAAATTATGACAAGCAAAAAGAAGCACAAGCAGCTCCTTAAAAATATCTGCTCCCAGGTAGATATATTTATCTACTTACATCGAAATAAGAAAATCGGCTACATTTAAAAATAGATAGAAGGATTATTTTACGTATTATGTGTCATGTTCAACTTTGTCTCTCTCTCTCTCTCTCTCTCTCTCAACTCTCCTCACATTTTCATCTCATTTTCGATGTAACTTGCTGCATCGTTTTTGACATGCTACATGAAACAAAATGGATTAGGCAATAATAATGTATGATATGTGTAGGAAAGCCATAAATATGTAGATATTTCTTCGTTTGAAATGTGAAGAAGCAGGTGTTAAGGACAAATAAATCAACTACAATCTTTTCATCATTCTAAAATGAGTAGAGTTGTGAAGCTGGGAGTGTGTGACTGAGTAAAAGATTGGCAGAGGTGGGTAGAGAACAGAGCGCAGAGATGCGGCGGCACTCACTCTCCTCAGACAACAGTGAACATAAGAACGGCAGTGGTGCGATATTAGTCTCGCTGCTTATACATATGCATAGCTCTCCCGTGGAAAAGGTTAATCACTATGATATTATGCAGTGAGCGGCGTCATTATTACATTGCATTTTCTACAAAAAATAATACAGAAACACACGGACATATTGAGGAAGATAATACAGATTAAAGAGAGTGAGTGACTGACTGAGAGAAAGAAACGCAAACGGAGCGGTAGTCTGAACAGCACGATAGACTACATTATGCCGAGTCACGGAATCTCAGAGTCTCAGAGACAGAGAGAGAGAGAGAGAAGTATGCGGTCTACCGCTACTACTAATGCTCCCATTTCTCTTATTTCTCATGCGATTCTCCCGTAGTCTTCTTCTCTTCTATCTACAATAACCTCGTGGAAAACATTAGGCAATGGCAGAAACAAGGAGTCTACAATTGCATGGATTTAGCTTTTCTCCAAACCGTTATACCTACATCCACACGGGATTGGGGCACGCTCTTTCTCATGTCATATACCATGAATCCCCATGAATACCATTTCTCTCTCTCCTCTTTGATTTTTTCTCTACTTATGTCATGCTAAAACACGTTATCAAGGCAGTTGATGGATGTCAGCTTTTGTACATATTTAGCTTCACGTGGCAAACGGATCTGCTGAGTTCACGCAAACAAAAAACAAAGCTAAAGAAATGGCTGGAAAATTTATTCTAAATAAATTTGTATCTGCTCTCAGCACATAAGGAAGAGTCAGAGTGCGTGGAAAACGAACCAGGGTGGAAGTAGACTAGTACAGACTTAGTAAAATAAGATAAATAGGATTTGTTATTATGTCAGGTGAATTGTGAACATTACCCTACAATTGTTCTGTATGGTCTCCGCCTTCAATAACAGTGAATGTTGGAAGTATAATTCTGAGGAACCATTGCACATTTACAGTCAAGAGGCCATTTCTCGAGAGGCGGATGCAAGAATTTTTATTATATGAGCTCAGTGCATGCAAAGATGTGTCATTACTTACCGAAAGGTGTAATTAAAATCACCGAGTTGTTATTAATTATTTGTATTATTTTTCTTAATGGCACAGTCAAAGAGGCACTGACTGAATATTTTGGTAACATTTTCCCCTTTCCAAGAGAGAACGTCAATTTTCGAAATACTGAAGATAAGTTAAGTACATAGTAAGCGGAGTCATAAAAGAGTAGAAAGTTTATTTTGACCTTTAAACAAAGTGGAGTATTGACATAACAAAGTACCGAAACTCTTGGTTTTGAAAGGATGAATGAGCCTTTCATTCGATGTTTATGAGAACTTGGTATTTGATGAGAGATTATGCGTAAAATACTGCAGACAGTTCCCGAAAGCATCTTTCATTAGCAAATCGTACTATTTTCTTACATTTTATTATTTCTTACATACTATTTTCGTAGTTGTGACAGCTGCTATAATAACAGAACATTGTACCCATGTTGAAACTGATTGATGGTGATGACTACGTCTGACGCGGGCGATTAAACCTTGTATGTGTAACCGTCAAACGCTGAGGGCATCGCACAGATCCACTCCGCGACGCATGGATTTACAAGATTGTGGTAAATGTTATTGTTCATTCTTAAAGCAGATTTGAATTGTAACAAAAAAACTGTAGAAACAGTAAGTAACAATGAAACATGGCGTAGAATAATTTCACAAGACGGAAGGTGGGTGTGTGGACATTTTTTGATATTTAAGAATGATATGGTTATGAAGCTGTGTATAAAATCAAAAATTAACATTAGACATGAGTTTACAGAATAACTTATCACTTTCTCTACGTTCTAATGGATACTGTAGATAAGTTAGAATTAGAAGCTGAACTTGGGACATTAATTCCTCTTTGAACTAGGTACTAGCTACATTCAAATAGAAAGCGCAGGTTCGAGCGAGTGGAGAGGGGCGCACACGAAGACCGCTACTCTATCTCTATTTTATAAATAGACAATCTCAGAGAGCATCTTATATCTCTGAAAAAGCCACGTAAGATAGATTGTACTTAAGCATTATTCTGACAATCACAAAGTACACCAATTTCTCGTATTAAGCCATGGAAGAAGTCGTATGTTGTCAAGAATTATAGTGAGTTAGCACCTTTTAATATATACTTTGTATTTCGATAGGTTTTCTCTGAAAGTAAACACATCACAGTTCTTAAGCACCTTTTGGATTTTGGCTTGTGTCTGAGTAACGGCATGTAACACACTAAAAAGAGAACATGGAATGTGTTGTAATATAACATTTGTTGGAAGCGTGTGCCAGAATAACGATTTCTGTTGGCAGTGTTCGAGAAAACTACATATTATTATTGCTACTATCTTATATCCCACGTCATGCGTTTTCCGTGCAGTTGTATTCCACAGCTAAGCAATCCAAGCTTATTACGACAAAAAAACTTTGGCAGGTATACATACTCGAACGAATGTTATAGTGATATGAACAAAAGTGTGGAATAAGAACTTGACGTCACTTTTACTAGTAGCCCATTGTGTCTCAGGTTATACTCGCTACACACGCAGAGACATTCGAGGACTGAGCACAGACTTGGGGAAAAGTGGAAGGGAAGTTTGGTGGTGTCTCTTCCATTCTATACTGTTTGTGTGGTAAACTGCGTCTCCGCTATAACTATGTATTTGCAAACGATTTCAACCGTTAATTGGCAAAAAAATGGAAGGAAAAGAATGCCAAACGAGTGCCACTGGTATGCTAATGAACATTCCAATGTTTAAACACCTGAATCTTCTTTCTTTACTATATACTGAGTACTGAATATGCGAGTCACGGAGCCGATACACATTGCCACCACTTTGAGCAAATATAAGTGCTTAAGGACAATGTATATGCATAGGTCGTACTACGAATGTTACCACAATTCTTCTGGGACATTAAGCACGACATTCTAGAGGAAGGAAAAAAGTACGTTAGTTAGCAGATGTACTGCTTTATTGTACATGACTTTCTGTGCGCTCCACTCGAGTCGTAAGAAGGAGAGCGATTAGAAATTACACAACTTTGTCCCTGCGTGAACGATAGTGAAAGAAGAAATCAGAGAACTCACTTTTTCCCTTTCTGGGTGGTATGAGTAAATTCCCTTTCACTACAATTACAGCGATGTAGATGTAGATGTGCCATCCCCACGTCCCATCTCATCATGTAATATTAGAGTAACTTTTGATGCTAGAAATGTAGACGTATAGACAGGTGCGGCAATACTTTTAGAGAAGACGAGCACAACCACGGTCTCGCTTCTCCTGGAATGATTTCGCTTTTGCTTCACTGTGAAACTCAAGCCGATGATTTTATTCCGTTTTCTATTCTGATTGACAGGTTTCGGATTCGTTACGTTCCAAAACGAAGATGTCGTAGACAAAGTATGTGAAATACATTTCCATGAAATCAACAACAAAATGGTAAGAATTTTTATTTCCCTCATTTTCCAACATTTTTGTTTATAAGGTTAAATTTCAAGACAGACGGAGACGACACATATATCTACTTTGGACTTTTAACTTTATCTTCGTGCCACATGACAATTTTTTTCATTTTCAAGCCTGACGTCATCACAAATCTTTGTGACGCAAATTTTCATTTTGTGTTGCAGGTGGAATGCAAGAAGGCTCAGCCAAAGGAGGTAATGTTGCCTGCCAATCTAGCCAAGACGAGGGCGTCAACACGTGGTGCGAGCTATGGTGAGTTCATTCTAATTCCAGCTATAGGCACGGCCGCTACCCATACGGCGGCTCCGGCATCCATCCGTTACACTCCTTATGCGATTCCCATTGCCACAGCTACGGCAGCAGCTGCCACACATTCGTCATCAGGCAGCTCGCGGACACATCACATCTTGTCCACTCTCGAGCATACTGCGACTAGTCCTTACCTGGCTCATAAGAATGTTTTTGGGGTGATTACTAATCACAGTGCCCCAAGCACTCATACCACCGGTATTACTATCAACCCCGTGGGGCTCACTATGCTCCCTATTCAGGCTGTAGGCATTTGAGACTCGGCCCCATCACAATGCTGTGGTCTCCCCTTCCAAATCACTCTTTAAGAGGTCATTCTTTTTTTGCGTCTAAGTCAACTCCACATTACACTGTATGACTCAAATTTCATAACATCTCCGAGGCTCATATAACTATACTACTTTAGGTGTCTCCTACCTGCACGAAACTTGTCATACCTTCGTGTTGTATGACGAATTGAAGGATAACTATAAAATAATGATTGTTTTGGTTCCCCTAATCGCCTTTACCTTTTGAGTGGTGTGGCTCAAATTGGTCCTAGTAGAATCTTAATATGAGAGTAGGAAAGTTGAGGAAAATCAAGAATAAATGAGTGAGGCGAAGCTTCTCGTTAAATTGACTTCTCCAAACTACAATCACTTCATTCTACTTTCGTAATAAGATTATGCAATAAGGTGCTATCTGCAGCCATCGAGGGAGTGTAGGAAGGAAACACACCAGGAGGATATAAGTTTCTAATATACAGCGCTAAATAATTATGCATAAATTATTGCAGCTCATAAATTTTTAATGTAACATTTTCTCACTAAATTTGGTTGAAAGGAGACAAAAGTAATATATTTGACGTAATGCATGCCAAGGAACATTTAAAATTATAATAATGTTGCGTCCAGATGCTGTAAGTCGTAACTGGTTTTTAAGTAAGAAAGTATTGTGAATGTGCAACATACAAATATGGGATGAACTACTCAAGCATAGGCAGGTACATCCAGAAGGATATGGATTCGAAGAATAGACTAGAGCAGAATAGGTAGCTATATCATTTTTACGATGGAAGAAAGGGTGTAATTATGCGCCAGAGGCATTGGGAAACTACCAGTTATTTAGGTCCTTAGGACGTTGGAATTGGGCGGCTGTTATGTTTTCTTCCTCCCAAGTGTCATTTTCCCTATGCCCTATCTGTTTGGTAAAGTTGTGCGACAAAGCAACTAAAACCATCATCCTTATGTGTCGTAATAATAGCAAGGACATGCTAATTGTAAAAGTGCGAAAAAATATCGAATGCATACGACATTTAAACTGAGCAAGAGGAAACAAACAGAATACACAATAAATACACAGACGGTATTTATTATTGCGAAAATTTAATGAGCACCACCAATCATCATAACATAAAAAGAAATAACTCATAAAATGTTTCATGGAGTGCCAAATATTCTGGTAGTAATGGAAAACCAGCTCTGAATTTCTGTTGCAATAATTGGCAGTTTGTAGAGTGGAGAGAAGGTATGACTAACTTGAACGAGTCCGAGTGCATATCTCAATAACATTCTATTTCGTGGACGATGGTAAAACTTTGTGTATAAATCACAAGGATCATGCATAGCCCACTTTAGAAAAAAATATGAGCAGGACGGAAGGAACCATTAAATTATTTATTTCCATGTTATTTACAGTTAACAGTTTTAATTGCATCTAGATAACGCGTTTCACGGCATACTTACTGTCGTGTCTTATGCTCACAGGAAGAACAATGAAACCAATTACGTAAATGAACTGCACACTACTTACATTTACATCCTACGAAAAAAAATTCAAATTGATAAAAGACAAAGGAAAAGACTACTCCTATTTGTTTGTTAGTGAAGAGAAAGTGTGTCACGTAGATTGTTAGCACAGTAATGACTTCGGGTCCGAACTGGGTAACAATCTTGTGCATCAGGGTGTATTCACCAACATTACATTATGTAGCAATGATAGATGTTTTTGGTGCATTTTAGCTGTAGAACGTATGTGGTGCCAGATCGAGAGAAAGTAACAGAAAACTGAAGTAACAAAACAATTATTAGAGAGTATTATTTTTTGTACTAGAAGTGTTATTAAATCAGAGAAACGTCTTGTGTAAGTATCTACATTGTCTATCTAGAAAGTATTAGTTTAGACGTGTCATAGGCAGTCTAGGTTAGGTAAACTTAGACGCGTCAGAGAATAGTTTATATTTTAGTACAGTAAGGACTAATAGTAATAATGAATAATGTATTTATAATATTATGTATTATGGCGCAACTAGTTCAGCAGAAGGGCTGTGGCAAACTGATATTTTGAACTGACACTTTAAAAGCATCCAACTGATTTGTCTAAGATCAAACAGTACACTTGTCTTCGACCTTTTTCTATTTAATTATATCTTTCTGGAACAAAACAACTAAACGAAGAATTGATGTGGCTTATTTGATGATATCCAAAATAAAATTCAATTTTACACATTGGCTCTTTTTAAAAGTTAGAACGGGGAATTAAAAATATTAATATTTAGATGTAGACTGGTAGCTTAAAACTTAAAAAGAGAGTGCTTTTACTACCCGGCGAGTAAAAAACAAATATGCAGCTTAATGAAACTCGACTTGCTAATTCTAAATCCTCTCTCTGTTTTTGGAGAATAACAAGGGAACTCTCCATGGGGTTTCTATTTTATCTGTTGGCCAGAAACTGTATATTACTCTGATACAGCTTGTACACGTGTTATACTATCGAAAACTAATTTCAGTTACGGAATTTACACCATGAAATTGGTATTGTAATAAAATAAATTTGATCCTTTACCTAAAAGTTGCGTGAGAGATTTTTTGTCAGCTTTGATATCCTTCCACGCTAATTTAATGTAAATCAAAACAAAATCTTATTTGAATCATGAACTAAACTAAAATGATGTCGTAGATTTTTAAAATTTAAATCAATTTTTTAATTTGACAACAGGTTTAGAAAATACTGACAAAATATTGGCTTAAAATTACCATGCACGGCTCCCTTGTCAATTTTGCAGAAAAGGGAACCAGATTCGGCATTAGCGTGTCGAGTTTTATTATGTTGTATTATTTGGGTTTTTCTCAACTCGCCGGACACTAAAAAGCCTTCCCTTTTCAGATGATCAAGAAATAGGTAGATTAAATTACGAATTAATTTTTTATTCAGGGACTTCCTCGAACAGACTACAGACTGCTTTAGAGTTTGATCTGAAATTAGCATTCTGTAATAACATAATCTTGAAGAAAACGAAACAGGAAATAGTGAAGTACTTTTAGAGAAAATTAATTTTTATATAAAAAGTGATCTGTATATTTAGCATATTTTTTCACGGTAAATGAAATTACTGAAAATAATTCTCGCATATCTTCTGAAACTGAAACAATAAAGTGTGAGCAAACAACTCAAGCCCTTTTGTACTCGACCGACGTTAGAGAGTTAATCAATTGTTAGCTGTAGAACAGTGGAATAGTGGAATAAAGTAGTTAGAACTAGGAAAAGAACAAAATTGTACTTTCATTGCAGAACAAAAGTATCGTCTTCCTTCGTCTCAAGTATCAGGTATTTTTCTACATCAAACCCATTGTATAGGGGAAAATAGATTCTATCGACTGTTCAGTCAAGAAATGAAATCGAAATCAGAGAAAGAAAAGATTACGTTATATTAGTTCACAAAGAGATTATACATAAAATACAATATCATTGTTGTTATAAAAGTTGCAGTATAAAAAATTCAAGTACATAGTAGATTAAGAAAAACAGTAGAGATGTCAGATTCATACCTAATATTTATATAAAATACATAAAAGTAGCTGTTTCTAATAGTGTATGCGATGTGATTGAGTCAATTAGCAATTAGTCGTTAAAACTAAATATCTACTTTAATAATATTTTGTGACATAGACGTAGCAACAGTTTCATTCATCTAATGTAGCACAAATGTGACGATAATAATAATAATAATACCTAATAGCGAGTCGTTTATAGGAAAGTCGTTATTTTTCCTGTAGAAATGTGATCATCAAATGCCAATTTACAGAATTACTTTCACATCATATATAGGGTGATGATGAGATCAGGGTTGAGAATGGATTCACTTTTTACTAGTCTTTTTCTGCCTGACGCTGACGTTCAATTATTGCTAACACTCTTCTTCATACGACGAGATAACGGGAAAAGACGGAGATGGCATTTATTGAGAAAGGAAAGAAAACGAGTAAAAGCTTCCCAGAGAGTGTACGCAGTGACATTGATGACCATTGAATGGAAGGGTTAAGAGTCAGAGATAACTCATTTACCGAAGAACAATAAAAAGTCAGATAAAAATAAGAGAATGACCTCCTTTTATCGTTCTTCCTACTTTCTTTGTCTTTTTATTGCGATGAAGTTGCCCAATGTACTATAAGTTACGCAACCTAAGCGGGAGTTACCGCCGATTACTATATTTCAGGAACAATTTCATTATAATGATGTTGGCTCTATTTACACACTTTTCTTCCCACACTGCCTTTATTTCTTTCTTTGGAACGCTGAATTTATAATTGCGAGAGGAAGCAGTGTTTTTAGGGAATTAAGCATATTTATTTGTTAACATATTTTTTACAAAAATAAATACGTCTTCATAGATAACTCGATCTCGACCTGTATAATAATTTGGAACACGTTATATTATTGTAAGCATATAGTTCGGCTTTAATGAAAGAGCATAGATGAAGCAGTGCGACCTAAAAATTCCAGTGTTGCACAATATCATAATTCGGCCAGAAAATATCCCTGCTTGGCACACTACAATGATTTTGGAAACTCGAATTTGTAGTGAACTTGAAATGAGGATGGAAACCCGATTTGTCAGAGAATCTGTAACAGCTATTCATAGCTCTACTCATTGCATTGTTGTTGCCTTTGCTGAGTGTGTTTGGATAGGAATTGTGTTTCAAGTGAAGGAGGTCTTATTCAATGGTACTGGAATAGAAATGCTAGAACTAAGCAAACATAGCTAGCTATATCATAATAATACAACGTTTACTTGTCACACTAACCGTTAAGAATATTGATCGTATAGGAAACCGTCGTGTTAGGGAAAGGCATTCGGTGAAGCCGCAAAGTTTAGTATTTAGTGTCCTGGAAGGCAGACACACAATTAAAATTATTATCGCATAACTTCCCTGTTCATGTTGGGAACTAGTTGTAGAAAGTTGAGATAAAATAAACGAATGACAGGCAAATAACATACATTATTGACGTAATCATGTCCTAAGGAATCTAATTGGATAAAATATTAATTTAAGCAAAAAGGTTTTACCTGTGCTTCTAGTGTCCACCTGTATTCTGTAAATCTAATTTCTGGCGAAAGCGGCTTTAATTATTATTCAGTTCAACCGTTCATTGATTGTGGTTCATAAACAACGAATTTCCAGGCTGTATGAGTCGTAGACTATGAAGGAGTAGGAAGAGATGAGTTTATGTACTAATAGAAAAGTATAACGATTTGTGGCTGCATTAGATGATCTTCCTGTTGTTGTCGTCTCTGTTGCAGTTGTTATCATGTAATTAAAATTAAATCTATAAAACACGTAATCAATATCAAAATTATAATTTCATTCGTGAGCACAATTAGTTTTTTTCTAGTGCAGGTGAAGTAATGAAATCAACCTTGAAACCATTACTTCGTATAAAGATAATTATTTTAAACCCGTATTGATTGATCATATCGTTTCCGTACTGATTTAATAATGCAATATTTTTCTTTCGGTTCAACAAGATGCAAATGTAGCGAGAAGAATACCTTATAAATGTTATTTACTGTAAATAAAATGCAAACTCCAGTACAGCAAAGTTGCAGCAGTTTAACGTACATATTAATAAACGATAGCTACTATGAATTAAGAAACAGGATGCCAAAAAACCAGCAATAATAATCAAAATAAGTTACGTTGAATTGTTGATAAAGATAACAGTAGTTAGTTGAGCATACTACCTTACTATACGTATTTGAGAAATTGAATGGGTTCACAGAGAAGAAGAGTTATGTCAAGTATACGCATAACTTTTAGCAATTGGTCAGTACAGACATATTTAAAAATAAAATAATACTACTATTATACAGTTTATTCGTGATACTTTTAGTAGTGTTGCTGATCGTACACGTACAAGTAGTACAGTTGTTGTTGTTGATGTTGGTGTTTGTGAGAAAATTAAAACTTAAAAACTTATACATTATACTATTAATATTGCTATTATTATTAAAATATAAACTTAAACGTTATTTTTTAAAAAATCTCTCAGAGAGTTGGTAAAACGTAGCAGTCTTAGTTTTGTGGCCCGTTCGTTGTATTAGTGTGAGTAAATAAAACTTACAGCACAAAATCTATACCTCATACTTACTCGACATATTTGTGAAAAGCATCTTTTCAGTTTCACCGCATACAATTATTCTTTTCAATTTGAAGTTTTTATTGCTGGAAAAGTCAGCACTAACATTCTTACATTATCTATTCTTTACATTATTTATTACAGTAAAATGACATGGGTTTCCAATTGTTGGACTTGTAAAAATATCGCTATTCTCTGGTAATTTTTAGAGTCTCACGTTGAAATAATGACTCCAATGACTCTCATGACTACAATCATCGATCCCGATATGAAATTATTTCTGAAATTAGTTGATCAAGAGAGAATAAGACGACGTTGTCAGACTCACTCTCGTAGCAGTTATTAGGCAAGTTGTTTAGAAAACTTACAACACTAACTGGATAGTTACAATCTAATCATCTCAGATCACCATTTAATTCATTGATGCACGAGCACCCATATTTTATTTCTTAGGGTCAAATGGTTGCATGGCTGCTGTCGATTAAACCGGTTTCATTTCTCCATCTCCACTACTAGTGAAATGCATTACATAATAATATTTGAATAATGCCAAATTGTTGCACATTACTTTGCATAATCATGTTTTTCATTGCATACAACAATTACATACTGCCATTATGAAACGGAAGAAAGAGCCACTGCTATATCCTACCCTATTTTCCCTTGAAACAATCTTGATGCAAATGAAATTGTGTTCTAAGTTGGAATTTGGCTAGTTGTGCCAGATTCATCAGTCTTTCCCCAATGAAACACGAATCATGCCTATTTTGCTACAAAGGATGAAAAAACCTTTACTTTTCATTCTATGTTCCCTCCAGTAGGATAAGCATGATAATAACAGATGATATTACAGTGACAAATTTCCTACTTGAAAACATTCTCGTGAATTGTCCGTATTTCCTCCTCCGTATTTTAATACTTTCCGATTGACATGTGGACTTACGACCAAGTTCTCCTGCAATTAAAATCGACTTTACACTTGGATCAACCCAATGAATACAGCTACACACTGTATTAATTCTTATAGACGAAACTGATTCCCACAAAGATTTAGAACAAAATGCTAACTGATTAATGTTGACTCAAACTTTATAATTGTCTGTTTTTCTCTTTATGCCGCTCGAAATTTTGTAGATTTAATGTGGTCTTTGGGAGCGTTGCCTGACGGTATGTCAACACTTATGTCTGATGATGATGTTGATAGTGATAAAAGTAAAGCCGTGTGGCTAATAGCTTTCTGTCAGTGTACTGCACCAAATATAAAATTCTGGTTTTCCTTTCTCTATCGACTTGACAAAAAAAGTAAAAGAAAAAGTTTGTGCTCTCGTGCACAGAAGCTACAAATTACCAATTTGCTCTGCTGTGGAAGACGTACCTGCAATAAGTTCATTGTATTTTTTTAATAATGTAACTATACAGTTAATCTATTCTAGAGGAATCGACGGCTTAATTATATTAAACAAATTCTTGTGTTTCCATCATCTGCTGCTGTAGGCATTGTAATAGTACGTAACGTAATCTACCTACAACTTACGTACGAATATTTGATATTTTACATAGTGCTGGTGGTAAAAATTTATGTACCTCTAAATACAAACTTTGAGTGAAACATTTTTAGTGTAGACAAACCTATTTCTATCGTCGATGCCATTATTTTTGCAACTGAGGAGAAAGCTAACCACACTTGTTTCCAGCTCGTATTTTCCTACGTGTTATGTCTCTGTAAACTGTTTTTATTTTTATTTTCTACTTATCGTACTTAGGAAGAAAACAAGTCTCATCCTTGTCAAAGTTCTTTTATTTTTTCATACAGCTTTACCACAACACTTTACAAAACACATCAATTTTTACTTACTATTTCTTTGTGACTTCACGGAAATACTGAGACAATCCGGAAACGTCAGTTGATCGGTACCAGTATTCAGTATTGAATTAACCAAAGTAATATCGTTCAGTTTTTTTCCTCTTCTAATTGTCCGTACTATTAGAAAGTTGTTATTACTTGTGAAGTAGTGCAAAACTCGTATTGGCAATGTTTAAGTTTTATATTCGAGAGAATTAAAATTAGAATTAGAATTAAGAGAATTGTACGCGAATTGTGTAGTAGTTTCAACTTTTAGTTGACAAGAATTGGACGGAAATTCCTGCCCGAGTTTATGTAAATGTCAAAAGCGATCCAATTAAATATCTACCTGCAATTTGAATCGAGAGAGATATTCAAAGAAAAGTAGCTGCACAGTAAGTACACACTGCATTATGTTGAAATATTTTTTGATATTGTACTTTTTCCTTGCCGCTAATTCTGTCCATACTGTGTCAACACGGTTTAATTGATGACTATTATGATGACGATGATCATTCATGACAATGATCGTTGCAATGACAACGATGAAAATTGCCGCTACCGGAGGTCCTCTCAACCCTACAATTATTGGACTAACCTCACGTGTGTGCCTTTCACTCTGACAATTTTTTTGAGCAGTTAAAATAAATCCAAACATTCGGTACACAGGTACTGAAAATCATATATTTATTTATAAATCTATTATTGTATACATTTTTTTTATTCCATTCTTTCCCAATTGTGTCTTTCGTGTCGCGTGTCACCTCTTTTTTACTACTAATCAATTACCACTAAACAGTAGCTCAAAACACTCACTGCTCTTTCCCAATCACTGGAGTGAGATTTTCTTACCATTAATAAAACATTGTTCGTTCTCTGAAAGCAAAGCTGTCTTAGTCTAGTTACATTGTGCCCGTTCTTCAAAGTTTTACACAAACTAATTTCTAGCGACAAAACATAATTCAATATGGAGATTTAGGAGGGACCCTAAACCATGTCGGGTAGTTTGTAGATCACACGTCTTGTACAATATGTTTTACAAACTTTCCTAGATTTACAAAACATAGAAATAGTTATGTTTTTCACTTTTTATCTTTTTCTCCTTCCGTTTCTCTCTCTGTGTATCTCTCTTTCCTAATACTTCGTTGCTTTTCGAGGTTTAAATTATAAATACTACAAAACATCGCTAGGAAACTCTAGGAACTAGAAATTAGTGCCTTCTAATTTTTCTAAGTTACTACACAATATTACTTCTCGGAGTAACAATAATTACTCGTTATAACGATTATGCTATCAATATGTGCTAAAGAAGTCTAGGATGAACAGCCCAACAAGTATCTTTGGTACGACGGAGGGCTCATCAGTCATGTATTGTTTTCGTTCAATAATTTTGTAGATACGCTGCCTGTCTAACTTTTTATGATTAAGATATTAGCATAAAATATTTATAAATATAATGGATACATGGTTACGTTTTCCTTGTGTAAGTAGTATAATTATTTTATAGCGTACTAAGCAACTTGCAAACAAAAGCTGATGAGAATAGTTTAAAACCACAGAAAGCCAGACATTCGTAGCTGACTCTCTTTCTCTTTCTCTCTGTCTCTCTCTCTTTCTATCTGCCTCTCTCACTCTCTTCAGTTGTTAGTAC
Source organism: Cyphoderus albinus (assembly GCA_021029165.1). Taxonomy (NCBI): domain Eukaryota; kingdom Metazoa; phylum Arthropoda; class Collembola; order Entomobryomorpha; family Paronellidae; genus Cyphoderus; species Cyphoderus albinus. The sequence goes on along the minus strand of VYYJ01000013.1, from coordinate 73,111 downwards.
TGCAGTAGCGTGAAGTGCTGAAACTGCCGCGCAGCCAATAGTATCAGCGACGGCTAAAATAGAGAGAGGCCAAATGAAGTAAGAGACCCTTTAGACGTGTCGTACCTGACGGGAATATTAGCCACACGTTTTTGTAATAACACATAGTTTTCGTTTATAGAATACTTTCAATAATAGTACTTTTCTGTCTCAAAAGTTCCACGCCAATCAGACACAATTGTGCAACACATTCAAGTATATGAGTTTCTTTCGAATACCAATTATTTAATCGCCACTGTTATAAAATCAGATTTGAGATACCGTTTCAAACACTTGTGTATCTCGCCACGGCACAGCACGGCGTTTGAACAATGTGCCTTGCGTTGTGCGTGATTACCTTGTTGAGACGGAAAAACTATTATTATAATAAGAATACTCGTTTGGTTGTGTTGTTTTTCTGTTATTGTTGGTGTCGTTGATGTTTCTCTAGTGGTACATATTAATGATGATAAACGATTTCTATATAAATAATATTAACTTACCTATGTGGTTAGTGGGGTTACGTACGAATAGAAAATTTAGTCCAGTCCTCCTTGTCTTTTGCTCTTCTTCCATTTTACTTCATTCAAGTTTCTGCAAATGTTTAGATTTCAGTTTTGCTTTTTCAGTTCTCAATGCCTGATGATGGAGACGAGATTAGTTACAGAGTAGAGTTGATTGTTAATTCTAATTATTGCTTATGTAAGACTATGCGAGCGATTTTAGAACATTTATTCAGTCGTCCACTCTTGTTTATTATTTGTCATTCAAAAACCGCTACATATAGATTGGTAATCATAGATTCTGACTGTAAGTACACATCAGTATACGTTTTAAAGTTTACATTTAAAAGATTGAAACAACCTTAGAGTCAGCTTTCTCTGCCTGTATTCATTTATTGACATAATTTACACTGTTGATTTTTCGATTTATTCTGGGTTTTGTATGTTTGCAGTGTAGAAATGTCTAACTAGATTTTGTCATTGCTTGCTTTCGCACTAATAGAATTATTTCCAACTTTTGAAGCGTTAAGATAATATGTCGATATTATCGATTGTCGTGTTCTCATGAGTTGAGTGTAAGGCCTACCGAACTTGTAGGTTCATGTATTTGCATTACTCGGTAACCTCCTTAGGCCTTTCTAAAAATAGAGAACACTTTCCCTTAAAGTCAAGTTAAAATCAAGTTACAGATATTTATCCGCTGCTGTTTGTTAAGTGTCGTGTATAAACTTTCTCTATTTTTCTTATATCATAATACGGTTTCTCAGTCGAGACGTAAGGCAGAGAAGCCAGGCGTACATGATGAATTCGTGGAAAAGCACGTTCCTACATAGAGTAGACAGAAGTGATTTTAGGCAATACCTATTTCTGATATTCACGCAGTGAAGAGTAGAGTCAGAACAGAATATAACAGTGGTACACTGTTCAGTTGAGACCAGGTATTCTTCTCCACAATTTTCTGTTCTCAAGTGAATTGAAATTATTGAGGCTATATGCACTCTGCAGCTTTACAGCAGCATATTCAGGAGATGCATTCAGCCAGTTTTCAAATTAAACAAAGTTTTTAGTTTCTGATGAATAGTAACAATGAAAGATAGGGCATGTCACTCTCGTTTTTATTGTTGGCACGTTTTTATAAATTACATTCAAATTTGAACTGGAACGTGGGATGTTTTTCGTATGATTAAGCATTTTATTTTATTTTTCACAAATTTTAGCCTAGGGATAAAAATACATGTTACATTCCTACAGAGGAAAGCATTCCATACTTATTTAGTTTCATTAAGTTTCGTAGAATTGCCTAGCATCGGTTGAAAGTTTCACCGTGCTCTGTTTAAATACATCCTCATACTTGTTTTGTTTCTATTTAAGTTTACTCTCATCTTATTCATTCTAAGCAAGACTGTATCTCTGTTTACCGTATCACTGTTGCAAAACTCGGGTGCGGTGAGGCATCTAATTTTCGCCATTTGTTTGAAACATAATACTTAGAAATGTTGAATTAGTGGATTTGTGATGTCAATGTCAGAAATTCGGGTTTTATACCTTCATTCCACTTCTCGTCTGATAGGATATACCTAAATGTGAAAGTTAGTAACAAACTGAGGGTTATCTGATAAATTCATTCAATAATCTGCAAATGTTTTAGGTGGAATACCATGCCATGATTATTTCTTGTCCCAATATATAAATTTTGTAGTTGCTGTTACCATCACGCCTGGCTTAGCTTTTTACAACTGTGAATAGTTTGTTTTTATACCGCGTCAGTGTTTTCGTGTTTGCACTTTATTATAGTTTACTAATGACTTAGTGCAACTATCTTCGTCAAACAACTAAACGCAAGGAATGTAGTCGATGTAATCACAACAAATAATAATTCTAACTCCATTTAACATTCTTTTTTCAGTGCTATGCGTGTCCCTACAATCATTGTAGAGTAGTCATTTAGTTTTAGTGTATCACAAATACAATGTTGTTATTTATTTTGCATTTTTTTTGGATTACTAGAAGTAATTAGTTATTCTGATTTTTTAGTATTTTTATAGCTCTAAAACTACCCAGTAAGTAGTAGTAAGTGGTAGACAAAATTTTTTACTTTTGATTTAGAAGCAATTATTTCCTGTAGTTTTACCATGCCCGACGTAAGAAAACCGCATTAGCCTTTGAAAGTCCCTTAAAATATCTTGTCAGGAAAATATTGAAGTTGCTCAATTTCTAAAATCGTCTCCCTATAATTTCAACTTGAAAATTTTTAAGCCTTTACAATTTACCCCTTCTAATTTGTTAAAAACTTACTGCCAATTACGTTATATGTACATGAAACTTCCAGATCTTTTACTGTAATTTCCTAAAATTCCAAATTTCCCCATCAAACGTTTAAGTTTTATTTCGATCGCGAAAGTTGACCCCATGAATAACTTGAGATGAAATGATATGATATAACGCATGCCAATATTTTGATCTATGGTTTCGTTTCGAGTACATTTCATCACATGATTTGTACCACAGGGTTATAATAAAGTAAATCTACAATTGTTGTAAATAGTCGTAATTTAGATGTAAAAAAGTTCATGATTTGCATAAAGACTGTCACTAATTTGGTGTTTCCTTATTTTCTATCCTTGAGCAGGATTCCCTGCAGCAGCTTACGCGGCGTACGCAGCTGGACGTGGATATAGTGGATACGCTGGATTCGGTCTCCCCTACCCGACAGGTACCCATTTATGTCTACCTTATCCGCTCGACTGCCTCTACTCTATGAAACTGTGAATTAAATATAGGACGCAATTGATAATAATAATCATAATAATAAGAATAATCATTGACCTATAGGGATTTTTCTGTCTCATGATAAATAATTATTTACACAAAGCACGTTCTTGTTCATAACGTAAAATGAATAGAGGAAGAAGGATGTAACATTAAAGAATCCTCTAAATAGCCTTGTAGTACATTTTTCTACAAAAAAACACTAACGCAGGTGCAATGAGGGGTTTTCCGGCCAAGCTATAGGTTTCCCAGATTCTCAGAAAGTTCAGAATACCAATCATTTATATACTGAAATTTCGTTACATTTCATCGAGGAATCAATCAAAGCAAGAGATTTCAGCTGGGTGAAAATCAAATATTCTTCTTAAGCTTCCATCTTTTTTTCTGTTGCTAATAATTTTAATTTGAGCGTTCTTGCGAACATTGAACTGTCACTAAAACACTCATACATCCTTTACTCTCTCCCAGCTTCTTAATATGGAAGCAGCTCAGAATCAATTCAAAAAATGTTGCTTTTCATTGCGCAATTGTCTAGTGAGGACATTTAATTTTGCTAGTCTGTTAATTCATGAAAACCGGTGCCATACATTTTCATTAAGTAAGAATGTCTAAGAACTAAGGGGTAAGAAGACTCTTACTGTGTTGAAATAAGTACATTTCAGAAATTTTCCAAAATAATTCAGCCAGAAATTCTTTATTTGAGCTTTTTTGTTTGTTTGACGCATTTTCATAAAAGAAGAAAAATCGTGTATCATATACCTTATCTAGTTACGTTGACTATGTCTGTCAGTCAGATGATACAAACTAAATTGCAGCAATAAAACATTAAATTGACACAATTTTCGAGTCATACAAAAGAATTGGGAGTCAATTTAGAAGGTGTCAGGGATGAACAAAAATTTGCAGAGGGTCACGAGTATTGAAAAATTGAAATTGTAATGTAATAAAAAACTAGTAATGTAATAATAGCCATAATACGTTTAAAACCCTTATTTATGAAGACATACGTACATATAAATAGCTTCAACAACAATCGTGATGAGGCTTCCATCATCTAATATTAAATAACTATTTAAGATAATGCCAGTCTAATTCGGAAATTATCCGGTCGATACTCTTGTTATCAATACAGTACGTTAAGGAAGTGCGACGGGTAGCGAAATAAAAGCTGAGGAATATTTACCTGTGTCTTGTAGCAAACTACAAGGTTAGGTGAAAGACAAACTTCTGTGTATAAACCAACTAGTCTTTGCTTGTGTTGAACCGACTCAATCAGTCAGTCAGTAATTAGCGATGTTAATTTTAAACACAATGTTGCGCAATTTTTTGGCAACGTATGTAGTCGTGCGTATTTGAGTAGATTTACTTATCATGTCAAATAAGTGAAAATAAAGATAGTGTAGCGAAGACTATTAAAATCATTTGAACCACTGAAAATTTAGGCACTTTTAGTGAAATTACATGATTCGTCATTGGATACGTTTTTAGTTGTTCTACTAATTAAAAGTATACATCTAAACACAATAAATGTCGGCCACCATGACTCCAGGCTGATTGTCAGTTTCGACGAAATCGACTTGCTTTTAAAAAAAAGTATTACAAAAAGATTCAATGATATTCGTTTTAAGGGAATTTGAACAACTTGCTGAATCATGACTGATTTTCTATCAGTGTTAAGGGTTGAAAAGCAACAAATAAAAACCATTTTACAATGGAAATACTGTAACACTAAAAATAATAAATAGTAAAAAATAATGATGGTAATAGGCTAATATAATTATACTAATCGTACATAAATTTAAAATGGAGTACGACAAAAGCATTGTGTGCTCACAAAATGTTTTAAGTAATGCTAGGCTGGCAACTTCTACATTGAAGGAGGTTGAGAATCTGTAAATTTGAAATTCCTACATAAAGTTATTCATCTTGTACAATCTATAAATATATACTTAAATGTTGTTTAAAAGATAGTATTTCAATATCAGCTGAAAAACAGCGTACTCAAATGATATTTCTGGTCAACTGAATGGAAGAAAGAGGGAAATCAACGCGAAATAATTATATATTCATAGTTACCTACATACATACAAAAAATGTAGGTATTTCAATCGGAAAAAACGAAGACAAGAATACTATGATGTACTACATAATTTTGGGAAAATTATTTAAAATAAAAGTCATTTTTGTGGTCAGTTATTTTATCTCTTTTACGACAGTTAATTATATTGACTATTATTTAAATTATTTATTGTTGTTGTTGTTGCCTTTATTACAATTAATTAATATTATGATTAGTACTACTTACGATTTTCTTCCACGGATTACCAATCAATTCAGAGTTTTAATATCAATAATTTTTAACTTTTATTTGTTTAAACAATAGCTAATTTCTCTATGGTACACCACATACCTAAATACGTTTTGATTGAAAGTTTGACAAGAAGAAAGCGTTTGTTCAATGGCAATATCCACTTAGTGATACTGTTAAATTACTATGAAGTAAAAATACTTAAGAATACCGCAATTATTATTATGATTATTATTACATTATCAATATGATTTATTGCAATCAATATATACAGGGGAAAATAAATATATACAAATGAATGAAATCATTTTGTAGGTCCGGCTTTTTAATTTATTTATTCCATCTTAGCTTTTAAATTACTATCAGTGCAGACCTAACAGTTTTCCTACTCAAGTTTGACGATAAAAGATAGAGACCAAGCCAAGACCTCTTTGCCAAATGATGCTGTAAGCAACACTTTGAATTCAACAAATTTGGAGCATTTCAATGTCCGTTCTGTGCCCTCGTCTGTACCTATCTGACTTTGAGTAAATCAATGCCCACAGATTTGCGATAGATGTGTTAAATTTGTGATCAACCCATACTTTTGGTGGTCGGAGGTAGACTTTCATTGACAAGCAGTATAAAAATCGGCATCACTTATTTAAACCTTTTTAGATTCTTATCGGTGTTTCAAGGATAAGCCTTTCGCAGGTTGTCAACTGTATTAGTGTTGTGGGAAGTTATTGTTATTCACAGAGTATGAATTATTTTTGAAAAACGATCCTGTCACTCGCATAGAAGTAATTCATTTTGACTCTAATATACTGTTTTTGAGCAAGACAGATTGAGCTTTAAATTTATCGTAGCTAGTGTAGATCCGTAATAGTAATACTTCGTGGCTTCTCGGATGCTTCAGTCACTGTGAAACTGTAGAGTGGTAAGGCATATCTCTCGTGCACTATGTTGGGTTCCCGGTTCCCAATGCGAAAGGGCTATTCTTCGCTGCACAAATGGATGCAAGCACACGTCGAGTCTCTATTCTTTCCTTTTCTTTGCACAGAATTAGAAGGAGCTATTATTTTTTTAGGAAAACAAATGAATAATTTAAAAAAAGGAACAAAGCAGATTTTGTCTTAGAGTTCGATGTTAAGTTAATGTGCAGCAACTCTTATATGATTTAGCTGCGTGATTTATCATTAATAAGGATTAAGTGCTAAGCTAAGTAAACTGACATGTCATGTGCTACATCTCCGAAGATAACGGCATTAGCCAGCGATAATTCTGTTCTTGCTGTGTCAGGACAACAGGAAGTAGAGTGAGTATCGCATTGGAGCAAATTAATCATTATGACACATCTAGTTTAGTGTCGCTCAGATTTTTCATTATCATCGCCGGCTTTTTGTTTGTCCTCGCTGCGCTGCAATGTTCGGTAAAAATTAGTTTTTTTTGTAATTTTCAAGAGTATTCTTTAGAGCATCGTATCTGTAATAACTGCTCCACGCGTTGTGAATTATAGCTTATTTTTGACTATTTATGCTGTTCGGATGCTCCTATTCTGCATACATATTGTTCACTAAAAAGATGTGACATGCCAGCACAATTACAATTTTTGGCTGATTATGTTTAGTCGTGTATGGAAAGTCTTAATATTATGTACCTGCTTCAGGCAGCATCTACTTACTTTGAGGTTCGTGAATAATTGTGAAAGTTACCACCCGTCTGCATTTTGATTATATTTCTATTTTTATGTGCTCCTGCTTCTGTGTGTACAAAGTGGCATGAAAGAGGGGGAAACGAGTTGGCAACGAGCTGTGTTGAATGAAGAAGAGAAGAACCGTATAAAAATAGGAAACATGTGGCCTCTTCATCCTCCCTTTTCTCTCCTTTTCCTGCTTGTTATCCTTCCACTAATCTACGGTTCTGTACTTAAGTGCATTCTATTCATTCGTTTGGAAATTTACTTCACTCCTGGCACATATTTTTATAGCTTACTACAGTGCTTCTCATCAGCATCATATCGGCAATAACATTACGCATACATTTTTTCTTTCAACGCATTATTCTACAAACAGCACTCATTAATATCTGATATTCTCACACGTACTCCCGTAGTCACATGCCTTCTTTTTAGGTATTTTCTACTTCTGTGCAACTTACTCTAGTCTTTTGTCTAACGCTAGTGCACTGCTGATGCTCATCCTTGGTGTGGTGCGTTGGCAGAAAATATGAGCTTTATTGCAATTACTACTACTATTATCATCATCATCCTTCTCGCCGTCATCATCTTAGTTCTTGATGGTGCTGCTGTTGTAGTCAAAAATCGATTTAGAGTTTGGTATAATCACGACTAAATGGCCGCTGGAACACCACCGCCACCAACTACCAGCCACTACTAATTCTACTTTTGCAGTTACTCTTTTGTTTGGTATACTTGAGTTAGTCTGCATAGAAAATAGAAAATAGCAAGTTATGTTTTTCCTTTCTCTCTCCCTCCACTCGCCTGCTCTCTCCCTCTCTCCGCATTCTCCCTCCTTTTTTATGTTTTCAATTGTGTCTCTCTCGCTCTACCAGCATTCTCCGAAGCATTGGAATGGTGGCAACAATAGAAGGGTTATTGTAGAAAATTTTGGCCTAGCTGATGACACATGAGGTGGTTCGTTCGTCGCTCTGTAATGCCAGCAGTTCTTTCCATGTAGAAGCGTATTTATAGAGATTGTGGCGGTGGTGGTGTGTTCCAAAGCTGCTCTTCTAATCATCAGCAGAAACAGCGCTCCAACTTTCCACTAGCGTTACTCCCTCAACTAACTCTCAACCTCTCAGACTCCACTGCCGCTACGGCTCCTAGTCCACGCTGTACGAACGAATGTTTCTCAGCAGAATACTTGCCTTCCCTACATACATCAAAGTCGAGGATATACATATATTGTGAAAAGGGCAAGCGTAGAATTAGTGAAAACGTTTTCCCATCTACGTACGTATTATACATGCACACACCACACAAAGAGACAAGTTTTTTTCGAGAGAAGGAATGAATCGAGCGTTGGCAAGAGCATTGCTTCCCACCATTTCCTCGAGCAATATAGCAGAAGCTGAGTGAGGCTCTCATATAGGGTTTGGAATATTATACGAACTCAACTATCTGTCCAACAACTCGTACTATTTCTCAGGAAGGAGAGATGGGTAAAGGTCCTTGAATTCACGAAAACCCACTGCAGTTCACGTAATAATCTATGAGCTCCATCTCCATCCTCTACTTTCTCTCTTCTTTCTCCTTTTCTCCAATGGATATCGTCTCCGAATGGAGTAGTTTCGTTGGCCCACTGATATCTCCGTGTATATGCTCACTAAATCTATATAAAGCCTTAGTAGATGCATATCGAGTCTCTCCTCTGCTCGCTCGCTCATTGTCAGTCAGTTTTTTATGTGCATACATAGTAGCGTGTGATGTGTTTTAAATGTGTGGATGAATGGTTGTAGTGAGTTGTGGATGTTTAAGACCTCCATGCCATTATTACTTGCAAAGAAAGCACTTCTACACACGCACATCTCTGTCGGTCGTACGAGCATATTCGTTACGATTTGCAAGTCGGAATATTATTCCTTCTTTTGTGAAAGCTTTTATGTACAAACTATGGAATAATGAGGAGGTACACTTTTCAAGAAGAAAAAAGATGCTACAGTCGCTATAACTGTTTCCCTCATTTCCATTCCTCCTTTCACTTTTCCAAATACTCGATATTGTGGATTGGTGAGCTCCTTTCCTCCTTTCCTTCTTTACCTTCAATATGCACACTTATTTCAGTAATGCAAAACCTACATCAGCAGAGTGCTTTCACTTCAAACTTGATGTATCTAGTTTGTCCATTTCTTTTTCGATTCATATTATTTGTGTTTGGATTAGGCTGAGAAAAGTAAAGAAAAAGGTTATTGTTATTATTATGTATGAAAGCAGAGAGAGGGGAATGAAAACACAAATGGTTAGTGTATTCGGGCTGAACCCACAGGTTTAGTGAACAACAGCAGAGATTTAGGGAAACGGCAAAACGAACAGAGTTCCTTAGCCAGAACTACCACTTTAATAGAGGACCACAGATAAAGAGAAACACAGGTAGCGGACTACTCATCGAGAATAATCTCTTTTTGTTATACAATGCTAGATGGAAACGGCTTAAGTTTGTTTTTGGGACAATACGTTTATCTTATGTAATATTGTGTGTAATAATATCAATCATAAAAATAATTCTCCATTTGACTGTTTCGTCCTGTTATTGATAAGTACATTAAAACGCAAGTTGTGTGCCAGCATTACGTATAACTATTTACTTTATTGATTGCTTTTTGCTTTTGTACATTTCGTTCAATGCGTGACGTCAAGGAAGTCTTTTTTGTTCGGGCGGTACAACTTTTTTTTTGTTTCTCAGGTTTTTCTTTATTTTTTATGTAATATGGAGCTGAACAAAATATGCTACTCATGGCTGCAGGTGTAGCCCAAGGTTACAGACCATGTTGAGTAAAATTCAGATTCAAATTTTCACACAGTGTGAGAAATGACGTTTTCTTTCAAGTATTTCTTTCTCCCTCACCTCGAATAGCGTAGGTGATAGTTGGCAAAGAAAATTATTTATCGATGATTTGAAAGATAAATTTATTTATAAATGATATTTAGTATTTCATGTACACGAGATTGAGATTAAATAACATTGTGCAGCAGAACAAGGAGGCATTTATTTTCTTGGGATGTGGCTTGCTTGCTGGCAAGATGCGGTTGTGTAGCGGAGAGACATGCTATCATCTCTTAGTAATGCTTTTATAGGTTTTAGATGCACACGGAAACTCATCGTAAAGATTAAAGAATGGGCTAGAAGACTCTTTTATTTTTTCTCGTATGAAAGGAGAAAGAGAAAAGGGAAAGAAAAGGACGAAGTTACTACAGAGAAGAGATACGTGCACTGTTTCCTTTCTACGCCATGAGTTTATTATGTTTTCTTCGAGCTTTCCATTTGAGTGAGTAAAAAGTACTCTATTTTCACAGTGTGGTTGTTAGTAAGCTCTTCTCCTTCCTTTTTCTCATCATCACGATGAGTCCAGCATAAAGTCGAATCAAGAGAAAAGGAACGGGTCTGACACAAAATAAAGAGAGAAGATGCCATTTAATCTCGGCAGTTTTCTAGAGCTCTCCTGCCTTCCTCGCACTACCATTCCAACAAATGTGTAAACGCCTATAGAAACTCTTTATTAAAATATGTCTAGTTTGTCTAGCTTTCACTTGACTCTGTAATAGTTTACTTTTTGATTCCTCAGTTTCCATTACCTCCAATGCATATTCTTGAATGGGAAAGAATTTCTTCGCTAGGTTAAGAAATTGTACTACGATGTATCACAGCACAATATTTTCATGGAGGCACTAAATAAACAGAATCGCAGGCATAGTTAAACAAAACGTCTCTGAATTATTCCAGCTTTCTCTGTGGTTTACTAAAGATTGTGAATTCGTCGACTCTATTACTGTAGTGCTTTCCACTTATACAATGAAATGGCATTCATCTACTCCAGGTTAATTTCTACTTTACGCAATTCCGATAAAAAAAGTTTGTTGCAAATTCTTTTACAAAAATGAGGGAAATGTGTTTCTACGTTCAACTTCTCACAGGTGCTTAGAACAAAGGCGAATGTGACAAGTTGGTGAAACGGCTACATGAATTTGTCCTATATAATGAAATGAAATAGAACTTTGTTCATTCAGGGAACGTTAAGGAAATGAAATCAATCAAGCCATGATGATGAAATAAGACGGACAAATTGACGACAACAAAGATTGTTGAGACATGCAGTTAATGTTCTCCGACTGTAGAAGGGTAGGATAAAAACGGAAATTAAAACTGTTTCACTCCAACGTTGAGACAATATTGTTTTCTTTTTTCAAGTCACATAGGGTAAACTGTTGTAAGTTTTGGGATAGAGAAAGTTTTTAATTCAAATTTTCTTGTGTTGTACGACGGAAGTAAAAAAAACAAATACAAAGATGAAGAAACTCACAGATCATGGAGAGGCCAGATTCTAAAACAACCATTTTCTCCTGACAAGTTTTCCCATTCAGAGACAGGAATAGGCTCGGAGTTTCAAGTATAGGTGCGCTCAGAGTGTATTTCACGACGGTAGACGTGTGCTTATGCTGGCGTTCCAGACTGTGTATGTAAATCGTATCGATCTGTGTAAATGCAGATTATGATGTTATATTGTTCAGTCTATTCCCCCACTTTAATTTATGTACGCAACTTGAAAGAAAACTTACTTCTTCAAGAGACAGCAATTCATTAGATGTTTCAAAAGCCCCCTCATCGTTGCCGTTGTCACAGAGAGAGCGAAAGAAATAGACGAAAGAGACAAAAAGTTTTTTCTTTAAAGTATAGCTACATTGAAATCAGTGGGTTTCTCCGCCGGAACTAATACCATGGCTTCACTGTTTGACTTACACAGAGAATGAAAGTTATTTGTGGATTAGCTGTATAGAAATGTGAACTTCCCGAGCCTTTGTTGGGTTCAATCAGGTTTGCTATTAACTCTCACATATCTTTGGTTGTCCTTTAAGACTGAGGTTGTTGCAACTTGTAGTTGTTGATTATGAAAACTGAACTAATGCTAATGCGCTCTAAGTTTTCTTTTTACAATCTATAGTGAAGTGTATCAATAATTTTAGAACTAGACGTTTGTTGTCATTATTTATATCCTTAGAGAAGTTACGAATATAAAGTTACAAGTAGTGTTTAGGCATCATTGTAAAAAATACATGATAAGCCTCTGAAAATAACATGAGTGTTTCTGAAAAGAATTGTTTTTAAGGAGAAAGGTTGTATTTACATACCATTGGGCAAGTGAATCAAGTGAAGGTATACACGCATTTGCTTCTGGAATCTCTTGCTTTTACTCTTCTTCTTCTTCCTCTACTACTGCTTGTGAGTTTGGTGGTGACGATGATGATGAGATGATGATGATGATCAGAGAGGATGGCAAACCTGACCATCACCTGTCTATTCACCTGTTCTACCTTTCTGCCTTTGCGAGTGGTGTTGAGCGAAAGACACAATGCTTCTACCAATTACTACTGCTACTACTCTTCCTTCTACTACTACTACACTGACTACTCTGACTGAGCAATTCGCAAGTTTTAGGTAATTTCATTATATCAAAACCAATCATCTTTGTTTTCTTATTTGATTCGAATAATTTTATCAACTCTTATTATATTTCAGTTTCGTCTCGTTACAATACTATTGTCCTGTTTTTAACAATAATAAAAATTAACATATTTTCTGTACAATTGCGTAGGATTCGTAAGTAGTAGTCCCTTTATTTTAATACATCAACAGATGTTCGTCGTAGAGAATTGCGTACATTTTGATATAAAACGTAAAAATAGTCACTGTCATCCAGCACCAAGACATACGCATACAAGCATAATAATAGACGTAGGAACTGTACATTGTAGCTTGTAGGTATTGAATGGAGTCTAACTTAATACGTATTACGATATGAGTTTTTAACGCGCGCAGAATTTTGAGAAAGTACAAATTTTGGGTACAATACAAAAGACATGGTTGATTTTCGAGGGAAACCTAGATCTCTACTTCGCGTTTGTCTTTTCCCTTGTTTGCAGGATTCCCCAATTATGGCTACTTTCCACCGGCACCGGCTGTACCCGCGGCCACAACCAACTCCGCGGCGGATCGGGCAAACATTGCAGCGGCCGCTACAGGATACTATGATTACGCAGCAGCACAGGTAACTCCTTGCACATTTCTCTCTTCTCCTTGTGTGCTTTGACCACAACTAATTCCATCTTTCTTTAGTTGTTGTATTTTTTACTTTCTCTCTCAATACGGACTTTGCGTTTCTTTCCTTGAGCATTTCTTTGCATTGTTTACTGCCGTTGTTGGTTGTTGTTGTCTATCGACCACTACTTTTCTCTTACTTCTCTACCCAAATAGCGTATGTGTTATGTAATGTTGGTTGTATGTACAGTACACCCCAGTTTATTCTATTCCATGGAGAAATATAATAATTCTTACAAAAATTATTAATCTAGAACTCGCAGCTATCTAGTACTAACGAAAAAATAAAACTGTATAAGGAAAGCTCTGGTTAGTGACTCTTACTTAGAGGTAGATATACTTTTCCTGTTTGCCACTCACTAGAGACGAGAATAATAAATCTCTAATTTTAATCCAACATGTGCACCCTTACGGAAAGTGTCGAATTCATCGTAGTGCGAATGTGAATGAATAACGTTTCATAATCGTAATTCTTGACTGACTACTTTAATTGATGACTATGCGTAGAAGTATTAATTATTCAGTTTAGGTGTATGAAATAATATATAATTATTATGCTGAATTTATTACAAGTGATATAGAAACGTGGCGCGATACTATAATGAAAATATGACGATTATTATTATTATTATCATTACGTTTAACATAATTTTATTATCATAGTTGATGAGAGTGGATCAAAAAGATTGAAAAGGAATTCGTTCGTTCGTATCATTTGAGCTTCTTCATAAAGAAGGGAACAGAAGAGGAAAGGGAAGCTTCGCTTTTTATCTAAAAATGCTAACTTCACCTTCCATTATCACACCACAATATCACCACCACCACCACCTCGAACCGACATCATCACCAACCAACTATCTAACCACTAAAACCACCTCCAAAAATCTCCAGTGTTGTTCTCTCTCTCTTTTCACAGTTTGTGCTCCTCCCATATTTTATAAAGTTCTCTGAATCTAAATTTTATATTTACAATTAAATACCTAAATTATTAAATATATATACATTCCACCAGTCTCGAATGTATGTTGTATTATTATTTCTTATAATTTTAGGTATGTTTGTTGAAATTATTATTATCATATATATTATGTAATGCCCAATTTACTCATATACTATTAACGTTTAAACATAATTCGAACTTTTAAGTGCTTTGTTGAGTGCACACGTTTAAATATATTTAAATATTTCCTTCTTTCTTAAATCAGATTTTTATATATTTGATATATCTACTTTCTGTCACTTATTAACATTCAAAACAAACAAACAAACAAAAATCAATGCAACCAAGAGAAAGATTTCTTTTGTTCACTGAAATTTTGGCAATGGCTATAGAGCTGCAAACGGCAAGTAAAAGCTGCTCCAGCGACTCTGGTTGAGAAAGCAACTGCGACTCCAACGTCAACCAACGCAAGTGATACTTGGCTTTGGGGTTTGGATGGAGTCATCGGTGAAGATGTGATGCACATTGTCAAATCAATGTCACTCTCTCGTGGAATGGTCAAATAACTTTCCATCATCAAACGACTCGATTTCACAGCCCACGATTTGCAACCGATGCGTTTGAACTAGTTCGTTGGAAAAAAAGCGTTCACTTAATTTTCTTCTCTACTCCCCTACGTCACGCAGCTTGATTGCATGTGTCAGTTGCAGTCGGTGATCAGTTCACCTTCCAATAGACCATCTCATCATCATCGTCGTCTTCTTCTAAGCCAATGAAAAGGAGTTAAGCTTTTTGCCGTCGACATCGTATTCAACGTACAAAGAAAGCAATAACTGCGATTGTCTCATCAATACAACACCCCTGTACAATTGACAAAACTCAAACAGCGTTATTTCTCATGTGATCAAATATCAACCTTTCTTGATATCCCCACTTTGATCTTGTCCAAATTGCTTTGATTTTTTTGTCGAAAGTGACGGTCAGTCGACTGGTACTTTGTTGAACTGTTCCTGCTCCTCGATATGATCCCAAGTAATCCGCAGATCTCAATCAAAACGTAGCAGCAGCGCAGGCTACTTCTACTCGGCTGGATGAAAGCCCTTTTATTATATCGACAATGAAAGTGAAAGCTAATGTAATGCTACCAAGGTTAAATTTAAGATGCAATTTACAACACATCCACATGCGGGCATAATATCAGAATGCCCCAGACCAAAATGAAGTTGGGCCGACGTGTAGTGTGTTGAGATCTCCACAATTACATTTAACTTAAATTGAGTACTGTGAAGGAAGTGCTATCGAATGAACTTAAAGTCAATCTTGAGAGTACATTTTTGCACTTGAACATAAGTATATTGTCTTCCCTTGTCTGTGCCGTTCTTATTTCCGTCCGAACAGATCAGTGTCATTTTTTGAATGTTCTTATGTTTACTTCAAAACTATTACATATTTCGCCTGGTATTTCCTCTTTATACTGCTGCTGCTGCTGCTGCTGCTAGGGGTCCTATTGTGTTTCTGTTGCTTTTTTATTAAAACACCCTCCTGTAATGTATGTGGCGTCATTTCTCTAAATATTGAAATACATACCGTGTTTGGCCCATTATCGGGTGAATAGTGCTGCTCAAGTTAAAGTGTTTCGTTCGTTCGTCGCCGTTTTTTCAATTACCAAACTCTTGCCAGTACAATGTCTTACTTTTCTTCGCTTTCACAATGTTTTTAGAAATGTCGAAAGTTACGTTGTGTCCGTGTTACTACTTGTTGTTCAATATTCTACAACAATGACAACTTTAAGGTTATTATTGCTGGAGTGTGTTCCCTACCGGTGGTTTTGTACTCATTATCGCAAATGCATGGCTCCTGACATTGGGAAGAAAACTCCAATGGATAGTGCAAGTTTTCACAAGCAAAGCGAGATAGTTTATTATAATGTATTTACTTTGCATTTGCTGTCGTGGTGTAGTTTCCCATCATGTGTCGTATTGCAAATATGCAGCTTTGTTGTAGCAATTACATTTAAATTCATCTTACATTTTACAGAAAAATTAATGAATCATCAGCGTCAATTTCTGAAGATACATTAATGTAAAACTGCGTTGCATTTATTTCTGACATTTTCCATTTGAAAAGCGTCAAACTGATTCTTGTCATTTCTGGTGTCTCTCTATTCTTTAACCACGATGATAAATATTGCGAGTAAAACTGAAAATCATGGAAAAGAAATGAGGAGCGAGCACTTGTAATTTAGCTGTTAATGGCGTATGTAGTATAAAATAGCTTGCAACAGTTTTCTCTAGTTATGTAACTGTTAGGCTTTTTAATTGTGTCTGTAACGCTAATGTGTAAACATATTATATAAAATAAGTTGGACTTTTCGTAGTCGGAGTTTAAGTAAATTTTCAAGAAAATCAAAGCGACCGTTATGAGATTGTGGGAATCAGTCATGTTTCGACAAAGTCCCTCTTGTAATGATTCTGGAAGTGGTATAGTTGGTTAAAACTAAGTTAGAGCGTAGGGTAACTTTAAGTTTTAGAAAGTTTACGGAATACAAAGCGACAAGTTTCACATCTCCTTAAAAATCTGTAACTGCTGTACAAAACTTGCACCTTCTCCCTCTTCTTCTTCTACTTCTACTTCTTCTACTACTGCGGAGTGATTATCATGTCGAAATCTTATCCACTAGTTGTTGGGATTACAGGCAAGTTTGCGAAACGAGAGTGGAGGGAATCCAGGAGTGACGAGTTCCTCACTCACACGGGATGCTACTGGCCGTCCTACACAACGTAAGTACCGATGTCTCATTACTTTCATTTATCTGAGAAAATGAATTTGAACGAGTTTTGTGACAAGTAGTGTCTCGCTTCTATAAAGTCAATTAAGAACCGTCACCTCCACCGAACAAAAGTCATTACGGGATTGCACTTAACAACACTTAAACAGTGCTTTGTTTTCGTTTCCGAGAAGATTACATTTTTAACTTGTAGATGCTTTCTAGTTGTTAGATTTGTTATTTGAATGTTATTTTGATTGATTACTTGCAGTTGAACTTCCAAACGGGCAACACACTCCAAATAATAATACTCCGTTGCTTACTCAAGCACTATCAGGTAAAGTAATCTTTAAATAACTTGGCTCGCAGCGCAGCTTAGCAAGCTTCGTTTTCGATTCTCTTTTTTCCTAGATTATGATTTTGGTGGTAGACTCTGCTCTACTACCATCTTTACTTTTCAACTCATTTTACAGTATCACATGATTTCCAAGTTTCGCCTTCTCGTTAGTGAGAATTCTAGTCGTTTTGTAAACGTAAACGCGATCTAACTTATGCTTTCTCCGCTTGAAATGGTTAAATGGCAACGGAATTGCCAGGAAGACTCACCACTTTGCAATGATGTGTACACTGCTTCAAGTGTTCTAGTGTTATTGTACTCGATCCAACGACTTATTATAATAATCTAGCAATAATGATATGAATTTTCGCTTCCGAGCTGAAAAAGTGCTTTCACTTCACGTTGGTGTCTCCTGTCCCGAAGTACACAGCACCCAACTAACACAACTCTCAAAGACCTCTGTGTTTTGTGGACTAACTGTCTTTATTTTACCATTCAGCACTCACATCAGAAAGCATCCTTACATTTTGCTGCGCTGCGAGCTAAAATTACTACCAGTTGAGCTTGATTAATAACGTAATTGACTAAAGGGCAATGATTGTAAGCAATTGGCATTACTGTAAATACTCTACAGTCATAAGCAACTATCCGGGAGCGGGCTTTGCTCCACCCGCATCACCATCTATGGCAAATCGGGCTTTCCCCACTCCCAATTCACCTGGACCCATGGATATATATGGGCCAACAAGTGATCCTGTTGGTTACGTCCAAGCAACATCTCCACAGCCTTCTGGATACCCGACACTTGCTGCCGTGTCCAGGGTTAGTATCCTTTGCCAACTTCTCAAAACTTTGTAAACAAGAAAGAAAGAAAATAGACAAAACCATTTTTAATGAATGATCAGAAGATATTGTACCTTTAATTTAGTCTTCAGTTGTCCGAAGTGCCTTAGAGCAGAGTAGATATTCCCATGGAATTCCTGGGGCGCGTTCTGTTTCTATCATGTAATAGTATAAGTGTAAAAGTAATTTTTGACCAGTGTTTTATAGTCCTTAATATTGTCAGATTAGGTTAGGATTTTCAGTAATATCAGTATTGAGTTTTGATTCCTTCAATCAGGAGTAACCCAAGTGTAATATAGAATTAGCAGAGTAAAATGTCAGCCAATGTGTTTGTACGCGTTCGTTTCAAAGATTTCAATCTTTTCAATTGCTCGCTTCCTTTTCTGATGATTGTCTACGGTTGTGGATTTCAGTCGTTTAGAAAGGAAGCCTTAACTTGAAAGAGAAAAATATCCTTCAGGTTGAAAATGTGATTGTAGAGATAATTCAGTGCTGTCATTTGTTGTCATGATTGGTTTAATAGTGAGATTTACAAGTAATTAATTTGATTGATTGACTTAGAAAATAAATGGCTAATAATTAATTAATTAATTAATTCCAACTATTAACCACTGCTTTCTAACATAACCACGCCTTTAATATGGTAGTCATTGTGTTTATTTAGTGTGTGGTTTGATGGGAGATGAAGTCATTTCTTTGAGTCAATAGTCTCGGTTTCTTTCTGTAGTCATCGTAAAACGGCTTTGTATTTTCCGACCAACACATTTTATTTATACTGCTTCAGGCTCCCAATGGCTCCCACATATTGTCTTTGTAAGTTGCACTTAATAGCACCCATTAATGAATATGGCAGATATCCTGCTGTTCGTTTCATGAATTCACCTAACTGCCCATATTTTTAGTAATAATATCAGACGCTTCATTCACATTCACTCTCTTCCCCACATTTCAATTAAACGACATCCTTTTGGTTTCTGTAAGTAGTGCGCATAAAATTCTTTTAGTATCTGAGATGCTCAAATTCGTAGTATAATTTTTTACGTTTAGTACACCCCTCTTGGCAAATAATTCACACGAAATTTCATTTGTCATTCATACTTCAACTTTTAGTGAATCATCTACTTTAATAATGCTATCGTAAAAAAATACTTGAGTGCTGGTTAATATGCGCTTTTCATCCTAGTTTCGTAGTTGTGGCTATGACGAGACACATGAACGCTTTCTGGGCATTTGCAGCACAACGTTTTCTGTGCATTAATATTATTTTGTATTACAGCCGATACGGTTTGTGTTTTATTTATTCGTATGCTGACTTAAACATTACCAACATTAATATCTTATTTGTTATTTTGCTTGCTTGATCAGACTGTGTGTAAATCAGTTTAGTAGAAGTCCAGCCGACGGATGAACCTGATATTCTAGTTAAGAAAATGGCCAAATCAAAATATCCTAAATTATATTTTTGTCATTGAATAACGCTAATTATGGTTCTGTAAGTTCAGACGGTGAATTCAAATAATATATTGATGGTGTTCTCTTTTTATTGAATGTTCATTTCAGGGGGCTCTAATACCTGCCGCATTCACGAACGGATATCATTAATTCAGTCATCCCAACTCATGTTTCATTGACGGCAACACTCAAATGTAAACTGAATGAAGACGCGGAAAGGGTGAAAAGTGGCTTCTGCAAATTGATCAACGTGAAAAAGGTTATTTCATCCATTCTTAAACCTTTCAGCTGATATAAAGCATTACATCGAATATTGTCACGATGTGTTACACGTAGAAAGTAGAATATTTATCTTAGTCAAGTTTTGTTACGGACATTTATTATTATGAAACCAGCTACTTTACACACACATGAAAAGTTATCTGGAAATTCTATGTGAACTCCTGCACACTTCTATGGTTGCAAAAGGAAACATCCGAAATTCTGAAAGGTTCAACAAACAATGATAACAATGCCACAACAATTCAATTGTATTATGAATGAGTAGGTGTATTCACACGCTGATTGGAGTCAAAGTCAAAGTCAACAATAACTGAACTTAAGTAATTTTACAATTTACAATTCAAACTCCTCATAATATTCAGCAAAAGTCTTTTTAAAGAAAATCTCACAGCGCCATCAAAATAGTTTTTTTTGCAACGTTTCTCTTTTATTTGGACAGTAAAACATTAAAATCTTTTAGAGTGGAGGAGTAATTTTCCCGCAAATATAAGAAGAAGCCAAACTGAAAGAAAATGAATTTCTGATATCTGTGGTTCATTAAAATGCACCTAATAAATATTTAACATGATACAACGTGAAAAACTATGCATTTAAGTTTTACGTAACGTCACAGCGTGGAGAATCTTTTTCAATGTGAATGCGAATAAAGTCTATTATGAAATCATTTATAAAATCTTCCAATATACACTGCAATAATTAGTCTGCAAGAATCTAAAAATACGAAAAATATGTGGATTTTCCTATTTTTAAGTACGTCACGAGAAGAAAATAACTTTCAATAGTAACAAAACTGTCGTACGTGGAAAAAAGAAAAACGAAATCATTTCCCGAAGTATACAAAATAATAAGTGTTGCGTAATATAATTAATTATTGAGAAAGGTTATATTAGGATTTAAATTATTCTCCAGTAAAACATAAATGAACGTAGTATAGAGGAATAACACTAAAAATTAACGACTTTTTGGAGTAAAAATGGAAGCGGGTTGGTTTTTGTTAGATACTCCAAACATTTTGTTAAAAAATATTTCCAATCCTGGCACGGTAACCCTGAGTAAAATTACGTGTGTTGTGTTTGATTTTTATTGGTACGCGTTGTCATTATCTTGCGATGAACCATCTAACAGTCGCAACTTTTCAGACTGGTAACATCAGTATAACAAGAAACAAAGATACCTTTGCATAGATTAATAAATACAGTTCATCTTAACGGTAACGCAAAGAATGTGTTGATTAAATTTTTAAAAACTGTGGTAATAAATCAGGCGACGTAGGAAACTAGCTTTAAATTATTGACGGTAATAAGTATAATATTTATTAAACTATCATAGTTGAAATGATTTCTTGCGACTCAAATTTCACAGTCCCTTCGCGAATTTACCATATTCGTCGCAATATTTATTGAGTCAGTGTTGTTCGTTGGCTAGATAAAGAATACAAGATAAAATGACTACTTATTAGAGTAAGTTTATTTAGTCGTAAAATGATTCTAATTGAACGTTATACTTGATCTCTCCTTTTCGAAGCCAAAGAACTGGTTAGTAGTCGGATAGAAATAGCAGTAGTCTATTTAAGATCTTTTGTTCATCACGGTTTTGTTGGTGATAGAGTCTATGAGATGGACTCCTCTGGCCATACATTTTTCATAACTTTCCCACCAAATAGCAGGTTTTTGTAAACCAGAGACGAATTTTAATAATTGTCTTTATTTTAAATTGAAAGACGTACAAAGAAAGAAACTGAGGCATAGTTAGGTAAGGAGGCAAGCAAACTGTTTCTCTGTGTCAGCCAATCTCTATCTCCCAATATTAGACGTACTCATCGCCGAACCCTCTCAACTAAACCAGTAACTCAGGAAATAGCCATTTCTGCTTTTTGAGGTGGTTTCTACTACACTTGACTAGACTAGCTCTACTCCTAACAACTTTCTATCAGGCGGACGTAAAATCGGGTTTGATTTTTGGGAAAGTTGAAGGAAGTAATAATTCACAGGGTTGAGACATATGTAGAGAATATAAAAAGAAATTCATTCGTAGGTACTGTCGACCTATGTAGGTACATCTACCTATTTAGTATGTCGCTTGTGCGACCTTTCCGTTCTGGATATCTTGAAAGTGAAGCACTCGGTGCTGCTCCAAAAGAGTTTAATAGTGTACCATCTGATTCTCATGTGAAAGCCTCCAAACAGTACACTTTTACACAGAGAGAGCATACAGGCAATAGAGAAAGGTGGGCCGGAGGTGGCGGTGGCGGTGGTGTCAGTAATTCGATTTGACTGAAGAGTGAGATGATCAAACCGAACCTACACATTACTATACATAAGTATTCTGTACATACACTAGACCTTAAATATTATAGTCTATACTACTGTATGAAAGCGGATGGTATTAGATTCAAATACACAAATATAAAACCTGTCCGTGCGAGCCATGTCTTCTAATTTCCGACTGCGGCTAAACATTTTCATAATTAATATTTAATGATAGTAATCACCAGGTTGCCCTCCATCCATATACACTTCTCGCTGAATTGACAAAATCATAATATTCAGTACATTCTAATTTGGAATACTCCTTACTATATTTTCCTGCAGAGTATCGGTAGCTCGAAACTGAAGTGACGGTTAGTGTCAGTTGTAGTGGTGGATCACTTAGGTAATTTATTATCTAAAATGAGCAGGTTGATCAGAGAAAGTGGAGACTTTCTTCGAAACAGTTTCAAGTTGACTGCTATTTTGTTTGAGGACTGTTTTTATTTATCCACATTTGATGGGAAGTTTCCACACACCAAACAGTGGAAAACTGAATTAATAAATTATGAATTAAAAACCGTATAGGACTGTGTAGAAAACTTTCAACAAGAGAAATTTTCTAATTATGTCATTCGAGGATGTAAGGTAATATATTAAAAAGCATCAATTAAATGTATTATAGAGGAAAAGCAATCTCTACAAAAATATAAACGAACGCAATAACTTAAAGTAATTTCTGTCCCATCAACAAAAGCTCTAGATCGTAACATGATTCTAGGAATAAGTCAGTTGAGTAGGAAGAAGGATACATAACTTTGATATAAACTTTTAGTGAGGAGCGACAAAATATAAACTGGGCTCAACTTGTATGCATGAGCACTAGACTGTCACTTAGGTAAACTTTTAGTAAGAGAAAAGAGTAATACCCATAATACCTATGTATACTTTATGAAGAGAACTCACCTAGTCAGAGATGGTGAGTACAGAGAATCAACTGAAAGGTTACTAGAATATTACATATTATGAAACACTTCGAGAACAACCTTCTAACAGGTAACTTCCTTCCTTTACCGACTAACAAATACAAATCCCGAGTTTAAACTTTTCCGCATTGAATTGGTCAACAAATTCCCAGCAAACGCCACAAAATTAATTCCTCGATAGAGAAGAGGCAATTTCCGTTTTTATCCTACAACAAGATGATAAATGAGTCGAACGAAGTAAATCATCGACGAATTTCGGTCTCACTTTGGTTTTTAAATATTATTATATTATACATTGTACCTTAAAAATATGAATTGAAAGATAAATCGGAGAAGGGAGCACAACTCTGCTCTACAGCGTCCTCGCCACTCTCTTAGTCACTTGTAGTAGGAGATTGAAATAGATTTAAAGTGTTTGGGTAGAATGTAGCGTAGTCGTGCTAGTTTAGGAAATGTAGGCAAGAGACACACATAGATTGATTCCAAAGATCAAATTATCCTGTGCATGATGAACACACTCCGCATTCATACATATTACTGTATACGAAACCAACCAAAGGCAAATGATGCATACCATTTTTATTGAGATATCCTTCACTAGAAATAAATAATGATCCTTTATGAACAGCATAATAAACAGACAGACAACGTATTTAAACATATTTCACATTTGTATAAAGTGTATAGAAACAACTCTCTCTATTCGTTATTACAGTAGACATTCATGACTATTTTCAGACTACCACGACACAAGCTAGAAATTCACATAGCAGTAGAATTGTCTCCAGCTGCACAAAAGAACGTTTGAAGGAAGGAAATGGATTGATAAAAAGTTGCAAGTAGATCAGATGTCAGTGAAGTGTTTTTCATCCATCACTAATCGAGACTTTCATTTCCTTTCCGTTGGTAATCAAGAAACAGCTTACTGTTGTAGAAACCATGCGTACTTTCTGCTACCTTCTAATCGCCCGCTCATAAATCAAGCATCTTAAAATTCCGGATTTTATTTACCGACTTTTTCTATGAGACATGTAGATTTAGTTAATTAACGAGTTTCTTACACAGGCACACAAACATAGCCACTTTCATGTTCATCGTTGAAACCCATCCTGAGCAAAGATTTAGTTCTTCTTTCGAAACGAACGTTGTTCGGCTACCCTTGTACAAAGCGCGTAGCATGTAGCAATTTTATATGTCCCGTTACGTCTTCACACAAAATTGTGTTACTCTTTTACAACGTTGACCATATAATGACTGTGACAAATTAAAAAAAGTACTTAAAATTGTGAGCCAAGGATTTATCATGCAATAAAATATATGATACTCTATCTATTGATATAATTAATTCATTTTCCCTTAAGAATATCCTTCCAGGTGCTACAAGCTAAAACAAAACTCGATATTGGGAACGAATTCTGTAAGTTAGCTGTTGGAAAAGCATAGCAGTATTACATCAATATTGCAAACCTGAAGTTTTCATTTCAGCTGAATTTGTCCGCTTTTATATTCATCCTCAAGCTTTGACTTGTAGCCAGGTGCATTTTATTCATCTCTTCATTTTTACTCTGAGTAACGAAATGCACACGTTCTGTTTAAACTCTATTCATGAAATGATGTTTACTGATTTGCTGATGTTTCCAATTATTTCAGAACAAAAAAAAACTTTATTTCGGAGTGTAGTCTGTAGACAATTGCCCTCTCTTTTATCTGTCCACGATTTTACCATTCTTTTTAGAGATATGCTACAAGCCAAAATTCTTTTTTCGTTTTGAAAATAACATTTTTACCTTTATTCAGAATTAAATTTTCCAGTCACGCAAAAGTTTATAGCTCTGAAACTGTTGATCGAATGTCATTGAACTTTCTATTTAAATCCCTTTGTTTGCATTTCTAAATATTGGATGAAATCTTGCGCGATGATTTTTTTTCGTTTCTTCTTTCTCAAAGATTGTTGTTGTTGAGTATTTGCAACACAGAGCTTGAAACCGACGTTTTAAAGCAGTTTTATCTACTTGTACCACAACAATACGTACCATAGAATTTTATCTGGAAAATACGAGTCGTATTTAAAATATGAAAATGAATGCAATAATCCACTTTCCTAAAATTGTAATCTACTGACTACACATGTAATTATTATTAATTAAAATACTTATGATACTGGTAGCATATAAAAAAGAAAGACTAAGGTTTACTATACTGCGTTAAATAATAAGGATATTAATTTATTTGATGCCTACAAACAGCAAACGTGAAAAATTGTCGATTGGACCGTCGTACGGAAACATCATCATGAATTGTGTTTTGTGAACTTGAAGTAGTTACTTACGGCAAGTATGGAGCTTTGTGGTTGCAGCTTAAACATATTTAATTGAATGGCAGAATAAGATTCATTTTAAATAGATTGCCTCTCCAGTACTTAGGGTTTTTAATCATATTTATTTTATGAATAGTCTTCAGTTTTTAAACATGTTGTGTACAATATGAAGTTTAACAATTAATAATTTAACTTGTACATATTTCAAGAAAGACGCGTAGAAATGTAGGCAGCTATTAATTTAAAACTGGCTTTACTTAGTTTCGAGTGATTTTAAATCTGAACCGGTATTTCTAAGGTTGGACTGGTAAAACTTTTCAGTTTGCGACATTAGATGTTCAGCCATTGAAATATGCGAACTCTTCACGTGCGAGTGAGGAGAACTCCTTTTGACCAAGGGAAATGTTCATTATGAGAGTAAAAGGGAAAGAAAAAGAAACGGATCGCTGTGACTATGCATGCACTGATACATTTTTATCTCTTAAGTAACCCATATATACAAGAGTACAGGCATTAGGAAAGAAATAAAATAGAGGCAGTTATGCATTTCGTTCATAAAATCAGGGATGTAACTTAATATTAATACACTATAATGGTCAGTTCACCAGAAACGACTATATTATATTACAGTTGCATTTGTAGTCATGTTAGTCATACATTAGTTATCAAATTTAGTGGTAGTTTAAAATCCACATACAAATAGGCTAGTCTCTATTACCGTGAGCACCCGTATACGGTTAAAAAACATACACGTACAGTGTAAGAATAGTTTATATTGATTAATATCCAAATCCAGATTATTTTAAGTTAAAATGTTCTGGCCGCTTAAGCTGATAAGAATGACAAACGTGTACATAACAATCCTACAGATAATGCGTTTAAGGAGTAAATACGTACTTTAGATAGGATTAAGGTATTTAAGAACAGATATAAAAACTACATACAATCAAATGAATCAAGGACTGTAAATTTTTACAGTAACGATTATTAAATATTACTGTTAATTAAAAGTATAGATTGAGAATGTAAGTCTTTGATGGGACAGTACTCAGTAACGGATTCCAAGATACAAGTACTCTCAAAAACTACAGTTGGAGTGTTTTCATTTCGGTAGTACTTGACATTTTTCAGGAAATGCACAGTCATTTCTGCCGTACGTCAAAATATATAGTTGATGTACATTTACACATGATAATCAACTTCAGTCAACAGATACAATTTTTGGGAAGAAATTTTCCCGATTTAGGTGTTTAGAGAACTATTCGGTAGGAAACAAGGTTTTTAAAGAAGTCATCCAATGATTTGTGTGTTCCTCGTTAGTTGGGTTGAGTTGAGAAACCGTCTATTATATTAAGTGTTCCCAATAAAAAAATTGGTCAACAGATTAAAAACTCCATGATGGCGATGATGATGAGAGGAAAACCATGAAAGTGACGACTTATTCGCATTCTACAGAATTTAGTATACCGTATATTGATCAAAGATTGTTTAAATGTTGTGTGAAAATCTTGATACAAAAATTTAAAACAAAAGAATTTTGCAAGAAGAGGATAGCATAAATGAGAGATAAGATGCGTAAGGAATAAGTTACCAGTCATAACTAGGTTTGAATTATTACTATATTATTATTACTACTACGACTATGATTGTTACCACTTAAGTGAAAATTGTTGTAATATTACAATTGTATAATATGATTATCAATTATTGACTATGTTACTATTTATCGATTATGGGTATATTGATAAAAAGATTTTGTAAGCAGCTGTGCTTTAGTCCGTTGTAGAAGTGAATTTTTAACAAGAAAAAAAATGTATGTGTGTTACATTATGTTACATATATGTATATGTTATATATGTATGTGTAACCAAGAATATTTAAAAAACTGTTATTCATTTATTGCGTAAGATGAAACAATCATCATGATCATTGTAGTCGGGAGAACTAGTTGTGTAGTAGAAAATGTAGTCCAAAATATAAACTAATATGGAAAAAGAAAACCATAAACAATGTATTTGCTCATGAAATACATTATATATATATATCTATATATATCTGGATTGTTATAAAGATTTGCTCGTGTGTATAATTATTTCTTTATCACCAACCTTCAATAATGCATCCTTGCCTGCATAACTCCACAATATAATCGGAAGGCATACGCACACATTTTGTCATATCTGAACATCGGTGTCTGCGAGCACTATAAATATTTGTCATTACTTTTCTTATTATTTCACCAGTTTCATCAATGCCATTCGCGTTCCCTCATTTAAAATACGAAAGCATTGTTTATGCAGTGACCTAAAAATCTTTTAACAACGGATGATTGCACAGAAAATCTATTTCATTCAATTTCGAGTTACTGACCATACGGAAGAAAAATGAAAGGAGCGCATATGCATACATAATATCTGAGCACAAGCATCGTTTTCTACTAAAAAATGGGAAAAGCATATGAGAAAAAAATCTCTTTTTTATTTTTTACTCGGAACAGTCCCCACTGACTGACTGACTGGTCCAACACTAGATACAACATGGAGTTTCTTGCTCATGAAATACTGTCAGACTTGTTCTGAGAGTTTAAGCCCACTCATATTTTGCCGTGAGATGAGTGAGTGATGAAAAATAAAGTGCAAAAAATCGATCGGTTTTTAAAGGGGAAACGACTACATGTATATGGAATAAGGAATGTCGATTCACAACGATATTATTACTTTGTTCCTTGTGCCTTCGACTACATTGTGACACTACGAGCCAAGTTCTGAACACGACCGTTTTCTCTCTTCGCTTCTACTTTCCTTTTTTACTCCCGCACACCCCCTGCATTTTACTTCTCCTTCCTCTTTACCATTTCACTATAAGTCAGAGCAGGCAGATACATAATATTTTCATTCTAGCCGAAACGCCATTCTCTTCGCATCATGGCACAACAAACAAAACTCGTGCAATTTCCTAAAAACCTACCACGAACTATGCTCATTTCTCCTTTTTTCCTTACTTGCGCGTGTTTTCTCATGCAGCTGTTCTCGACGAAGGAATTGGAACTGGAAGAGAAAAGATACACCGTACCGGCCGACCGTACACCTTCCACTGAAATACGCTTCAGTGCACATGTTCTCACTCTTCTTCTTTACTACAGCCAACAATCCACATCATAATACGTACTTTGTACGTAAAAATACCTGCAACCAAAAACACAATATGTGCATCAAATTTTGAAAACAACTTTCCCTCAAAACGATACTCCACAAAATGGTAAAATTCTCTCTATCACCATACAAAAGTAAGCGAGGAATCTACTCGTGGAGGCCTTCTCAGAAACTTAAACTTATCCATTGAAATTACATTTTCCACTATACATAACATTCATGTAGCATTTAACGTCTTAACCAACTTTACTCATTCATACTACATAGGTATGTGAATTTGTTACCGTTCCTTTCCCTGGAACAATTTAACGGCAATGATAAGTGTCTCACCGATTGGTCCAACAGAACCACACCAAGACAGGAACAAACCTTTTTTGGTGACCACTTAGACTTTTTTCTGTCATTTGCGAGAGAGAAAAAAAACAATGCTTAGATGCACACGGCGTCTGTAGTCCTGCTTGTGGTATTCCATTAAAAATCTTCAACTTAAGAGGGAGAAAAGGCGAATCCAGAAACGAGGAGAAAATAAAATAAAAGTGGACTCTCGCTCTCACCGTTCACCAACAGTAATATTGAGCATACCAAACGTCTTTGTATTTTCCCCAACATTACACCTTTGAGAAGCAAAAATAAATTTTTACACGTGTGTGCATTTGTGTCCACCGTTTATTTACTACAGCAGTATATTATTGTACAATTTATTAGGTATGTATTAAAGCTGGAAGTGATTTTGCCGAAAGATACTTGAGCTCACACGCTCATGCACGTCCATAATATATATATTTTTTGAAAAATGTACGCCGAAGATAAAGTGGACGAGAGAAAGTAAAAAAAGTTTCAGCGGAACAATATTAGGATGAAATAAGTTCATTTTCTTTTTACGAAGGTGCACTGAATGGATACGGCTACTTCACACACGACGGCACCAATGGCACACATACTTTTGCCTAATATTTTTAACTCTTCATGCCAGCGTACTACTTTTGTATTATACCCGAAAGCAAAAAATAGATAGGTGTGTATAATATTTTTGGATACAGATATTTTCATCCCGCACGTATGAATACACCTACCTATTATCGCATCACGTTGTCCAATGCACACAGGCAATGCCCATTTATACCTATGTACGCCAAGAACCTACTCAAATTTTGCAGGATTTTTTTTTTCTTTTTTGCACAGAAAAGAGTGATCTACTGAAAGCAACGAGGCGATAGGGACTCAAGGTAAAAGTAGTTTTTATAGCGGAATCATTCATACTGAAGCACACCTCTAAAATAGCAGTATCCACGAGAAGAGCAACATTTATGCCTACATTTTTATATGCTTGAAGGGAAAGCCGAATTGTCTTGTTTTATGACTACGTCGTGCATAGTTACATATTATAGAGACTCTTCTCACCTCAAGGTATGTTCCCGTGCAGTGGCGAGAGGGAAGAGTGAGCCAGCACAGTTTAGACTCTGGAAGAAAAAGAGGACTAGCAACTAACTGAGTAGTGTGTTACGACTACTTACCACAGTAAACTCGACTACGCTGTGCTTATAATATAAATCAGCTACTTAGTGGATAAAACTCTGCAAAAGAGGTTAGACCTTTTTGTATAAAAGTTGAAAGTGAAGTCACTCAATTCCTTCATTGCACTGATGGACTCTGCCCTTTCCTTCAAACCGATCCCGGTTATAATAGCAATGCTACATTTTCGATTATCGACAAGGATCTGAGTTTATTCCTAACTCCCACTTTCACCATTTCTCCCAACTTGATTGATTGAATCGTGGTTTAAATGCATGAAGATGCGCAGTTACTATCAGAGTTGCAGACACATCGTCATTGATATTTAAATATTCTCTCGTGTACAGCTTTTGACATGGATGATGTCATTATGCCGACGTTATCTGAGAGACAAATCCATTTTAAGACTCGGGAAAAAATATACACGTCAATCAAAATAAATATGCGACTACTTGGATTGCAGTGAAAATGGCCACATCATTGGATCAGTATCAGTATGCCTTCGAAATGAAAAAAGGTATTTTGGTGAATGAATGCAACGATTCATGTGTGCTGTTCAACCGAAATAATTCCCCCTTTCTCGAATCTCCTCACCGTAGACTTTCCACCTGCCTGTATTTATAAAGATGGAATGGCTGAATGAAATCTAGACTATGATGTACCACGATGCAAAGCTTCTTAGAATTGTCAGATATTTTCATTAATGCGAACGTGGAAAAAGTCAAACAAACAGAGCGTGCTTCCACTTGACTTTCTCCTTCCCGATTAATGTAAGAGGAGACCGAGTATTATCTCCTTCTCTAATGAATTCTTTAGAAACTCACGCGTTCATTTTTTACAAAGCACGACCACAAACCATTATTTCAACCAAATGGAGCAGATTTTAATCAAGATCCCTGGAACAACGCGTTGTGTCTTTTTCTGTGTTTGCCCCGTTTTACTCTGCTTTGTTGATCAGTATCACTGAAAGAAAAGATCATTAGATTCAAAAGAGTCTGCAAACATGATGGACCAAATAACCCAATACGTCCTTGGGTCTATTTGCTCTAAACTAGAAAAAGACAATTGCACAAGAATAAATTTTGCGACTCGGTCTGGGATTGGAAAAAGCATATATGTTTTAAAATGTAGGGATTATTTTGATGTGGTATATTTTCCAGTTATTTTATAATTTTTCAGACTATTTTCATATGGATGTTAAAAAAAAATTATTCATACCAGTTTATTCTTACACGGGAACGGTTTTAGGTGCAGACATGAGACCCATCTTGTGCCGTGTTTTCTCCTCTTTCAGAATTGCTGTAAATCAGTAAACACAGATTTGGGGCCACAGCACCGATTTTAGTATTATTTAAATGTGTTAATTATATAATTCAATATAATATAACACAATGGGCACTATGTATGAGCATAGTTAACAAATTATTAAGCAAGACAAACCCAAGCCTGACATTGAAAATAATTTTTCCTACATAATTGTAAAAGCTATTTTCAAATAGGCTGGTTTCCAACCGGGGTATTGGTAGAATCAAATGGAATCTCGTTGTTGCATGTGACCAATATATGACGGCATTAATATATACTGAACTTATACATGAGTACGGTAATCAATCTGAAAGTCCAATATTATAATTATGTCACTAGGCTGTCACGTTTATTTGTGATTGTAATATTATTTTTATTTAACTTGGTTGTCGGTGCTGATTATATAAGCTACGTTGTAGTATAATGGTGAGGTAATATTTAATATTAAAATTGATACTGTGCTCTGACCACAAATTTGTGTTTTACAGACATTCACACAAAAAAGGGGAAAAAAGTGTAGATGTGTTGGGCCTCATTTATAGATAGATGCTCGTGACACCTAAAGACATTCTCATGTCAGAGTGACGAGCAACATCATGACACTGAAAGACATTTACAACTCAAAGAACGTCGCATTTTTGTTTGTTAATAATTAGTATTGATCCATTTAAACGGCATTCATCCTCCGTCTGTAGTTTCAGACACCAATATAGTTTCACGGCAGTATAATTTCGAGTTTGTATTACACATAGTTATCCGGCCACCTGAATTCTGAAATTAATTTTATAAGTAATTATCTACTGCTACAATCGAGACGAAAGCAAAAGCAGAGTAAAAACTAATTACAGTAAAACTAAAAAGGGAACTTTGTGCGCGAGTGTAACTCTACGTAAAACAGGATTAGAAGAATCGGAGCCCCGACTACTTTGCTTAGAATAGAATAAACATCGTGCTAATAAAAGCAGGAAAAGCCGTTCTTGTTGTCTGCGTTTAGCGGGTTACGCGTTTTAAAAATGTTAGGTATGTGTTAATAAGCTGAAGAATGTTTTCAAACACAGATCTGTATGTGTTCGCTGAATTTTGTTTTCCACATTTAGCTAGAACCGTTTTCAGTGACCTTTGTGAAAAGATTAGAGTTATAAATAGTAGAAATCGCGTGGCGTAACTGGTCTAAAAAGGATTAATATAAAAGATGTAGATGTAATATTGTGCTGGATTTGTTTGTGACTAAAATGAAGCGTTTTAGCTTATTAATAGTCAGAAAAGGAGGAGCAGTGAGTAAGACGTTAAATATAATGCAAAGTTTATTTTACCGCTGATGCTTGCAAGTTTTTTCTAAAACTCTTCAACTGCACACATCTCTGTTGCCAGTGGAGATGAAAGAAAAAAGGGAACTCTACGTCCCGTTGATCTAAGTTCTGAGGCAGAGAACACTTAGGTTGTGAAGCCTGCTACTTATTTTTACCTGGTTTGTAAATGAATGAATGAATGTCTACTCTCTTTGTATCGCAATATATGATGGTGATGACTGGCCAAAAAGTGAGGCATAGTCATCTACGCTCGCTGCTTTCCATTAGTTTCGAAACAGTATAACTGTGAAGTTGGAAAGAAAAAGAAAGTTGATTTGATTCTTCTGACTTAACTTGTGTCTGCTTAGTTACTCACTCGGATCGTCCTCTTCCACTTTCTGTGTGTCTTCACATTACAGCCCTCGGTAGAGCTCAAGTTGTAAGTTTTGAGAAAGGTTGCTTGGTACGAGGAGTACACGGAAAAGGAAGATAAAGCGAAGTAATAGTTAGTTTTGAAAGACGATGGAGCTTTCTTTGGTTCAAGTTGTATCTGCAAGGAGAAAAGGTAGAAGAGCGAGAGAATCAGCATGAAAATAAATGTCTGACAGTTCCCCGCTCTTATAATGTTAAACGCATCTCTGCTATATTCATAGATTACCACTGACGCTATTCATGGCTGCATTCAGACATGCATGAGTAGAGACAAGCAGAGTCTTTCCTTACCTCAGCAACTCATCGTCATCATAACGAGTCATAATATTCCATTTACACTTGAGGTCGTAAATCTGGAATGAGAAACTCCTTCCTTTTCTGGTTACGAAGAAAAAATGCTCGTCTTAATCTATTTTTTCATGAGGATCACTAGGCATATTATTATAGGCCTTGCATAGCTTCGCCAAGTTTCCATTTAACCCCTTTTCCTTGCACTACAGTTCACAACTTTCACATTCTTTCTCCTTGCTCTCGCTAAGACCTCTCGTATTCATACATAAGCATTAGCTGACTTGATGGGAAAACATAAAACAGTATTCTGAGAAAAACGTATACACAATGCCACTCTTCCCGACTGCCTTCACTTTTTATTTCAATGCCTTCCTGCCGAAGGGACTTCTTGCGTTAAGGCTACGAATTTATGCAAGTCAACTTCAAAAACTCAAATTGACGGGAACTAGTTTTTTTTATAAAAAAAAACTACCTCTCTGAACAAGCAATGGTGCGTGCAGTAGCTTTATGGCGTTACCTGAAATATAAATAAATAAGAAAATCGTGACGCAATAGCCGTAACACCTTGAATTGTCGACAGTCTTCATCAAACTGCTTAAGCTTCGTAAACCATCATCGTAGTTTATAAAACGTAAATTTTAAAGTTAAAGCTACTAAATTGTTATTTGCTAATTCTAGCCTTTTAAATTAAGTAATTTATTTAAAAGCTTTGATGTGGGTTTTAAATCAACATAAATTTTAATTAACGCTTAGGTATGTTATTAGGGGCATCGTGTATTTATGTATGTTGAATTAAGTTTCTTAGTACATGTATGATTTCATTAGCATGCAAAGGCAGGGTTTTCAGACGTATGATTTCCTGTTTTTATAGCATCTGTAATTAAGTAAAAACGTATTAATAAAATGACACGACAGTTTGAAAACCAATCAGTCACAATGAGGTTGGTTGCATTGATTAGAAAGAATTACAGTAAAGACTCGGGATGCTCTTAACGAAAGTGAAAAGTATTTTCGTACGCAAAATCATTTTATGAATACAGACGAAGCATTAATTCAATAGCTTTCAATGCTAGTCAAAAAGTGAAATATTTTCAAAGAAATTAGGATTCCAAAACGGTGCTAATGGATTTGAGGGTGACTAATTCCCTGGTGGCCATTTTCAAAAAAACATCACTCTCCGCATATCAGAGTAACAAGTTTTTCCAACCCTACGCAGCTCATCTCCGACCGTTGCCTCTCTCTGTTCTGTGGCAGTTTTAGGCTTGTCTTCCACATACTTTTTATGCGCTTCACGACGGTTATGATGTTGGGATACGTTTACTTGCTTGCTTCGGATGGGATAGTGGAGAAATCGGCCCCACTTATTTGAGAAAGTTGTATGACGTGAAATTTATATTTAATCCACATAGTTTCTAAATTTATAAGTTTAAAAAGTCGTTAATGATTTTACGACATTTGTTTTCCAACCATGATCCATGTGCAGTTTCGCCTTTGCCTTTGCGGACCAACTTTCTCTGAGAAAGTTATCGTCGCTGTGATGTTGCTGGTTATGATAGACGTAGATAGTCTAAAAGCTGGATGTGCATGAGTGGGTTAAACCAATTTCCTTGATTAGCTTCCCCTTGCGTAAAAATTCTCTTGTCAATTGTAGCATAAACATGAATGTATGTACGTAATCGATACAAGAAGACGATACTCTCTGCGCGAAATCTCTGAATTCGTATGTCTGCTGATGTGCACACTTTTACGGTGACTTGGTTCATAAACAAAATTCCAAAATATAAAGCATTGCATAGTACGTTCATAGCGCACCGCAATTTACCTTAAGTTGTTATAAGTATGCCATTAAGTTTTTCTGCGGTTGCCTGTATTTGCTACACTTATTACACTTCTTGAGCAGGTTTTGTGATTAGAATCCACCTTTTTACGAGCCCTCACACCACGCCAGCACACTGAACAGCGATTCCAACTTTCATTTACCGCAAGTCACAAATTCACCTTCTCTTTTGCACGGAAAACTTTCTATCACAAGTATTCTTAATAATGTGCTCCTCTAATGCAATTTATCTGAATCACGTAGACTGGAATTGTGATAATGATATTAAAAATAAATAGATAATATTATGAAACTATGTCGACAAATCCATTCCATTCCCGCATGTTCACTTTATATTGTCTCAGAAAAGAGGACGCGGACGTGGAGGACAGTCAGGTAGAAAATCTTTTGCATTAGAATGGAAATTGAGATGGGATTGGAGCAGTCGCTTTGGTTTCCCTGGTGACGATGACCTCCTAATTTAATGAAATTTCAATTTGTGTACCGGCCATAAGCAGGAACAACCCAAATGTAAAATAAAAACAAAAAACGTGGACGAATTGTTGCTACTGAGACATGTTTCGAATGAGTTTAAAAAGTGTGTAGATCCAGAGCCTCTCTGTATGCTGGCTAGCTGGTACAGGAAGCATAGTTCATCCTATGGCGATGTTTAAAACGAATTAGGGAGGTAAACTAACGTGGTTAAAATAAATATGGCAAGTTTGTAGCAATAAGCAGAAAGATTAACCTATGTAAAATAGATTGCACATATTTTATTACAAAAATGTATAGAAATAAAAAGTATATGATGCGCGTTTTGTAAATTCAATGCTGGCGAGTAATTGCCACCGCAATAAACAATGTTTCTAATCGTGTTGAGGATCGCTAGCCGGTCTAGTTCAATCAGTGAACACTTTCAGATAAACTTGGCATCGCATCGTCTTTCCCCAAGTTGCTTCCAGTTGAGACCAGCTCTCCACGCAGTATTTCTTCTCTTTGGGGAGTTGAAAGAGGCCGGGAAGAGGCGAGATTGAATTATTGTCATTACGTCTCTGATTTCTCATCTCCACTTTTCCTAGCCCCATTCTCTAGACTTATATCGAACTTCTTCTTACATACTGCAAAACTGAGCCTTGGTTGGCCGTACATGTTCATAAACATCATAAGTATGTAGTAGGAGCTGAGAGAAAGGTACAGGAGTGAAATGAGCGTACTATCATGAGAAAGCTAGCACATACATGTACCATCAGCCACAGCAGCTTAATATTTTGCTGCAAAGTTCCGTTCCCCATCTTCTTTTCCGGTCGCTTTTACCACCACTAGGTTTAAAGCAATGTTTTCCAGTCCTTGATTGTCGTTTGGTTACTCCACAGGAGTTCTATGCACAATTACTTTTAGCACGTGCATATGATGTGCACCGTAATATCACATTCGTGTTACTACGTGAACTGTGTACACGCTCCAGGCACATCTTTATAATGATCGCTTTCTTGCCATTGTGGATGGGCCCCTTTGTCCAAAACACATTCTTGCATTTAAGAATTTAAAAATATAAAATATTCTGTGACTGGGCTCAGCTCTAGAAAAAATTTGCAGCTCTCTCCCACATTACCCCTTATAACCTAACCACTACAAGTATTCGACAGTCTTCTTCGTACGAAAGCTCATCTTCGTGAAATCTGATCCCTCGCATACACAACGTTAGATTACAGGAGAGCAGAAAATGAAAAAGAGGCTGAACTGAAACCAATACAAAATTCTAATCTCAACCTTATTTTTTTCTATTTTGCCATTGTGTTTTGGTATTCTTGTTTGAATAGTGATTTGATTAAACTTCTAAAATGTAATCTTGAAACTGCCTAAACTACATATTGGAAGTCTTCAACAGCAAGAGCATGCGAATTGTCTAAGGAACTATCCCCGTATTTAAATTTTTGTGCCTTTTAGCCTCCTGTTTATTTCTTTGAAAGTAACGTGATCGTATTGACATTTGGCATTAACAGCTCGTGTCACAGTAATGTTTTATAGTCAAAAGTCATAAAATAAAAGCAATCGGAGGCTAGATTTTTACAGCAAAAGTTTGGTCAATTAGAAACATGGACGATATTGAGACAATGACGACTCTAAGTCGTACGTTTGTCAACTGATGCTAAAAGGTGAATTGGACATTTTATTACTAGTAGTAAGCAAAATTATAAATGAATTCAATGCCTTGGTTGTGGGTAACAATTCAACCTTGAATGATACCTCTGAGATACTAAAATTTAAAAATTCCCATTTGGTCACTTAAATGCCAGACTATAGTCATTTAATAATTGCACAACATATACCATCCTTATTATGGAGTTTTCATTTTTGTTGTTTTTCAATTTAGTTTTCTACGTAATAAAGCAAAAAAACTGAGTTATTTGTTGGTGATTAAATGTTCTTGTGGAGTTATTTTATGTGCGAGGAGTCTTTTAATACCAACATAAAGCCGCGTGTCCTCATTAATATGAAATGGTAAATGTGCGAAGTTTTCAATATTCCAAGTTAGAACTCTGTGTTAATAGTTGGATTGCAATTTTTGTGCAAAGGCATTGTTTATGTTAGCTATCACGTTGCTTGAGCGTATTGCATCATTATTATAATATTATTCCTCGAAATTGTGTTCAGTCAATCTTCCTTTGTTCTGCTGAAAGGCAGATAGAGGAGATGAGGCAGAGATGGGCCGATGACGGTATCTTTGTAATGGATATGCGTAACAAAAGCGGTGGCAGTGGCATGAGGCAAGTGGAAAGCCGGAGAGGAAGAGGCAAATAGCGTAAGAAGAGATAATAACGAGATGAATGTTTTACGCTGCCTCGATTACTATAAACCACTGCAGCGAACAGCTCTGACTTTATGATATTGATGATGATTGGTGCTTTGAAGAAAGAGAGGAGCGAGAGAAAACGGGTTGGGAGTGTAGTCGACATATTAGTCGGGGGAAGTCATCGAACAGGCGAATGAGCAAGTAAATGTGGAGAAAACGTTAGGGATGAATTGCTACGGACCCCATTGAGATTATTGTGCCGAGTTAAACAGACATTACATGCAGCAAGTCGAGGGTGTGCTGGTTATTATAGTGACATTTAGAGAGTTTTGGGAGAAAGTGTAGAAAAGAGGAAATTCCACACGCCGTAATATCTTTAATGGTTGATGTGAATGTCTGCCTTTGCTCGTCTCGCTCTCTTGTACTTTTTCCTGCCGCTTACTCCGCAGACGGGCCTACATATTATTTATTTGGATGTGCAGATAGTCGAATGTCTTCTTGTGCTTGATTTTGTGGCATTAATTATTATTTATTACACACAATATATTACTGACGTAAAAATGTGTGTCTCTATAGAAAATGGAAGTCTCCGAGGAAAACTCTTTTTTCTACCATAGTCCCATCACGATTATTTATCTAGTAGTTGCTTGAAACGAGAAATTATATCAGAATTAATGGTAAATCGGCTTTGGCTTAAGTATGGATAACATTCTAGGAGCACATAACCAACACTTACTTTTGTTTATTTTCTTCTCAAAACCTTTGCCGACTTTATCAAACGCAAATTCTTGTAAAATAGCCGATTTTATTGGTATACAAATACTTTATAAAAACAAAATGCCAGTTAGAACATTTTGTAGCGAATGTACAACGAAAAATTGAACGTTTTGGTTCAGAGTTTCTATAAAGAAACCAATAAAAACAACGATCGGGTATTAATAGAGACGATTAATTAATCAGTCGTAGACAAGCAATGTAGCCATTGAAACTATACTATCCCGAAAAAATGCCAATTTATTTACCCTCAATGAATAATCGAACGACGCATTCTGGTAATTATGACATTTTTGACCATGATTTATACGTGCAATGAGTTTCTAGGAATGTTATTTTTCTCTCTTCTTGAGTTCCAAACATTTCCTTCGCTACACATTCATCTATTTTATTTTCGTAACGTAGTGCAAATTTGTTGAACGCCTAGGTGAGCACGGGGAACCCACTAACAGAATTTGATAAAAACTATTTTATTCGTAAAAGGACATGAATGTGATTCAAAACTATTAGAAATGGATCAGATTTTTTTCTACTTGCCAGTCGAATGTTGCATGTCGCAACTTCATTCTTTATCACAAACAACTGTAACAAACTTTAATTTATGCAGACGTTTGTATCATTGGTAAATTGTACGTAGGCGTGTGTCATGGAAAACATTTTCTCATTTTGTGGAGTCCTCACGGGTTCGTTTTAAAGGGTCCCTTCGCCCAAATTGACTCAAGGTTTATTTTTTTCGGAGATCGCGTTCGTAATAAAGGGGAGACACAATTCGCTTATGTGAAAGGTAGGCATTATTATTCAAAGAAAGAGATGATAAATTTGACAGTCTTATCGGAGGTTTCCAGGTCATCGAGCCAGAAGTAAAATACGGATATTAGTGTAGCAAAGTGTGAGTGGTTTTATGCTGTTAAGAAAACTGCACAGAACGAGAACGAGGTATATAAAGTGAGGAAGAGTTGTGTGGCAAATGCTCACCAGCCTAGTTGAAAATGTGATTCTCTCTCTTGGTGGGAATGAGAATCGTGGAAGGGAGAGAACGTACGTACGCGTTTTGAAAATGGTCTCACAGTGAAGAAAAGCATAGTGCATGGCCCATTACAATTGCGTGTCATTTGCTTCCTCAGCAGAATCCATTAATGCATACGGACGTAATCAGATGAAAGCGTCTTTACTTCCACCTTAGTAAATTCGATTTTTTCAAAACTTTTTCACCTTCGAAGTCGTTTTGCTGAGTACATTCACTAAGAGAAGGTAGCATATAATTGAAGAGTCTATTTTAATGGGACCATTCTTGTTGTCAATCGATACTTACTTTATTCTCTTTGTGTTAATAAAAACGACACCAGAGAGAGTGTGCCTGCACATTGTACCTTTTCTTGCCAATTGAATTTGAGCTCGGGAACATATTCCAGGGCAATTGAAATTTCGAAATAATATTTTGAATATTTCTTATAAATATTCCAGATCATCTGTATCTTCATAGTTGTCATCTGCTTGGTAGTTTGTATATAAATATTTTTGTTCTTTTTATGAAAACTGCAGCTCAACGAATCTTATAAGTCGGTGAACGCCACATGTTTACAGTAAGCCTAATGGACGGCCATTCTTTTCACCAACTCCCCCTTTTGCCTTTTTGCAGATATTTAGTCAAGTCATATTTGATGGGGCATACATGATACAACAAACATACAAGGATAAACGCAAACATTTACTCAACTACTGCTGTGACAACACTAATTCACTTATGCTGGCCAATATCTTCGGAACGGGTGAGCATATCTGGGCGTTCGTTGTTGGTGAGTTGCCGGAGAAAGTGGTGGACAGGTATTGGTTTGTTAAAAAGTGGAAAGGGTTTAGGCGAGGGAGAGGAGATGTAAAGTAGGATGAGAGAGAAGGAAGGCTTTTAGAGACTAAATCATTTGCCACAGTTGATTTAATGCCTAGAGGCACGCTGGAGTTGGTCCAGTGACCAGTGATACATTCGAGCTTTTTCTTATGAAAACGTAGTTCCACGACACAACCTTTGTTGTTATCGTCCTGCTACGTGGCGTTAATTTATAACATGCTCATTCGTTGTCAATATAATCTAAATTCACACGTGTATGGTTCACTTAATACCGCTGGAACCGGTCACACTACAACGGAATTAAATGTAATGTTAAAGTACCTAACATGCATAGTGCCAGTTGGAAAGAGATGAACGAGCTTTGTCCGTCGCACTTTGTGCCGTCTCGCCGTGGTGTTGTTTGAAAGGTAATCGTGAATTGTGACTGCGTGTAGTACTGCTACATGACTCTCTTACTGTCCCTGTCCGACTGTTCGTGAAATGACAGGAGTACTTTCACGGTCGTAAGATGTGAAACGGAAACCTGAGCGACTACGATTTATAACAGTATTTACTCACCATTACCTCTCTATACCATCCGACGTCCCTAAAGACGGTGATGCAAAAAAATGTAAGCCGAAACAGTAACATGACGAAAAATAGTTTCTAGTGTTTTCTTAAAAGAAAAAGTATCAAATTTCTATATTGCACAAAAGTAGAGAGAAATGGCCCTCACACCTACCTTCAACCTTTTTGTTCGGGATGCTTTCAATAATAATATCAATAGTCTAATCCTTTCAGTCGTCCACCAATATCTCAAGGAACGATGTAAAAAGTTTTGGCAAAGAATAGATACACGACAGAGGAGAGGAAAGGAGGGAGGGATGGGAGATGGATGCCATGCAAACTTTTTTTCCAATTTAAGCTGGCTATTGGAGTATGTATGAGGTGGCTGCACATTTGATACATGTATAAAACAGCTTAGCAGATAGAAGGCGCAAGTAGAATCTCAAACATTGGATTCGGACACTGGCACTGGCACACACACTGAGTGAGTAAAGTACTCCGATGACATGGACTATTTATGTTTGGTATAAAATCAAGGTGTGGAATTTCATAAGGAGAAAAGAGGCTTGCTGCTTTGTGAGAGTGAGAGATGGGAAAACCTTGTAGCTAATATAATCCTTGTTTGCAGAGATCTGCTCTTTGTTTTCTTTTTGACTGACTTCACGTAGTACTCCACATTGAGAAAATAAACGGGAGTACGAATTTTCATTTAAGGTATGCACCGAGAGATCATACCCCACCCCACCCGTCCATCTTTCATGCTTGAGTATGCACAGGACATTATACTTTCAACTAACTTATGAAAAGCAATTTAGATATAAATTTCTTCGGAAGGTACTGAATGGTTAAACGTTTTCCAAGACTTTGTTTCCACCGTCGACTTTCTCCGAAATTTGCTTACATTTTGAAGGAACTGAAAGGAGGCGAGCCCAACAAGAGTTCCGTGAGAGGGGCCACTTTCTATTCAATTCCTCCTGTGCATTAGCCTCAATGTTCTTCTGAAGTGGGGTATGAATGAAATGTTGATAGGGAAATGAAAAGGTCTCATTCCATTTGAATTCTTACCCTTAGAATCCTACCTTCACGCCTTTGTATTTATCTCACGTAACAAACGCAACCTTACTATTTATTTTATCACCGTGATTCAACTACCATCCGTGAGTAATCTAGACCCTCGCTTTGATACCACTGGGTGTGACTTCCAAAGTCAATAGTCACCTACTTCGGCAGAGAGAAAACGAAATGGAATGGAAACGAACACAAATGCCAATCAAGTGCTTTTTTAAATGTCGGTCAATGTCGCATTTAACAGAAGAAAGAAAACACAACCACCTATGAAACATGTATTTTGAAATATGCATTTAAAAAATCTCGGTGAGGTAATTCACTGTCTCCGAAGTCTTTATCGTTTCAACTTTCTTTCTTAGCAGGAATTTG
This sequence comes from Cyphoderus albinus, assembly GCA_021029165.1. Taxonomy (NCBI): domain Eukaryota; kingdom Metazoa; phylum Arthropoda; class Collembola; order Entomobryomorpha; family Paronellidae; genus Cyphoderus; species Cyphoderus albinus. The sequence continues at coordinate 30,338 of VYYJ01000013.1, read as the reverse complement.
AAGAGAGAATAAGTAGAAATTCGCTGACAACTTCTATGTGATCGTATGCTGAGGAAAGAGCCTTTGATGAAATACTAATGGCATACACCGTGTCTTGTTCTTAGTTATTTGGAATGTCATCGGGGCACTAAGCGTCTCTTAAAGCAATCACTGAAGGAATTATTAGGAATGTTCTACAAGACCGTAGTACGCACTGTTCGCATGACAAGCACAGGGATTACAATTGCTCATTAGTAGGAACAGTGCACTGTTGGCCTCTGTGTGACGTTATTCAAGTTTCCAAGTTTCTACCTAAAGTTGTGTACAGGTATAATTCACAAAAGTAGAACACTTATGGGAAAACGTGACACAGATGCTAGGCACAAGAAGGCGTCTTTGTTATTGGGTACTCGGTGCAGTGTAGACAGAATGGCTAGCACAGAAATAATGGGCATAGGCACACACAAAGTAAGTTACTGACACTTGAACTCTTTTCATTTAAGTTTGTGCTGCATAAGCCTCTGTCTTCTTGGTATTGGACGGAGAAAGGACTCCTTTTGCCATCACAGCCATTATCTGAGAGGCAAGTCACACGAGTCTCTGTTTCTGATCATTCATATCATACATTCCTTCACTATTATTTTCATCTCCTGACGTAGCAGCATAGTTACCTGTTCATTTCAGAGCATAATACCGGTGGTAAATGCTTAATAGGTGAATGTTTGTGCTGCCGCCGATGTGGGGGCAGAACTACCTAAAAATAGATGGTTAGCAGACTGAGTGAAATGCTTTATAGTTATTATGAGATTTTCCAAGTTGTGTGCTCATTGTAAATTATAGTGACTTGAGTGAGGCAACTAAAGTCGTTCTGATGTGCTGCGTTCCTTATTTTCTCCGTAACTATCCTCCTACTATCTCTGTCAATGTTTTGGCAAGTCATATATTAGAGAAAAGTATTCAGATGATAATAATACAACATGATTGGCTCCATTTTGGCTAACCCACAAACTCGAAGAAGAAAGGTAGGTATTAATTTCCTCCTGTATACCTGACAGTGTGAGTGATGAGCATAAATCAAGACTGACGGTGGAAGAAGGAAACGAAGAAGACGGGCAAGGAAAGAGCAGAACGAACGGTGAACAACCGGCAACCAACTTTGGAGCAGTATCAGCACGGCAAGCAGCCGGCAAGCAAAGTAAGTACGTAAAGTGCACAGAGAAAACAAAAGAAAAAATGCAAGTTGCTAGTGATATAGACAGACAGAAGGGAAACGCAGGAACCTCGTCGTGAAATCACCAGACAACTTCACTTGGCTCGTATTTAAAGTGTTGCTTGCAAAGAGCACAAACTCGCCAATACTTTCTGTTACATAAAAGATTGTGAACAAAATGTATAAAACAATTTTCTATTCATAGAAATATCTAGAGCTCGCAAATAGCAGTCCCTCAGTTAGACGTAAGCACGAGTAGCAGAATATCGACTGTGTACAATGCTTCAGAACTTCAGAAGCGTTCCTTCTCTAGACTCGTATAGCAGAGCGCTCGATCAATGTGGAAATATATTGCTTCACTTTCCCATTACTTTGCAAGTATAGATGATGATAATACGTCCCGACTGCGTTGCCTACAACCATTTTTTCCAGAATAAAAAAATGCACAGGGAAAGGATCCTGCGACTACTGGCTACTTTCCTATCTCGTCTTTTTTGTGGTGATCCTTTTTGTTCCTTTACTGTATTTTCACTGATTCCTTTGTTTCTTACGGCACTTTGGCCTTTATTACAATAGCTTCAGGTGCCTGCAACTTAAGTGAAAAAGATATCTTAAGGCTTGTGTAACGACTTTCGTAGAATACAAAACTAGTAGCTCCTGTATTTCCTGAGGGACGCTTTGTTTTCATAGTGGTTTTTTAATGTAAAAAATAAATTTCCTGTTGTTTTTAATATCTGTAGTCTGTAGCAGACAAGTCCTTAATAATAATCAGCATTTCCACTTCAACTGAAACAACTCACTCAACAGTGCGAGTGGGATCTGCAACGTAGCAGAAGAAATAAAGGAAGAAACCGCATCGTTCTCATTTTGTGATGCCAAAAACGACGTTTTCATGAACTCTTCATTCACATCTTTGAGAAGCTGTAAAGCAAAATATTTTGATATTTATGGTAAAGCCCTCTCAACTACAGGTACAAGTGATTTAGTAATATTCGCCGACAAGTCGATTCTAATTATGTAATGTATGTTTTCTACCAATTCCACATTAATATGCATTTAACCACAACGTTACAGGAAACATAAAACGCTTATAGGAAATTAGATTGGTTCTGCTATAGTTAGTCCACTGATTGAACTTGGTACACAAGGAATTACAAATATTTCAAAACATAAATATTATTTATACCAATTTTGAACAAATTCGTTTTTACTATATTACGTACAACTTTCATGTTTCCAAAGTTAAAAAAATAATTAAGGGATATTAAAGAACGCATTGAGTAGTATAGTCAAACAATGATGTAACTTTTAAAATGTTGTAAGAAATTAATTGAGTTTGATTTAAGGCATCAATTTATCCCTGATTTTTCTCCTTCATACTTACGTTATTTAACAATATTTTTGGTTACAGGTATTTGGACGAAGCCCTAAATTTTGTATTAGACATATGTTTTATTAAGGGTTGTAGTGGTAGTTAAAACCGTTGGTGGGAAAGGTCGTAGATATTGAAATAGAGGGAGATGAGCAAGGAGCAAAACTGAAAATGTTTGCATGCTCCACTCCAAGATGCTATCAAGAACGCAATTATCCTGGAAAATTAAAAGAAATGTCTCATCAGTGATTTCTTGCTGTCTACTTAAAGATGCCATAACCTGTCTTGTGCGTTGCACAATGGAAGGAAATATTTTATGTTGGTGTGAATTAGACACGGTTGAGTTTAGGATGCGAGAATTTATTTCCAGACATGCCTCTGCACACATACTTTAAAGACTGGTGCTTTCTTCAGCAAGGATGAGATTTTTTGGAGTGACACCCGCCACCACCATCATCCCGATGCTGCGCCGCTTATTTCCTGTGAACAGTTTCTCTTTCATTACTTATTGCAAATCTCATTTTGTTTCTCATAGTGTACAAAGCGTGCGGGTAGGGCCCCTTTTCTTTTCCTTTTTTCTTTCATAGAGCTCTCCTGATAAAGATCGCGACAAGACGGGTGAACTCCACCAGCAGCAGTATTAGCGTACAAAGAATCAACTTGAAAATAAAGAACGGAATCGACATTAGTCTTTGGTTGAAGTGCATCCACTTGTGCTCTGCTACTAACTCCCTTCCACTCTTTTGTTGTGGCAGTATCGAGAAGTGATTGCATGGCTATGGAACTGGGCCCACTGAAACCGTATAAAGAAGTTGAAGCACTTTGGGAGCATTTTATGCAAGCGGAGCCTAACTTTTAACTGTTATTTTATATATGTACAATAGATTTAACGAATGTGATAATGTTAAAGTGTGCCATCAGAAAGAAGCGAGTGCAGGACTCCATCAGAGCATTTGCATTGCACAGTGTACTTAAACGTATTTATATAAGCAGTAAGTGAATGCATTCCAAGTTGATAGCCTTCGTGTCAGAGAGAAGGAGATGGGCGAGATAATAATACGCATATGTCAGGGCTTTTACAAGAGTCTTGAAATACGTGCAAAATCGTTTCAATCTGTGAAACACGATTGCTGCCTGAAAGAGTGGAACGAGGCGAGAAAAAGGCCTTTTCATCTTTCTTTTTTCCTCTTTTCGTTTCTTCCATCTTTTGCTTGCCTGCCTCCTCATCACTCTTTCTTTCACTTCTCTGGTTACTCTAATATTTGCTTGTCTACAGTTTCCTTCCAAAATGTGGTAGTTGATGATGGTACTCTTGTTATGCTGATGTGCTGTGGTATGCTACGGTGGTTGCAGTCCCGACCATTCTAATGTGCGTATGCCTCCTTCAATTTTCTTGTCTGTCTTTTCCCTCGACAATGTCTTTTTATTTTAAAAAATGCACAAGTATCACTCAGTCAGTTGCTCGCACAATAAGTTATATCCCACGAAAAGAACACGAAATTATTGTCGACTAGCTCACTTCGTCACTAGTGGAACAAGATAGATCCGTGCCCCCAACTCTACGTTCTTATCCAATCCGTTTCAATTTGACATTTTCGTGGAATTCGACATACTCTATAAAGACACCTACTTGATTTCACTTTCCATTCTCTGACTGAGTCAAGTCCACATATTTACTAAGTGTATATTTCTCTCCTACCCTGATCCTTTAAAATGCATACACAACTCTGACAAAAGAAGCCATTCAATCAGCATAATTCATTATTTTGCGTGCTTCACATGATACTTGTTATTCCCATGTTTTATTTCTTAACCTCTTGAACCAAGCCTGATGAAAATATTGGGAGTATTCTCGTCTGTGTGTGTGTGTGTGTAAATGCATTTTGCAATTTGCTAAGTAATCCTGGCCATCAGAAAATCAAAAATGTGTTTGCGATGAGATTGGGTGTGTGGGACTGAAAATGAGATTATTTCAACTACAGAAATAAATCAAACAGATCAGCAACGCACAAGGGTACACCCAACTAATGCAGAGCAGAAGAATGTGAAAAATAGCACGTCGCCTTTCTCAAAAATGTTTGAAACATCTGTTACATACATTTCATTTCTCATGCTTGTATTTCGAACTGATGATGCGAGTCGAGTTTAGAATCCTTTTGACAAGTATAATGATACGTTTACATGAAGTCATTAATTCACGCATCAGCAGGAGCGACAAAGAATGTTTAGGTAAACTTCGGCCAGCCCTTTTACCATGTCTATAACAATTCTTTATGGATAGACACATATAAATACAATGTATTATGCAATGATTTAGCAGAGAACAGAGACGCTCTTGCAATGAAGCCGTAGAAGAGCGGAGTCGTGGCACAGACCGCGTTATGCGCATTCCTTTACAACTTATTACACCTTTCAAATGAAAGCAATCCTTGTCAAAAAGGAGGTACCTACAAAATTGAGTTCATAAAGACGAGAGAACGTAGCAGGAACAGTAGCACAATGAGTGACAGTCTTTCTGTTAAACGACAAAATTCACAAACTATGAAGGCACACTTTGCTTGCTGCTAATATATTTTGATGAGAGTGACAGGAGTAAGACGAAATAGAAGCTGGCTGTGCCAGGAAGTAAAAAGTAGGGAGAGAGAGAAAAAAGAAAGAAAAAGAATGCTGACGCCCGCATCTCTTTTCGCCAACTCTCCTGCTTACTCAAGAATATGACACTCGACGGAAGTGTTCTTCGTCCCCTTGCTCGGTTTAGTATTCATTGTAAAAAATCTCATAATCTTTACTTTTGCCAGATTTTAGTCCACCTCTGTAAACATCTCCGCTGAGCCTGCTCCGCGCTTCGTTGTAGTACAGTAGTACAGGAGGTGGGTAGGTACAGGAGGTAGTCTCATGGTATGGATCTTTAAATTTCTCCGATATAAAACTGAAAAAAACTTGTTAAAGCAAATAACATGACTAGCTAAGGTGCAGTTGGCAACAAACGACTGTGCTCGTATGCCCGGATCCTCTGCTCAAAAGACTTCATTCAAGTTGAAAGAAAAAACATGAATTCAGCAATAAAATTTTCAATATTTGTCATGCATGTAGTAAGTAAGCACTAAACTCATCTGAACTGCAACATTTCATGTGTTCCCGTCTAACTATTGACCGATAGGGCACACTCCATTTTTAACCCCGCGTCTGTTCCTTTCATATTCTTTCCATTTTATTTGAATATCTGGCTAAAAGCAGCAATTTATTGTGCAATACACACAGAGCGTATCTCTTAAAAGTACAAGGAAAACTTGCTGAGTGAGCCTGTACCTTTTCATGTGGTTATTTTATGTGTGCGCACTTACTGGAAAATATTAATCAAATGACTTCGCTTAGGGACCCAACCGGCACCCATAACTTCAATTCTTCAGCATGTTGCAAGGCACTCCAGGTATCTAATGACATCGTATACTTTTGCCAAAGGTAAGTTTGCTTTTCACCGACAACTTGGATGAAGTACGGCCGCAGTAACAATCGAAATCCTAACTAGCAACTCTAATAAAGAGATCAATAGAAACGTGCCGATTTTTTTCTCTTCAAATGGGACCCTCAATGAAGCCGTAAACTCCCTTTTTCATTGAACTTGTCAGACTGGTTTTAATTAGAAACTCAATGGACAACAATAATTCTAAAAGTTCAGACAAGCACCCTCTAAAAATGTTCTGCTTGTCATTTTTCAACATTTTCATATAATTTCCCACATTTAACCGATTGAGAATAAAGTGGGAAAAGGCTTAGCATTTCTGTAGAATCCGTTTTATGTTTTTTGTTAGACGCAATCCCTTGCAGTATTTTAAACTTTCACTCTGACATTTATCATATGCACATTCCGCCACGAATGGAGGAGGAGATTTTAAGGGTTTTCATTTTTACAAGCTCGGTTGGCTTGCTCATGGGAAATGTTTTCTTACTTCTATGACTTCGAAGACGAAGCGAGCGTGGAGCGGTTATTGAATGTATACAAATGCGTCATCAGTGGGATTAAAATATGTGAAGCTATGTAGTCCCAAAAGCAAGTAATAAAAAGACGAAAAAAATGATGTTCTAACATTGTATTACTCTAGCATTCAAGATTTGACTCCTTTGTGTTCGGCAAAATACATATTTATCAACCAAGTGCTTTGTGACATTTCTTTTCTTTATAAACGAATGCGAATACTTTTGCGGAAAATAAATGCGTAAAAGAAATGACACTTATGGAAACGTTTTATTTATCCGCGTCAATGTTTCTTGCTGTTAATGATTTCTGGAGACGGTGTGACAGGGAACCATCCTTTGGTTACCAGCGCTGTATTGTCACACTAGTCTTTCATTTTTATTGCTTCACATTTTTTACAGTAATCATTTAATTCAGGACCCGGACGTCTCCGAAAACAAAAAATGATTTCTGTATAGTCGTGATTTTATTAATCCAATTTTTTAAATTTAATTTTTAAATTTCCCTACCAAAGTGGCACCAAATATCAACGAGGCTACTGCTGGGTACTGCTATAAAATGCATACCTAGTTAGTTATTATACAAGTGTCTCACAGTTTTAGATCGAACAAATTCATTAACCAAATTTGAGAGAGAGAAAAGTGAAAAAGAGAAAGGGTAAATGTAAAGTGTAAAAAGAATGAAAAAATTGTGTCTTTCGTTCAGCAAGCGACTTTGCTAGCGCAGCAGTAGCCAATTGTAATTACGGACTACGAGAAAATTTACTTGACTGCATTACTAGAACGCTGGCTTGTGAACGGATTTTCCCGCATTATGGCTAGAAATCTCAAGAGTTCATTATTAGAAGTCTTCTCTGAATAACCAAATTTCACTCTTCAGGAACGACTAGCTTCATTTTTCATGTCACATCTTTCTTGCATTCTTCTGTCCTCTTTTTGTCCTGCCTACTTTTTACAAGGTCTAATAAGTGAACCATTCGTCAATTTTCCACCCATTATTGCCGTGTGATGGGGAAAATAGCGTACGCGCTACATCTTGCCTTCACTCTAGTGATAAATGAAGTCATTAACATCAAAATTGGAAGAAAATTCACTGCTAAACTTTGGGCGGGGTCTTTCAATTCTTTTGCTGACAAAGCTAAAATTGACAATGGGGTATTCAGATTGTACGAAGTTACTCTGTGTATGATTGGCAATGCACAAGTTAATTTAAATTTATTATGTTTGAAAAATGAGCGCTACTCTAATTACACCTCTCTGACTTCAAAAGCACTTGATTCATTCAGTCATAAAAAAAACTACGTTGTACTCAAGTTAATAAGAGCTTGAATGTTAAAACGTCCTGAGGAAACCAGTAGCACATTTACTTACTTGTTTTCAAATATGGTCTTTCGTAAAAGCATTTCTTATACAAACTCGAGTTTTTGTTAGGGATATTTAACTAACTCCGTTCCCATTTTTAATGTGCTAATAATATGTGAACAAGTCTTCTAAAATACAAGCAGGAAACTTTCTTTTAAAAAACTTGTCACTAGTGGCAAAGATTAACATCTTTGTCAATTGCGGATCAACGTAAAACATTGCTTTTAGCAGTTCTCACAGCTCTACTGTATTTAGTTGTATTTATAATTTAGCTCTCGCCTTTGGTGAATGCATCTTACTTTAGTTCATGATGAAGAGTCTTAAAGTGGTAAGTTTTCATTAACTCGTAGTTAATGTTTCCTTCATTAATCCCTCAATCAACGCAATAAAATGTCATTAGGCCGAGGATATTAATGAGGACTGAGGACATTTTTAGACTTTTGTAGACATTCACACGATTGGGTACTAACAAAATATTTACATTGAGCCCAGGAGCGGAGAACACTTTCCATCACTTTCTTGAAAATGGACCGCAATAAGCGTATTATTAGAATGTAATATTAAATATTAAATCGATTCATAAGGAGGTAATGTGCGAGCAGTGGCATTGAATGGAAAAGACATTTTGTGGTGTTACAACGCCTGGCTCCCCATTGCACCTAGGGAAAGTTCACCACGAGATTCTTTTTTCCATAAATTCTCTCTCTCTCTTGTTCTTATTCATTTTGATCGGCCGCAAAAACCGCTCATAATAATTCTTGATGAAATTTGAAAGATTCTCTTAGTGTTCAGCACGTTCTGAGAGCCTGTTTGTATTAAAATAACATATGTGTGTGCTGAAGCACAACGTTTTCTTTCAGTTTGCATGGGTACGTGCAGTATGGAATATTATGTTGGAATATGTCGACATTATTCTTTACCTCAAGTACTATTATAATCATGTCTTGAGAGATTATGGGAGGTTTCATGTATGTGAATGCCATATGCAAAGGGAAGTGATAGTATCATCGTCTTATTATGTGACTGTAATCCAGCTCCTTGAGAAGCTCATATTCTGAGCAAGAAGGAAAAGTTGGCAGCGATATGAAGAAATCACGACTTGTATAAGTCATTCATAGGAGTAGACGTGTTTTATGTTTCCCGTCCTCATCTTCATCATCGTCATTGCCTCCCACCGTCTTCTTGATCTACTCGCACATTAGTTGGGTGATGGCAGAGGCAGTCGTATCTGTGTACAGCTTTCTTGATGGGCACATTCTCTTTGTTATGTGGCATTTTGGGCTTTGTCTGCCTTCCTGATGGAGGTTGTTTGCTTGATGAGAAAAATACGGTTGTTCAGCTGAGCAATGTAGCATTCATTCACATTTCTCCCCTCCTGATTTTTTTCTCTTTTCCTCCTGTTTTTACGTAATAATATCAAAATCACTACTCACGAGCCTTCATTCTATACGATATGATTTTTACCGAAGAAAGTCGACGGTTTGTGCCTGATACATGGGGGAAATGAAATAAAGAGATCCGCCTTTTCTTACCTTTTCAGATTAATCTCTGAAAAAAATAGAGCGCGGAGCAATTTTGGGCACATCAATCAAGGAAAACCTTTTCTTCTGCCGAATGCTACTGAATACGACCCTTCGGTGGCAATTGTTAAGACGTTTTTGATAGCTATCCAATGCAACGTATTAATTCTCATGTATACGAATCCACGTAAAATGAGCTTCTCCTGTAACCGTAGAAGAGGTGGCGAATTATACATAAAACCAGAGTGAAGAGGACAACACAGAAATTGAACCACCAAAGCATTCGTCGCTTTCCATTCCTTGCCACCATTTTCCACTTATTTTGCTTAGGTCAAAGTAATAAACCAGTGTCTTTTGGTGGAACGAAGACTGCTCCTGCTGCTCATAACAAGTTGTCCAGTGAAAGTGGTACTCCACTGCACACATAGATTGAGAATTCAAATTGCTGTCACGGTATGGGTAAATAGGGAAAATGTATAATAATAATAATAATAATAATGCATGTGAATTAAGAAGCAAATTACGTCGGGTAGTAATTATTATTTACCAGTTGTCCATTCTGAACATTTACGTGTTTTCGAAACGGTAGGCCGGAAAGATTTTTTGCACCAGATCTCGGATGTTCATTCGTATATAAAATTTATAGCGAAGTAAAATTTTCCCTGTAAGTATTACATTGGGAGTTGGTGAGGAACGACGAGAATTTTCACGAATCTTGGATGAATTGTAGTCTTGTAAAAAGTGTTTCATTCATGTTTCTCTCCCATTTGGCCCGCTATTCGGTACATGGACTACTTCCTTTCCCTATTAAGTCTTCTGGTCTGTCTCCCTCTTCTGCTTTTGCATTTGCTGGTGAGTGAGTGAGAGGAGCGACTCGGCGACCGCTTCTCGCACAGACACAAGTACGCTGAAAGTAATAATGGCTGTTTTTGTTATGTTTTATATATAATGGGAAGTGTGTGCTCCTTATGTCTCCCTCACCACCATCCTTCCCTTCTTTCATGAGCGTTAATGACCTGATAAGTCGGTGCGGTTAATGGGATTTCAAATGACTTTTCTCCACTACATCTACACATGCATAAAAACACTCCTCCTTCCAGCATTTTCATTCGACTGCTTTAATTTTTACTCTTCCAAGTAGAAGCGAAAAGATACTCGCCGGCTCGACTACCCAACCAGGCTATGTGTCGGGAGGAGAAAGGGCATTCTAAAGTGAAATGTTTTAAGTAGGAGGGGTACGTAGATAAGGTGACTGTCCTTATCGTCATTACTCCATTGAGATGTACGTTAGCTACAAGGATGAGAAGGTAATTAAAGTAATAATTAGACTAATGATTGCCAACACCAAATAGAAACGACAATAGCGAAGAATGAATTTTCGTGCATTCCAGAGACTCGACTCAGGAAAAAGAGTTTCTCCGCTTTCACGGGGAAATGAGCACATCTTGTAGTATACGGACTACGCGGAGGATTAGAATTTTGTTGAGGAAGGCGTACATGGAGCATGTAGGCATTTAAATGCATGATAATGAAAGAGAGGATTTTCTAGGGGAAGAAAGTTCAGCGTAGTGAAACTACTAAAGCTTTTAGAGTAGTTCGCAATTGAGATGTTAATATCTTAGCGGCACTTAAAAGTCAGAAATAATACAGGATATTACACTTTATCTCAACTAGCTAATCTTGTTTTATTGTTGCTTACATTACCCGATAGAAGTGGCAAGAGGAAAATATCCGAGTGTCTATGGAAATTTTCAATGCAGGAAGTGAGGCAGAGCAAGCAATGTAGAAAGTTGAGACATCAATTGCTTCGAGTAAGATGTAAATTGCATACCTTTTCGGTCCGTTGACGGCGGCAGAACGACTTGCCCAATGTCTTGCCTACATTCCACGTTTAAATATAGCTACAGACTCTCCCTCTCTCCGTCTCTCCCTGTCTTCATTGAATTCCGAAACTTACAAAAAAGCAAACACAGAAGCGAGAGACGGTTACTCAGGTATGCATTTTGTTTTCTGAAAATATGATTGGTTTCTGATATTGACTTGCCTGCCTTTTCTTTTTCCAGCAGCAAGCATCCATGCAAACTAGGTGCAGATATCACGTGTGTGTAGATACAACGGAATCAATAAAGCAGGATCGGCAGTCAGAATAAAATGGAATGTTTGTAGTTATTACTGACTGAGAGTAATATAAAACGGAGAAGAGCGCTAATGATGGAGTTAAGGAAATGGAGATTCTGACGCTATTTGAAACTGATGATGAAAAGGCAATAGAGAATTTAGTTAATGAAAGTCAAATGAGAACAAACAAAGCTCTTGAAATCTCAAAATGCCTGCGTTGTGTGCTGGTGTTACTGCTAATGAATAGAATGCTTTAGAAACTTTTTTCCCATATCCCTGGGTTTACGCACAGGCACAGCGCCATTTATCGAATCTCGTTCGGCTTTCACTAAATCTGCTGATGGAAAAGGGAAGCAAGGGAAAGACATTGTGCTCTTGATGCTCTTTTCAAAGGAGATGGAAAGGAAATTTGGGGAAAGCTAAACTGCATTATCCGACTTTGGCTGTACGAAGTGGAAAGAAGCCAGAGGCTAATAAACGACAATGTTTATCTAGACTATTTCGCAAGAGCATACTCGAAAGCATTGTTTAAGTATAAGATCGCTATCCCATTTCTTCGGCTCCCGGATTTAATGAACCCGACAGGTGCAGCGAGAATTGGAAAGGTATAGAGGTTGAGAAAAATTAGGTCAGTGGTTGGTATGTGAAGATGACCTATGAAATAACGTTAAGGCGATGAATGTGCTTTCCCCTAAGTCACAATTTAAGCACCAAAACATGACGACGTTAAAACAGCTTCACACACTCAAATAATTTCATTTACATGCTGGCAGTTTCTTTGACATGGAGCAGAGAGGCGACTATGCCATCAATGAATCTAATGTAGGAAATGAAATTGCATTACTCATATTTGAATCGTCGGAATACAGGAGTTAACTCATTTATTATACATTATTAATCCATTTATTTTCCAATTTTTAATGTCATTTTGCTTCCTGTAAAATTTAGTATACCTACTCGTAATTATGAGAAAGATTTGTTTCAATGACTCCGGATGAGAGCGCAATTTTCTGGAACATGATAATTAAGTTTACTAATAGCGTCTGAAATAAGGAGAGTTTGGGCAGATAGACGCTGCTTTTATTTTTCAAAGTCGTTTCATATTTCCTATCCATCGATTTCCATTCCTGCTCTTTGCCCTGTTGCCTTTGACATGAAAGGAAACAACGTACTAAAGACAGTTTCTCAGTGTAGTTTTTATTTGCTGCATCCGAATACATAAATATTCAATGTACCGCTTCGGAAGCTTCTAACTCTGCCGCCGCTATTTTGGAATTAGAGAAGTTGAAGCTCCGTCCCATTCAACTGTTCGCGTAGTTACAGGGCAGGGAAACAAAGTTTGTATTCGAAGTGAAACCGGAACCAACAAGGTAGAGCGATGAGCATATCATTATACTGTTTTGTAGACTGGATAGAATGGATGAGGCGAATGAAGATATACACAAACAGAGGCATTGTCTGTGATGAGAAATGACATTTTAGTGGGCAAGTAATAATCTTTGTCATACAATTCAGCCAAACAAGGTAATTCCTTGCAAGTCAAAGAGACCAGTAAAGAAAAGTGTAGCGGGTGAAGTCAAGCAGGCAGCATTCTTAATTTTGTTCTCTTCTGCTTTCAAAAGAAGACAAAACATACACTTACGCTAAGCATTGTGCGCCTTCGAAGAGAGAAAGAATAGGACGTGTCATTGAAAGACATGAGAGTGGTATAGATGTAGTTTACGTCTTTTGCACTGCTTGCCGTCTCCATTTGTAAGGAAACTTGTCTGTTTTCTCTTTCGTATGTCCTTTCTAGAATGTGACGTACACTCCTTTATTGTGTACAACCGCGTTACTTTTCCCTTGACTTTTTTCCACTTTTTCTTTCCACTTTTTTGTTACGAAAATAATAATAATAGTAGTAAAGTAATAGTAATAATAATAATAATAATAATAATAATAATAATAATAACAGCAATAGTGATGTTGAAAATATGCCATATCTGTCGCATTACAAGCAAAGGTATATCAAGAAAATCTATAACGCACCATATATTAATGATAAGAGCAGCGGAGTAAACGGCAGCAGCAGCTAGTTCATTTCCTTTGTAGTTAGTTGTACTTTAAGAAGTTGCATTACTTGCCTCCAAGTTTGCAACTTCAGGATACGCTTCCTCTTCTTCGTATACATTCATTACTGGGAGAAGGCAAACAGAATGATCTTCTTATCGTAGCCGAAACGTGCAACTCTCATTTAGCCAACCACAAATCATGAACCGATCTCCAATATAACTCAAACGTCGGAGAGATAAATGAGACGCACAGGAAGAAATACTGGCCTCCTTTCTCTCTTTTTGGTGGTGGCGTTTTTTTCGTAAAAGTCAAATAATAATATATAGGGAAAAGAAAGTAACAGTTTGATGGTACATACACGCACGGTTGGCGGAGATTACACTCTTATTACAAGAATGTATGTGTCATTCACTCATGTAGCTGTTGTCGACGAGCTCCACTCGGGACTTATGAGTCGTATCTGTCTCTTATGTAATGGTCTATAATCCTTTTAACGAAGCATGTCTGTGGAAACATATGTGTCTAGCGAAGCAGTATGCACGCTGATGTGTGCTGTGTTGAAGTAGAGTGCTCATAAGAAGACATCTCTCAATTTTCTTTTGACTTTGTTTTTTCTTGAGTTCTGCGTACCGTGATAATTCCTTATTTCAGTTCGCTTTTGTGTTTATTCCACCATTTTAATCTATACATAGAAAACTGCTATTCACGTTCTCACTCTAGTGAAAAGGATTTTCCGTGGACGTTATAAGTTTGAAATCAAACATTTGCATTTGCTTGAACAGCAGTTTTTCGAAGCTGCGTGGACTGATGATGGATGTGAAGACAAAAGCTTCTTTAGCGTTTTCACTCCCCGCCAAAGAAGTCAGGCTTATCTAATTAATTTTTCCTTTCCAACTCTAAGTCTGAATTTCTTCTTGCATAACTAACTAGTTTAGATGAGGTTTAGCAGAAACCTGCTTGTGGTGTAGTGTACACATGAAACTCGGACAGAATAGAAAAAATAGTCGACATTGAGCCCATATCACTACGATTAGGATACATTGGAAAACGTTAAAAATCCACTTGAATAATTCGGGATTCCCTACAAAATGATAAAATTGGATAAAATTATGCGGCTCAACATTAATAGTTGAGGCACACACACACCTCTTGCTCTAGTCAAGTCATATTAATATAAAAAGAAAACTCGTCAGACTTGTTTGTGGTTTAATGCAAGCAACTTTTCTGCGACTAGAAAGAAAGCAATATACTACCATGACATTGTGGTTTTCAGAAAAAGAAAGGGAGTTAGAACTGCTGAATAATCAGAAGAGGGCTTGCGGTTTCCAGCTAAACTTTCTCTTCCCCAAGCAGAGAAACATCTCAAACGGTCCTTTTTGTCCTGAACGTGCTCTAACCAAAAATTGCGTTGGTGTAATGGAATACCGTAATATTTATTTATATTTTTGTGTAGAAGGAAGGAAACGTGAAGAGGAAGAGCGAATTGTTCGAAGCATGCATCGTTATTGAGAAACAAACCTTTCATTCCATTGTCTGGCTGGAGAGGAGAATAACCAGTACTGTGTTATATAGCTCCGATTTCAGTTAAAAACTGAAATTAAAGGAGGAAATACAATTTTCTAAGCATTACATAAACCTTTCTTTAATGCAAATTTCTCCAAATCCAAGATAAACACCAATAATTTAATTACAAATAGCTTTGCAATTTCCCCCATTATCCGCCACCAAAAATCCCACTCCAGTATTTTCGTCAAAACTCAATATCTAATGACGAATCGAGGAATGCACTGCGGAGCCAAAATACATTTGCAATCGCCAGATTGGTACAGCCATTTCTTCATCAGATTTATATAGCAGTGGAAAGAGTGCAGTGGGCAACCCTTCACCGGGACAATCGTCTGCCTTTTGTACTGGAACAAGGGCCGTAGACACCTCTATTAGTAACCATGTCTACACATGTTTTCGAAGGAATACGTATTTAATGCAATGTATAAATGACACATAAAATGCACGACAAAAACATAAAGGCAGAAGGAATGGCATTTGAGGGACATTAGTTTTCCAATTGAGCAGTGAAGAAACTTTTTCATAATCAATTAAGAATAAATGTCCTTTCCATCCAACAAAAGGAAGCAGAGAAAATGGAGAAAGGAAAATGGTTTTTGGTTTCAACAAAACCGACTGGAAAGAAAGGAAGTGTCACGATAAAGTTTAAGCAGGAAAGGACAAAAAAAAAAAGAGGATGAATGATAGAAAGAAGCAAAAGCGAATGGATGGGTCCGTACCTTTTTTCGGAATTGGTACATTTACTTGGAAAGAACGATCCTATAAAGCGGGCACATGCATTTCCAGCCAAATACATTTGAAGGCTAAAAATAACCAGAACTACAATCCGAAGGGAAGGAAGAGAGTTACGGTGGCAATGTTACAGGAGCGAAGTGAAATTGCTCTTGTGACGTGATGGCTGATGTGATGTGAATTGTGTCTTTTTCTGTAAAGATATTAATTCTTCAACAATACTTTCTCCTCAAATACGTTCATTGTATCATTTGATCATCAACATTGTGTCTCAAAAGTCGCCCTCAACTAAACTGTGTGAAGCAATACCGTTTTCATCGCATTTTACTCCCGATGCCAGTGTTGTCATTACTACAACAGTGAAGGTACCTTTGGCAGGCAATTTTCTCACTTATGCTTTTTGTTCCGTGCTAATCCGCCTAGCGATACGACTCGTTTACAAAAAAAGATGGCACTGACTTTGCTTGAGTTAACTTATGGGGAAATAAACGTATTTTGTCGATTCTATTGGTAATATTATACAATGTTATACCAAAATTTCGTGTTAAACGGGTTGGAAGAAATGATTTGAAAGAATAACTTTCCTTTCACACAGCGAAATTCTTTTTGAATTTTACAACTTTCTGTTTATACATAAGAGATAGAACACCACAACGAAAAAATGTACGGCACTTTCAACTTACGAAGTGGTTCGATGCAAATGGATTTTACTTTCCTATCTAGGCACCAACTTTTTCATCGCTGTATTACTTTCAATATATTGAATCAAGGAAGTAAGTTAGAAAGGATCTATCTGTGTATCAGTTGGTCAGGTGAAAATGTCAACAAGGCATTTTGCCACTGGAGTATTCACAGTGATGGACTAGATCCAATTTATTAAATCGAGTCTGCTTCTTGTGATGAGAATCTGTCTGCATTGGTTTCGATATGAAACACGACTTCTTAAGTCTTTCAAATCAAGTGTGCCCAAAAATTCAATTTTCAAAAATAAACAAAAGTTTCTACAAAGCTACACGAAATTACACAATTTTACAAAAAATCCAACAAATGCTCTGTGAATTGAGTTGGTGTATGTACGAATGCCTCTAATAAATCTAAAGACTTTACTTTGAGGGATGGAGAATTATAGAACTAATTGTGAGTATCTAGCTATTTTTAATGTTTAGCAAAGGTTAAACTTTTAAAATAAATTGATCGTTGGTGCTGCTCCTTGTCACGATTGAGATGAATGTGTGAATGAAAGTTTATCCTGCCCCCATCTCTTAGGTTTTTGTCGACGCAGTCGTACCAAACATTTTCCTAGTGTTAGAGAAGATTCGATGTGGTTTATTCATTTTCGGGATGATCTTTTTCGTCAAACTTTGTTTCACTGAAATAGTTTGTAGGCGAAATTTAATAAAGAGTAGCTCGGGCAGCAGCAACATCAGTGTGGCAGGTAACTGTATACACTTCACATGAGCGAGAAGTTGAGGAATCTTTTATGACTTTCCATTCTCTACTTTTTCAAGCTTGTTTAAGCAATTACGAGATCACGAAGAAAACTTTCTGAAATTAAGACCTACTACTTTTCTTGTTTAATCCGTTTTAAAAGCATCTATAATTTCTGTGTGGTGAAATAGTAGGGACGAATTTAACGTGACTGGCATGTGGTCATAAGGTTATTATGATAGGATGCCGAGGCAGGGTGTGCAATATAATGACTTGGTGCGATATGGGCACATATTTTTTGAAAGCCTCACTGCTTCTCAATATGAAAATTTTCAATATAACTCTGAGCATCGATACACACTCCAACGAAAAAGCCATGCCTTTTTAAAGGATACTCAAACAATTGTGCCGTTAGATATCTTTACAAAGCTCTTTTTGACAACGTCATGTGCCACGAGTTGGACTACACTTGAAATTTATGAGAGGCGTTTCTAAACCACTTTCTAATTTTCACTCAAGTCAGAGGCAGCATTTAATATGCTTTAGAGAGAAGTCAAAGGGAAAAATTTGCCTCGTAGAAAATCCGTGGCAGATTCTCAAACTTCTCATCTGAACCACCCAGTTATGTTCAATAATTGAACGCGCTACATAACCCGTACTAATTCTCTAATTACTTTCCCAAACTCTTTCGCAAATTATCACTATCCATGTTGTTGAAAATGTTGCGCACTGAAATATATATGAGACAATACTTTCCCGAATTTTACGTACTTTTCTCTCGTCTTCATCCTGGTGCGCGTATCTCTTACCCCCACTTCAGCAATCGCGTTTGTTGAAGCTCTTTTCCCACAGCAGAATTTTCACCTTTTATTTACTTTAATGAAAGAAGTTTCCTGAATGGAATTGAGAATGACAAAAAAAGTTTCCAGTTTTCAGAATTGTCGAAACAAACGAAGCGATGCATTGAGCAGCTTCATGAATAGGAAATATGCATGTGTTTACAAGTTTATAGTTAGAAAAAAATCAATTCCAAGATATTATACAGTTGCGATGAAGCACCGCACAATGAAATCGTGTGGAAAAAATAACTGCTCATGTGTATAGTTAAGATATTTGACGAGTGTGTACACTTTCATATAAATTTAATTCGTTGAAACAGGGACAAACCGATTCTAACATGTTACTCAGGATTCACAGATGTCTCCGAACTGCTCCACTCCAGCGTAAAGAATGAAGTTTGCTTCCGGGCCAGCAACATGATTTGAGAACGAACAAAGTGGTATCTTCGAAACAGTCGTGCATCCACACCAAGTTCAACATTCCATTCATTGATTCTCGTTTTTCAAGCTAGTGAATTAATTTAGAGCTCTCTTTTTGAAATAACACTTTAGGAAACAAACTTAAAAAGCTGCTTTCATATTCACTCTTGTGAAATGTTACCCGATTAAGTCTCCGACTGTACGATGAATTTCTCCCTTTTGGTTCTTTTCATCATTGTGCTCATTGTAAAGTCGTCAGAAGCCTGAAACAAACGTCTAGATCAACTACTTGCACACAGTCGGTACACCTTTCGTGCAGGCATGCGTTTATAACTCAAAATGCAAAACCTTTTAAGTGACTATCGTTTGTCGTGAAAGTTATTTTTAAACGCACCAGAATTACAGGACGGTAATTTGTGCTACTTTGAAACATTGAGTAATACGTAAAACACTTCCCGGTCGAATGACTTATCATGCATTACCCATTCCAGGAATGTACACAAAGGCAAATCACTTTGCTTTCACATCCGCACCAACTGCGTCATCAAGTTGGATGTGATATTTGCGGTAGATATCGCGAAAGAGAAAAAGTGATTAAATGAATGATAGGCATTTTGTTCTGGGGAAAGTACGCTAGATTGCTTTCCACTGCCATCAAATAGATGGAACATGAGGGATGGGAGAGGAAATAAAAAGCAGGCAGCTAGTCGAGAACTAAATATTTATTATTAGCATCGTCGCCCATTCGTTGCTGTGCTAGTTACGAATAGCAGAATGCGTGCTGAGCAATAGATCTACACGGTGTACTAAACCTGTCAATAGAATTTAATAGGTGTAATAATACGGCTCTTCTTCCTCCCGTCTCAGTCTCTCGAAATTTTTATGAAAAAGAAATTTCAAGCTTGATTAGTTCTACCTTTCTAGCTTGCAAATTTAGGATCCTTCTTTATATCTTTCTTGTCAGTGTAAAAACAGTCTTTTTGCTCTCTGTCAAAAACGAGTCTTTCTCGACGAGCAAGTTTGTGTGTGGAGTTTTAGAACTTTTGTGAGGATTTCATCCTGGTGTAGCAGTGGAATGGCAAAAATAAATCTATATAAACGAATGAAGGAAATAGCATTATCATGGGAAAGGAAGGATGGAGTTTCAAAATGAATTTGACAGGTTCAGAGAAAGCAACGGAGATGTAGGGTATCCGTCTACATTAGACTACAGATTCACTCCTCAGTTTGCATTCCATTATATCCCCGGAGTGCACACACGCACAAGTCAGTTAGACACTGTACCACATTCCACTGATCCACACTGGTAGAGGAGCCTATCTGAGGACCCAAATCCATCCTGATAGACATTTTCCCTCGTGAAGCAGTTTTACAGTTCTTTTCCTAAATGCACGTAATTTTGTAAGTTGTTACAAAAACACATCTCCCACATTTATAATATGCGATGTCATTTTTTATAACGAAATTCTACAATATTTCATCACAAGACATTTAGACATTATGGAGTAAGAGCATCAACATAAAGAGTTTGAGGATTAAGTAAGTGGAGAGGACTGGACTCAAAGACAAGTGAACTCGGATCACGAATTCGCCATCAGACTGTGGAGATTGACATCGAGCAGTCAATGATGATTATGGTACGGTGTGTACACATGGCTACTTTACACAACTATTACTGTATACGAAATGAAAGCGGTTGGCGGAGCTGAGGAGTTTAGCAGGCAGTGGAGCAATAAGCAGGAGCTCCCTCGTTGAATAAAATTCACTCCTAACTCCGCATCTCAATGATTCCCCGGTCGGGCTGTGCTAAGGGGTTTAATGAAATATCAGTGAACTTTTTACTCGCTTTTTTCATCTTTCCCCTGGAAAAGTTTCATTTTTAGTTGTATGGAGAAAACGGTTGTGTAATATGTAGCGGCGATGGTGGCTACGGTCTCATCTTGTCTGGGTAAGTCAACGACGGGCTAAGAGCAGCAGCCGCAGAGAACATTGTCAATTGTCAGTGTGTGTAGCCGATATACCAATATATAAAATATAAACCGACTCTAGGTATTATGTATTTACTTTAACTGTAAAAGGCACTACCGGTGATTGTTCAGAGTTTACCCTTTTCCGTCTCACTGAGATCAAACTAGGAGAGACCTAAAGTTGCACTTTGCTCCTGTAAAATTCATAAACCTCTCCCCTTTCTGCCTCACTTTCTCGTTTTTGCATGCTTCCTGTTGTAGTTTTTGGTACCCATATTGTTCCACTGGATATTAGACTCAGGCCAGGCCCGAATAAACTTGCTTTGCTAACCTTATTATTAAGCCGACTTTTTTACTACGGACGCGTAGCCTCTCATTGTCAGTAATATAAATACAGAGTGTGCAGTAGTATTTGCCGTAAAAAGAAGTGAACTAGGTTTTTTTTACAAAATCCAGATCCATTAAAGTTATTTTTTTGGATGAAGCTTTGTGCACGAAGGGTTCACAGTAAAAGGAAAAGTTTTTGGTTTTCGCATTTGAGGTGAAAGTTAATGTTCATATCTAAACAGATCCATAGGTAGAATGGATACGGAAGAATGTGTGCAGTGTGTGACGGTGGTTGGTGTGCGGCTTGCATACTTCGCAACGAGTGTGAGATAGCTTACCTTCCCGTGTGAAGTCTATTAATAAAATATTCCAAAATTAAACTTGTCGCTCTGATGCGTTTAGCTTGCGAAAGAAAAAGAAAGGCATCCAACGATGAGACTGTGAGCTGGCAGCCTCAAGAACTCGAGAACTCATGCAAGGACCTAATAATATGATTTTAAATATTACATTTTTGGCACGTGACGTGGCTTTCTCTACAAATTGTAGCAGAAAATTTGTACGTTCACAAATTATGCGTGTAAATGTACACGGCAAAAAGGACTTCTCATTCTATAATTCATTTCAATACACGAACTGGTATTCAAAGCACTCCCAGAGGAGACAAGTCGATTACCATTTGAACAAACGATGATTTTAGAAAACCAGAGAGAAAGTAAATGTCCTTTTTCTAGCACGGACATCTCTGTATATTTATGGAGAGTGCATCATTATAGCACCATGCCTCTTTTATCTGTTCACCTGAAATTATCAATTTTTGGGAGGACATAACGGCAAATTAGCTTTCACATGCAATTCAGGCAGTTGGCTTCCCTGTGTTTAAGCATTCATACAAAGTAGCAAACCACAACGTTCTACAATAATAAAGATGGAGTTTATAGCTTTGTTTTTTTCGCCAAGAGAGTGGTTTGAGCTGAGCATACAGTTGGAGGACTTGACCAAGAGTGTGGAAATAATGGGAGCGCTTCATTGGTTTTAATGCCTGTGATGTGGCTTTGACAGAGTCGATTTCATGTGTGCCATATATTTTATATTAGATCGCGGTGCTAGAACCCGATTACGGGTTACGGGTTGAGTGTGAGCGAAATTGGCGGAAAGTAATATTGGAAATGCTGAACGGCAGTTGCTTTTCAAAACGTATCTACGGCGAGAGAGAACGCAAAAAAAGTGGAGGGCGAATCAGCTAGATATAAAGATGGCCCGAAAAATCAAAAGAATTTTTTGCTTCTTCAGACACAATATAGCATTTTTCTTTCTCATTGCACAATGGTTCGCTCGCTGTAGATGCCTATCTGTCCAGCTCCACAATGATTCTGAGGCGGTGAAGAGCGATATTATCAGTGAATGTACGTAGGCGCAATAAGTGCTTATCTATGTGTGAATAGCTTCTCACAGGTAATCGTAACTCACTCGATTTAACGGTTGTCAATGATTTCTATAGTGTGCGAGGAGAGGCTTGGGCCTCGAAATAAGATTTGCGTTACAGTTTTTTCTACCACGGAGAAAGATGTATGCTGGTATATGGTATAGTGGTGTAGTAGCAGTACTCGACTGGAATGACACCTCCCCTGCCTACTACGCCCCAAATGAGCGGTCTCGGAGAGAAAGCCGGTAGTAATAAATATGTGGGTATGTGCATTTGACGAAAGAAAAAAGTCACCTCATCGTCAAAGGTCATTACCAGTGAAAAAATGAGTGCAAGAAAAGTCTATTATTTCCATTACGTATTTGATGGTGGTAAAATACCCTGCAACGAATGACAAGGGATGAGAACTATGGACTTAAAATCAGCAATTTTCTCCGCTAGATGAGACTTTTCACTCGTTCAGTCCTTCCTCATTTTGTTATATCATTGTTTCCTTCTTCCTCACTTGATTCAATTCTTTTCACGACTACCAAAAGGAGGCACTAAAAACTCTAGTTGATGTCTATTGGAAATAGTAGAAAAAGTTCCAGAAAGGGAAAAAACTAGGACCGGGGAGAAAGAAGGAACTGAATTTAAGAGCCGGTAAAGAACTCATAAATTTAACTGGGAACACTTCCAGAGGCTATAAAGACGAAAAGAGGAACATGTTCGAAAAGTAGTATCACCCTCCCTTGTTACGATGGTGTAGGTGTGACGCGGATATCAATCTGTGGAGAAGATGCAGCAAAATGGAGAGCTGACTGAGAAAAATTGGTCCGGGTCCAGAAGAAATATGTTTAAACGCTGATTTGGCGAGTTGAGAATTCCTTTGCTCCTCTCTCCCTCTTTATTTCACTTCTTCACCTGCGAGGAATGCTCACAACAATTTTAGAATTTCCCTGCTTTCCCTTCTTTCTTTTTGAAATGCATCATGATCCAATACCGCCTGCTCGTCTTTCCCAATACCTTTATCTAATGGCAAAAGATGACACTTATAATAATGCATTAAGCCGTATATTTAAAGGTGTCTGCCTCTCAAAATAAATATGTTGGAACTGCTCAAAGGAAACGAATTGAACTACATGAACACAGTCGTTCCTTCTTATTTGTCGGCGGCTTGGCTCCAAGATCAACACCATGAAGAGTTAGACATCCGAAATTCTTCGCCTTCGCCCTGATTTATACAAACTTGAGTTAAAGAGAATTAGATGACTTACAAAGAAATTCAATGATTGTCGCATTCACATTATAACTAAAGTCTGCTGAACAAAACGTTAGATATTGTAGTTTTCGGCATTTCATACATTAAAAAATACTTAAGTTTATATTAGATTAGTTGCAAGTTGTGAAATGAGCTTAAAATGTGAGAAACAATGAAATGTGCTTGCATTTTCATTGTTAAAGGTTAAAATAATTCAAAATTAGCAAAAGTGGACTTATGCAATTAAGTTTGCTCGTACGAAGAGAATGGTATGATAGCATACGTAGTGCATATTGAGCAAGAAAGGCTGTGAGGGCAACTTGGAAATTTTCCAGAGAAAGCAAATTACAGAAAATACAAGGAAGAACAATCGGAAGATCCCACAATTTATTATTGGCAAGTCCAAGAACGTCAGCGAGAAGAAAGATTTATTTTGTTCGATGTTCCAATAAACGAGAAAAAAATCATTATCAATTCGGCTGACAATCGTATTTTCGTGAAACAGGAGGAGTTTCATGTTTTATGAACTGAGAGTGTGAAGGGCTTTGAAAACTCATAAAGTAAAAGAAGAACATTTCCCATCTCCTAACACTATGCTCTCTCTCTCGCTCTCTCACTCTCTCACTCTCGTCCCTCTTCAAGTAGGCAAAGAACAGAGCCAAGAAAGCTGATAAAGAGAGCATGAAAAAAGCCAAAACTAGAATTAGAACCCGTGAAAGAGCAGAAAGCTAAAAGTAAGGCTTCGAGGTTTCTATCTGCTGCCTACTCTACCACTCAGGCCGCTATTCGCTCTCTCCAGTAATACTCTAGGATCCACTTATAGACATACAGAACAACTCACTCGCACAATTGTAATCAAATGGTGTCTTCATTTCTACGATGAAGAAACAAGCGCTGCTTCCTGTCACCCCAATCTTCTTTTCTTTCACGCTTTCATTTTTATTGAGCGCTCTCCTCCATTCTCAGTCTCTGTGAGGTTGCGAAAGCGAAACAATAATGCAATAGACAATAACCGTGTCATCGGGCAATTCTATCAACGTTTTGTGGCGGATGAAATGGAGTGATCCTTGCATTTTCCTCTCAAACGTTTCTTAATAATTGCTACAGCACAGTGTGATAGGGTTATTTTAGTAGCGAGCTATAGAATGAATGCGTGTTGGTAACCTGACTTGATGACTTAAGAACGTGTTTACATGTATTATTTAACTTTTTAATTGTCCATTACTGTTCAGCTGCAAATTTACATTACGTTCAAGTTTGGTCTGAGAAATTTGGTAAGCCGTGCTTGTTTGCAGATGATGCATTTTCTGGAGAAGCGGATAAATGCTAATGTTCATTTTTATTCCGTAGGGCAAACGGCAAACCACTTGACTCAATTTATATGAGTGAACAATGTAGTTCTTGAATGTCATCATCATCATCATTATCATCGCGGGGACTAAGATCATCACTCCATTTGTCAGACCAGACTGAGGGAATATTTAAGTGGCAATGGTAGCACAGTGAAAGTTTACACAAATAGCTAAGTGGCAAGAAGCAGTGGAGCAAACTACTTGCTACCACTCTTAAGACCATGCTGCTTTCGTCAACCAAGCTGCATATATCTTTTTCCTGTCAATGCAAGGACAAGTAGGCATAATTATGTTGGTAAGTTAAACGTATAATGTCCTCCGGTAGAGTACTATCAAAGGGTGGCTTGAAGAGTCGCTTCCTCCTCTTTCTCTGGCATGAAAGAAGGCTGGCGAGTATATTTTCTACGAATGAACCTATTTGTCCGTTTCTCTGTGTATGTCCCCCTCCCTCTTCTTCACTTCAAGGGACGTGAAAGAGGCGGAGCTGAATTCAATGTCTATTTCACCCTTAACGAGCTTCTGTTCCTGACGTCGAGAGTTATTGCGTGCGATTCATTCCTTTGCCTTTATATTATTATAAGACCAGAGACTTTTAACGATTTCCATAAATCATCACACAGTACATTATTTTGCTGAACAAAAATTTCTTTCCACAATTACCTCCATTATATTATTTCTTACTTCTTAAACAAAGAAGGAACTTGTGTTGTAGTTGCTATCCACTGCACTTCACAGTCATATAGAAACTTACTCTCGAGCCAGAGAAAATGTTGCATTGTCTTTTATTTTCTCAGCCAAACATCTTGTGTACGTAAATAAAAAAGGTTCGCGTCAATGTGGTGAGTTTTCGAGTTTCCGGACGTGACACAGGACGACTCTGCACTTTACCCGAAATCTACCTCCTTCTCCAGTCCCTATCTTCTTTCATTGCCCACCCTCCGCTTTAAACTGAAAACGCTCTCACTCAAATTTTCCAGAACTACTCCGCACTCCTCCATTCATGCCGCGATGGCATCAAAAGGATAATCAATGCATGCCAGCCATGAAATAGACAAAACAAAACAAAAACATACCTACTTAAGCGCACACTTGCTACTGATACTGCCAGAGTGCCAGACTTACTTCGAATCAAGAGTCTAGTCGTGCTTTGTTTACAATCATAAATAATAGAGAAATGCGGACAACGTAACTTTGTCTTCAATAATTCCATCCTAACTATTTCCCCCTTGTTGAGAAAGCTTTCATTACTAAACGTGGAGCTAAAATACAGAAATGCTTAAAGCGCACTTCTTAAAGACGCACGCTTTCAAATGGGCAGGTCGTATAGTTGCCGTTTCTCTACTACGTTTATGAGAAAACGCCTTCGTTCCATTCAATTCCAAAACTTAACATCTAAACTTTAGATGAATTGTTTATGGAACATTATTAAATTTTACTACTGAAAAGGGATAAAGGTTCAGTGAATGGCACCCAATTCATTGACAGTTAAAGTACCATTCTCTAGAAAACAATAGAAAACTGAACAACAAATACCATATAAATTATACGAGTATTCTTAGCCCGTTTGTGAGTCCCCGACTTGCCCCTTCGTGACCACAAACACTGCAACACTTTAGCATTCTTTAAGGGTCAGAATATTAATTTTGTACGACAAATAGCTCGATCGTAGTAGTAAGACAACAAGAAAGTCGTTTACAAGTTTTCTATAATTCATATCAATACGCATAAGGTAATGATTAAGAATTTGTGTTGTAGCATAGTTATATCATATCATTATAATATTTATACTTAAAGTAGAAACGATGACTATATGACACAATTCTTCATGGCCCTGCAGTTGTATTCAAGAAGCATTCCAATGTTTTCGATTCAACTCAAGTCAATTTTTGGCGTGCATGCAGCAATGTGGCGATTGTGGTGACACATAAATAATGCCGATATTCATTGGCATGCGAACTGGAAAGCACAACAAAATATTTGTCTCAAAAGCTTCTTGGAATTGTTGTAGGTGAAAAAGTGATTCAACCAAAGCCTACGTAGTATGAGATTCTGAATTCCATTCAAAATGTTCTTTAGGGTAAAAAGTGAATGACAGTCCTGTCCTTTGTATTGATTCACTGGTTTTGAATATACAAAGTTTGGAGTTTACTTCCATTTGTGTGCTACATGCTACATTAAATTACTTTTTCAGACAATTAAAAGTTTTTATTATTCAGAATAGTTACCGTGTGAGAGTACTAAAACTATTTATTTCCAGGTTTTCAATCTTGATCTAAATATTTTAAAAATCTGGATGCAGAACGTAATCGTTATATATTTGACACTGTGACAAAAACGTAACCATAATAACCCTGAAATCGATTCTCTACAAATCTCGAATGAATCACAAAAATAACATTTTGAATATAACAAATGAATAACGCGCAACGCAACCTGCTTTCAAATTACTATATGCAAACTAATAAAAATAATTTAAATTAAGTAATCCTGCAATGATGCATTTATTGAGGGGGATGAGAAATGGTTATTCGAGTCCAAAAAGCCGAACAGAAACAATTTTTGATAGGAAATGATAGAAATTTGACATCATATTTGACGGATCGGTTTCTGTTTTCCTTTCCAAGTCGTACGAAAATTTAGTTTGTCTGCAATATATATTATGCGTAGGCGAATTACTCTTTTCTCTAACTGGTGTTGTTAAGATCATTTAAAATGGGAAAACGTTGTGAAAATTGTATATATGCATTAAATAAATGAGAGGAACAAGTATAAAGTCTTGTATTAATTAAGTATTTGCGTAAGATTATTTATTCACTTTATTCAAATTATAAAGTGACAGTCGAGACCAAATTCTGAGGCTTAAATGATGGCTTTACAATCAAGCAACCATCATCAGGAAAGCGTATTCATTGACTTTAATGGCAACGGAGGAGTCTTCTTTCTGAATTGGATAATCCCATTGCAAAATATAATGCTTTGGTTGTACATTATATTGCACAAAATGACACAAGCTTGTGACGGGTGAATGATAACAAATAAATTAGATTAATACCTCAAAGCAAGCATCGTCACAAAGACGATTTTAGGACTGTTGATATCAATGAATGCTTTCATGATGATGATACATGAACAATTAAAACTTCTCTACTGAACTTCACTGGTTTATATGCAGAAAAATAGCGGATAATTTCAATTAACAAGTATAATACGATACCTGCTTCTAAAAATAATGTACCTTAGCGTACTTATAGTGTGACCGGAGTTATTATTAAAGTAGATAAATTATGTATGCATTTATATATGTATATAATGTATATATGTATTTAACAACATTATTACGCATTGTAAGAATTTTCACAATAGAATGCGTTGGAAACTAAGTAGTTACGAGAAAGAAATAAATCGAAACAAGACGTTCTACAAGGTTCGTACCTTTAAATTAAATTAGGATACACACCTTACATACACACATTGAGACATTTAACAACAACAACATTATTAACAACGAATATGAGAACTCATGGTACACATACATTAGCAGTAATTTTAATGATGATCTTAAGTCACGGTTTCAAAAAATGAGACATTTAAGGCAGGGTAAGTACATACATTGTTCAAGTTAATTTGCAATGTATGTACGGAATTTAATATACTGGGCTCTGATGTGATATTATTAGTCGGATATTATACTTTTCTCTCGCTGTGAGTAGTTCTGCAAGGTTTCTATAATAACCTTTGATAATAAGTGGATGGGATATGAAACTATCTATCTGCAAATCGGACTTTGCATATCAATTTACCATATTAAAATCCTATACCATATTAAAATGGCTTCCTGCACTTACAGGAGCGAGTGTGCGAAAATACTTGATCCACAAATATGTCATATCCTTTAAGTTCATCATCAATATCTCTTTTGAATCTTCTCAATTATTGCATAACTAGTTCCTACAATTATAATCTATGTATCTAAATAAAGAATCTTTCTGCTATGATATATATAGTGTGTATGTTATTTTTTCTTGTAAAATTTAAAATTATACAAACCTATGTCTGTAACCAACATCTCTTATTTCTTTCAATAAATACTCATTTATGTATCAGTATACTGGAAAGCCTGGTCCAAAACAGCAGTTAACTCGCAGCTAGGGCTGACTGAACCGAGGGGAGGCGCCGCTAAATGAGCTCCACTATCTGGTGAAATTTGTAGCAAAGGTGAGTTCTCTCCCATGTTTCCCCCACCGCCCAATCCTCCGTTTGTAACGCTCTCGATTAGGTCAAATGAGTCCTGAGGATAGAGCACAAATGTTATTCACATTAGAATATGCATAATATAAAATACTCTTGTTGATAGAGGAGAGAGAACCGCGCAAACATATTTTGTTTGAATATTGATATTCAGTTTTATTTGTAGACAGCGACAGCAGTCTGCATCTAGGATTCCTTGCATTTCCGTCCGTCCTAATTAACTGATTGAGGAAAAGTTTTAATGATGGCAAAATCCGCCCGTAACCCACTTGATCCCTTAGCAAATCATTATACTGAGCTAACCCCTCAAGATGGAAAAAGCAGGGCTAAATGTCGACATTGTGATGAAGAAGTAACTGCAGTAGAGGTTCGGAGAATGAGGGCTGCTTTCAAACAGCATTTGACAACACAGCATCCAAATGTTGATTTTGAAGCGTATGTGATAACGCAGGAGGACTTGGATTTGGATGCCGATGTAAGATTTTTAAATTAACATTTAAAATAATCATTAGTAGATATATGTTTTATTATTATTGTTATTACTCAGATGCCTCATTTGTGTTGGTTTTACAGTTTGAACTAGTAGGTAAACCTACTCGTGAACCGCTGCAGTACCGCAAATATATTTGCTTTGCTTTTGATTCAAATGCCAAAAGAGCAAGTTTTGTGTACTGTGTCCCATTCAAAGAACTGCTGAATAAACCTGAATTGAAGAAAGAAGAACGTGCTACGGAACCACGTATTGACATCTTTTTAGCGGAGGAAGATAGAATGACACGTTCTGAATACGATAAGGGACAACTACCAAAAGACTATGAAAAGGGACACCTCCTTGGATTAGGATTGACTCGATTTTCGAAGTTTATACAAGATGTGATTAACTGTCTTTCTGATGTGGCAATCCAACATCGGCAATTGAACCACGGACATTGGCATTATCTGGACAAACTGATTGAGGGTCTCCTTTTGAATTATAAGGTCCGAGTCATGGTTGGAACGAAAGGGTATGTCAAATCTTTTAAAATGCTTTGAAAAAAATGTTTTGTTGAAGGCCTACGAATTCCCTTGTCTTTACAGTCACTTAGATCATCTACATTGCCCATCCCGAGCGCAAGTACCACGATGGTGGTGGATGGTAATCACGCCACAACTTTTGCCGGTATTTTGGAGAGCACTTTTTCATTTAACCCTTTCACTCCCGTCGTTAA